>JARYHS010012519.1:100649844-100706437 GCA_031002005.1 Vandiemenella viatica | reverse complement strand
ATATCGCTGCGCTCAAATGAGTCTTTTTAACACCATCGAGCGTCTGTGATGCAGTGGTCTACACAATTAGTAACACGTTTACTTCGTATCCCTTTATCGAAAAGTGAACGTTAATAGCGTCATTCCTAATTGGCTGAATGCCTTTCTCTTCAGAATTTGTCGCAGTGTGCGAGTAGAAGATTGCTAGCGTAAAAGAGCGGGCAGTCATTTACCGTGGGGTGATTATGAAAACATTTCATACCCGCTATACATTACGGGTAAATTAACCCCTGCTCTTTTGTGGGTAGGCTGTTCCATTTTGGTGGGGCTTACCTATGCTCCATGGACGGCTTTTCTGGCGCTGGTAGCTCTTGCGCCTGTTAAGTAAACCACCCTGATTTCGGTTTTCCATGTTTTACGGAAATCCCTCCAGACGAATGCTGCTATGGTTTCTCTGAAAGGCCATGACCGAACTCCTTCTCGTTCTTTTTCTCATTCCATTGATTAAACTAATGGATTAGTCATACTTTAAGAAACAGTAATTTTGATTGATTGTAAGTGAAGTCCCCAGTAATATTATAAATGAGAAAGTAACTCTTGTCTGTCGGTCTGTTACATTTTCAGGGTTAAACGGTTAATCCGATCTTGACAAAATTTGACAAGAAGATACTATTTGCCATTGGAAAGTACATAGAATACTTTCGTCTGTATAAATCATGTATTTTGTCATGTAATTTTAAAAACTAACTGAGCGCTGATAGATAGACGCTTAGCATGTATAAGTCTCTGTAAAGGTTCGTTCCCATGGCGCGTGCAAGGTAGGACGCGCCTTTCATCTTCTACCGCCTGGCGGTGGGTCGAGGCGCGCCGTCCATGCTAGCATTTGCATAAAAGATGACAGGCGGTCCCTAGCACGTGCCGAGGGACGCGCCTTTCATCTTCTACCGCCTGGCGGTGGGTCGAGACGCGCCGTCCATGCTAGCATATGCGGCAAAGATGACAAGCGGTCCCTAGCACGTGCCGAGGGACGCGCCTTTCATCTTCTACCGCCTGGCGGTGGGTCGAGGCACGCCGTCCATGCTAGCATATGCGTCAAAGATGACAGGCGGTCCCTAGCACGTGCCGAGGGACGCGCCTTTCATCTTCTACTGCCTGGCGGTGGGTCGATGCGCGCCGTCCATGCTAGCATATACGGCAAAGATGACAGGCGGTCCCTAGCACGTGCCGGTGGACGCTCCTTTCATCTTCTACCGCCTGGCGGTGGGTCGAGGCGCGCCGTCCATGCTAGCATATGCGTCAAAGATGACAGGCGGTCCCTAGCACGTGCCGAGGTACGCGCCTTTCATCTTCTACCGCCTGGCGGTGGGTCGAGGCGCGCCGTCCATGCTAGCATATGCGGCAAAGATGACAGGCGGTCCCTAGCACGTGCCCTGGGAACGAGCCTTAACACTGTTCTATAGAGTCGGCTTGTGGCTCAATGGTTAAGGCCCTTGCTCGTAAAAGTCCTACGTCGGGGATTGGGTTTAAATCTCGTTGGGATAAGGATTTTTTAAGAGTTGTTTTTAATCATATGACTGACGTTCCGTGGTACGAATTCGATGTTAAACTGTAGGTCCGGAAACGATAGAAGCGGAATGCGTGCCAAATCGAAACACTGTCACGTAGGAGCCCGAACAATCCTCCGCAACCCAACAATATCACACGAGTTTTACTTTTTATACTACACAGACGGAAAAAAAAATCCCAACACCAAGAAAAAATTATTGTAGAGTAATGAAATTTGGACAATGCATTTGTCAAGTTAACATGTTTAATTGATTAAATTTTCAAGATCACAGGTTAATTTAAGCTCAAGAAAATGCATTTCAAATGTGAAATACTGTTAAATTAATAGCCGGTGTAACCTCCAGAATTTTGAATGCAAGCCTGCAAACGTGAATGCATTGTGTCATACAGGTTTCGAATGTCACTTTGTGGTATGGAGTTCCATGCTTGTTGTACTTGTGCTGTCAATACTGGGACGGTCAGTGCTGGCTGTGGATGATGCTGGAGTTGTCGTCCAATGATATCCCATACGTGTTCAATTGGAGACAGATCTGGTGATCTCGCAGGCCAAGGTAACATGTCGACACTCTGTAGAGCACGTTGCGAGACAACAGCGGTATGAGGGCGAGCGTTATCCTGTTGAAAAACTCCCCCTTGAATGCTGTTCATGAATGGCAGCACTACAGGTTGAATTACCAGACTGACGTACAAATTTGCAGTCAGTGTGTTTGGTATAACCACAAGAGTGCTCCTGCTGTCATAGGAAATTGCTCCCCAGACCATGACTCCAGGTGTAGGTCCAGTGTGTCTAGGCCGCAGACAGTTTGGTTGCAGGCGTTCCCCTGGCCTCCTTCTGACCAACACTCGGCCATCACTGGCACCAAGGCAGAACCTGCTTTCATCAGAAAACACAACAGATCTCCACTCCGTCCTCCAATGAGCTCTGGCTTGACACCACTGGAGTCGCAAACGGCGATGGCTTGTAGTCAGTGGAATGCACGCTACAGGGCGCCTGGCTCGGAGCTGTCCTTGAAGTAACCGATTTCTAACAGTTCGTTGTGTCACTGTGGTACCAACTGCAGCTCGAATTTCTGTAGTGCTGCCATTCATGAACAGCATTCAAGGGGGAGTTTTTCAACAGGATAACGCTCGCCCTCATACCGCTGTTGTCTCGCAACGTGCTCTACAGAGTGTCGACATGTTACCTTGGCCTGCGAGATCACCAGATCTGTCTCCAATTGAACACGTATGGGATATCATTGGACGACAACTCCAGCATCATCCACAGCCAGCACTGACCGTCCCAGTATTGACAGCACAAGTACAACAAGCATGGAACTCCATACCACAAAGTGACATTCGAAACCTGTATGACACAATGCATTCACGTTTGCAGGCTTGCATTCAAAATTCTGGAGGTTACACCGGCTATTAATTTAACAGTATTTCACATTTGAAATGCATTTTCTTGAGCTTAAATTAACCTGTGATCTTGAAAATTTAATCAATTAAACATGTTAACTTGACAAATGCATTGTCCAAATTTCATTACTCTACAATAATTTTTTCTTGGTGTTGGGATTTTTTTTTCCGTCTGTGTATATTGATCGCTAATGGTTTTTTTCCTCGCAATCAGATTATGTATGATCTACACTAATATTATAAATCCGAAAGTAACTCTGTCTCTCTCTACCTGTGAGTTATATTTTGACGACTAAACGGCTATGCCGAGATTGATGAAATTTGACAATTTGTTTCATTAGGAAGGGAGAAATAACATTTTTAAATTAAATTTTGAAAACTAACTGAATGGTGCCAAACAGATGTGTAAGTCCGTAATGCCATATCAATCTCTCAGGCTGTCTGTTAGTGCATGATCCATTCATAAATTTCGTTTACAGACAATACATATTTTATAATATAGATGTTGATTTTCGCTGCACCAGTCTATTATTTTGTGTTTATCTAAATGTTTCTGGAATCAGTATATTTTGTATTATTTTTTGACATGCCGCGCAGAGCACGAGCAGCTGAAGTTATTAGAAACTAAGAATCTGAACTTGCTCATGCGGAAGAAAGAAAGCAAGACCAAACTGAAAGACAAGATTCCCTCAGTTAACCCCCTTCTCCCTTAATTTTTTAAACATACTGCAAATTGATTCTCTTCATGCGACATGTTCGACGATAGAACGATATGGTGATAGCTTCTCCGCCATATTATTCTGTTTTTTTGTGACACTTTTTACATAACTTACATTTTTCTATATTCAATTCCATTAATAAAATTCGAAGTCCACGCGTACGAAGTCGCAGGTAACAGCTAGTAATGAATATCTACGAGACATGTTCGCTTGATATGATTCTATAGATAACTACTATTTGGAGTAGGGACGTTAAATCGGGAGAGTCATGATTGAAATTAAACAAACGCTCTGATATCTGCACAATGTGTGGCCGTTTGTTTTAAACGTCATCTGTCCTGCAGAGACTGTCTTATCTGCTTCGACTACTTTTGTACGACTGAATTAATGGATGTAGCCCCACTCGTTCCACGTGAAAGCAAATCTGAATTACTACGACGGAGTGAATCGCAAGTGGTCTTCTCCCTGAACGACTTCCAATTACATCACACTTCTTCCTACATTTTTGTGTTGACGCAATTGCATAAACTTGTCACATGCTATTGACGTCAATTTTACAAGATGAACGCATGGATTTCCCTTGAAACTGAATTGCCTTTCTGTTTATCGTTTTCAAACAGAAAACTTTTATATGTGAAATACTTAAAGCGTTATAGTAGCCTATCACGAGTTCGAATCCCAATGGTTTGTTCACAGGAGTACGCAAGATGTTCCGGGGTTTGGATTTCACGTTAAACTCCAAGAGCATCTATGCAAAGGCGGATGTGTGTCATATCAAAACTGTGTGACTATATCGTAAGACTACACGAATTGACTTTATTGACCGGTAGGTGGGTAAAATACAAGGACCAATAGATATCGTATTTCATAATCACTTAAATGTGCGTTATAGATTTAAATTAATTCCCGGTCTCTTTGCATAACTCTTGGAAGGAAGATATGCAGAGTTGCTGGTGGTGATTTATCTGTCGGAAGGGAAGTAAATCACGGGAACTCTCTTGCCGCTTTCGTGATGATTTTATAAATCAGAACCGGATTTCAGTTCCACATGTTTTTCATCACCCTACACAACAAACACAATTCACAATATTTTGCAACATTAGAAACTTAAAGATGTACACACTTTTGACAGTAAATTTGGCCACCACTGAAAAATTCTATCACTCTTATTTTGCACAATCTGACATCAGTGTCTACCCAGGACACAGTAATGCAATGCTGGCAAGCCAGTAGTGCGTTACTGTTTCTTAGGATGACATTGATGTCAGATTGTGCAAAATAAGAGTGATAGAATTTTTCAGCGGTGGCCAAATTTATTGTCAAAGTGTGTACAATCGCGCTTAGACACTTGGAGCCAATGAGATGGATCCACGACCAATGATAATCACTGGTTGAGTACGACTGCTGCTTTTTAAGCGACAACTATCGGTATAGGCACTCTGGATCACGCGGGTTTTAATCCCCGTTCGGCCATCCAAATATAGGTTTTCATTGTTTCCCGAAATCATTTCTGGTAGGCACCATCTTTTTTACTTCAAAATACCAACTTTCTTCCAGTTCCTTGTCCCAATTCCTCTTCCACCTGCAATGACGTCAACGTTGTCAAGGCATAAGCCCTCAAGAAATGAAATCTATTCTTTAAAAGAAGAATAAAAATTTAATTTTTTTTCTTGTGACAGCGGTTTTGTAAAAGTCATAAAGCAGTTCTTATAACTCATTTCTCATCAGTTTTCCACAAGAATAAATAATATCTGCAATGAAAGTTTTGATACTCAAATTCCTACAGCTTGTATTTATTGTAGACAGCAACTACTTTTAAAGACATTGAAATAATGGTAGTGGAAGGAGTCAAGCAACACGATTCAAACTCTGGTGAGAACGAACTAGCTCATAAAATGATTCAAAGGATTTAAAAAGGGACATCGTTATCTCGGAAACATGACAGCTCTATAAGAACTTCCGTGGCTTATAACTGTCGGTCGTAAGTCATGCTGAAGAATAGAGCCAGTTTCAAGGAATAAACCGAGCGTGGTGGGTGAGTGGTTAACGCTCTGGTCTCGCATTCGGGAGGACGGGGGTTCGAATCCCCGTCCGAACATTCAGATTTGGGTTTTTCATGGTTTCCCCAAATCACTCCAGGGGAATGCCGGGATGCTTCACAAGGGCTATGGTCGAATTCCTTCCCGATACTTGCCCCCAGTCTCATCCTGCCTGTAATGTAAACGAGGCGTAAAGTCGTTAAAAAAAAAAAAAAAAAAAAAAATTGCCAAGTGCAACGAAGAGTTAACAATGATCGATAAGAGATGATGCCAACTTATTCTATACAGGTTTTTGATCTTATAAAGTGACTATTTACATCGCCTGGCCTGAGGTCAATCCAATTGGATTCCTCCGTATCTGAATTATATTACTATATAAAATGTGACATTACAAGACATGTAAGATGTTTGACGTAGATTTAAAGCTGGTTAAAATAAAATTTAATGTTAGACATTTCGAAATGTTTATGCTTTAAAATTTGGTGTTTCCATCGTCTTACCTCTCTTAAGTTTATTTAAAAAATACAATTCGCAAATTCATAAACAAATCAAGTATGAGTTTAGATAATTTTAATAATAATGGTAATATAGTTTAGATGTATTATTAGTAGTAGCACTCACGTAGGGAAAGGGGTATGATAACTTTTTATGTAGTGTTCAGAGAGAGTCAGAAGGCATCTTACACATCGTCACTTAAGATATTTTGTGGTAGGCGATACGTTTTTAGACGTGGTTGTGTTGTTGATCTGCAGCTTAGATTGTAGTTCTGTGCTGCAGGAGTTGCTTCTAGGCAATTTATAAAGACTTTTGCAGAATTTTAATAGTTTGGAGTCCAGTTTCCCTGTGAAGTTGTGAGTTTCGTATAAACCAAGGTGCTTTTAAAATAGTGTGGAGAAATTTGTTTTGTAGGGACTGTATTCTTTGTAGTTTGGATGGAGCGGCAGTGCCCCAACTGTGCGCCAACTTGACACATCGATATGCATTATAGTCTTGATAATGTTACACAACATTGTTTCAAAACAGTAGTTGATTCAAGAAATATCTATAGCCTCTTTAGTCTGAAATTTCTGAAATTAGGGATGAGAAGGAGGGGAGGGTAATGGAAGAATAGCCGACTACGTCTGGAGTCTGGATGAATATTGTGACTGTGTTTTAGATATGGTCGTGTGTCTACAGTAGTTCCTATTGGCAGATAAATACTTTTTATTTATTTATTTATTTGCTTCTGGATTTACGCCTCGTCGATGTCGAGTTCATTAGAGACGGGATAAATACCTACGTGAGCCAGAGTCTGCCTTTGCGAATTGTTAATTGTTATTACAAGTACCAGCAGGATTTTAAGTTGCTTCCTGTCCATTTTAAAACGAATATCACCAACTCTATTCTGTGTTAGAAGGATTGTGCGTAGATTAAACACAACCCATCCTTGGAAGATTCACTTAACACTTTCTGCCGATTCTAGGTTGGTTTATTTCATTTTTATGTATTACTTGAATATTAAACGTATTCATATAAAAAGTTTACCAATAGATTGACGGTTTCTTGTATTATAACTTGCGTTCTCAATTATCTTCTTCAAGGAAACTAATCTTTGACTTTATTGGATCCGTTAGCAAATTAATCTTCCTGCGTATATTAAGATTTGAATTACAATGCTACCTATATTGTTCGTAAGTTTCTTTTATTTGGTTATTACCAGTACGTCATCATTTCGTACTTTAGTGCTCCGCTTCGCTTTCATCATTTTTCTGTAGTACCACATTTAAGATTAAGGGGCCAAGTTGACAATATAACACTAGAAAAAGGTGAAATCAGTTGGTGTGGGTGAAAAAGTGATTTTCTGGGCAGAAGAATTCTTAAATAACTGAAAGCAAATCGTTAGATTAAGATACGCAGCATCAAAAGAGTGGAAGTAACTATTAGACTTTTGCTAAAAATATTCGAACTGATGTATGATTTTGTTGATGGTTTACGGACAAAAATTATGTTGTTTGCAGATGAAATAATGGTATATAATAAGATAAAAAAGAGAAAATGTGAACAACTGCAGGGTACCTGGATAGAATATCACATTGGATAGGTCAACATGGAATGAAGATAAATGCCAAAAAAAAAAAGCCAGCTTATTAGATATACAGATAAAAAAAAAACTAAAAATTGTTTATGATTATAGGGTGAGGGTAGAACACTTGAAATTTAAAACATTGGCATAACATCTGATGATAAACTCAACTAGATAGGTCATATTGGGCAGGTGGTAGAAAAAGGTCACAAAATCCTTCATTTACTGAAGAGTGTGATGAGAGGTTGTACCAGAGAAGTGAGATTACAAATCTCCAGATCATTTCTTGAATATTGTGGTGTAATTTGGGACCCAGATTTTGGGTATCAAATACAGGAGGTCGAGGGCATGTTTCCTGATGTTAACTGATATTGTGTTATTCAACTTGTTTGTGAAGAAAGTAGTAAATAATTAGAAATTTCAGTGAAAAACAAAAATTTGTAGCAAATAAATCATAGGCACTGTCCTTTCAGCTGATGGTATCCAAAGATTTAGATATGTTACACATGGCATTAAAAAGATATTTGAAAACGTAACGACAATAGTAAGTTTCAGAACATAATCAAACAAATTACCAACAGAAGCGAGACAAAAGTGTGAAAAAAGAAAGGATCGAGAATAGAAACAAACTGAATATAGAACTTTCTTCACAGGATTTGGTAAAAAAATTTCGAGAATATTTTTATTTTTGTGGCAAATCTGTCATTAATCTTTAAATTTCTGTTAACTCTGTATGAAAAACAGATTAGAATCAGCTAAAACGAAACCAATCGTTGAGCGGAATGAATTGATTATATCTTTTACGGATGGTAATACTTTGACATATTTGAAGTTAGGAAAAAAAAAAATTCTCTCTTCGTAACACACAATTTCGTAGTAATAAAGGTTTTCGTTTTCTAGTTTCGCACAGCACTTTATCAAAATCCAAGTTTGGTTTATATTCTTATAAAGCATATTAGAGTGTAAAGTCACATGTAGGCATGTGGGATCCAAGTTTTGTTGAACTCTGGGCGAATCATTAAATATTTTGTAACATTTGAATAAAAAAAAATGTAAAAAGGGATCAGAAACAAAGCAAGCACAGGAAATAACAAGTGGAATGATATGAAATACCTTCTATCCTAAAAAATAAATTTTTAATTTCTATATTCCAGGTCATAGATTGTTGTTACCTACTGTAGAAACTAGCTAAGCTGAGCTCAAATATACTGTGAGAGTAAATTGGGCAGGTGGCAGGGAAAGGTTAAAACTTTTTAGATTTGTTAACACACTATGTAGTCGGTAACTGATATGATAGAAGAGCTGGAAGTTGTGTCATATAAAGACAGGAGAAGGGTGAAGAGAGTACTAGGAGTGAGTAAGGAGTAGGTAGGTGATGATATTGGTCGAAGAATTAGAAGTAGTTACTGGAATGGAAAAGATGAACAAGAACACAAACTCCAGAAGGGAGAGGAAAAATGTTCTATTTTAGGTAAGGGAGCCAGGGATTGGAATAAATTAACAAGGAAGGCGATGAATAATTTACCAAATACACTGAAATTAAACTTCGTAAAGGAAAAAAAACAGTATTGGATAGCTTACACTCAAAGTATGGAAAATAATAAATTAATGATAGGACGGTAGGGGTGTTAGGCGAGTAAGGAAAATACCATTAAAGCTCAACCTGTATCGTTATTAAATTAAATTAAAACTACTTTTAACTCTTTCAGATATATTAAATTTCCCAGATTTACTCCAGATATTGCTGCAGACAGCCTATAAACTTTCAGAAAATTTATCTTCTTAAGATAAATTTTCTAAATTGTAACGTTTTTGTTTTCGGAAAAACTCGTTTGCTTGCCTTTAACTGATTCCATGATATACAAATTGTTTGTAAAGATAGTTGTAAAGAAAGAGAAATCTCACTGTACAATAAAAACTAGAAGCAAATAAATCATTGGAATTGTCCTTGCAAAGAATTGAAGACTTAGATTTATTACCAAACAGCATTAATGGGGTGTTTGAAAATATGACATCAATGGGTATTCAAAAAAGTTAATCAAGCAAAATTTAAACAAAAACAAGACAAGAATATGAAATAAAAAAGAAACATAATAGTAAAAACAAATTGAATATCCAATTTGGATGACAAGTTTAGGTACAAATATATGGATAAAATTGTTGGTTTAAAGACACATCTATAATTAACCATCGTTACCTTTAATTTTATGTATGAAATCGATTGGCGTCAGCAAAGATCAGTACCTCAAAAATAATAACCTTCCACTACATTACTTTTACTAGTATGATCGAAATTAATTCTAGAGGTTAATATGTTTAGTATATTTTTCATGGATGGTAATGATTTGACGTTTTGAAAGTCAGAGAAAATAAAATTTTATCATATTGACACATAACTACACAGCTGCGAAGGTTTCTGTTTTCTAGCTTCAACAGAACTTTAATACAAAAATGTAATGAAACAAGGGCTCAAACTAAAAGCAGGCACAGGAAGTAACAGGTGGAATTATACTAAATATCTTTTAAAATTATAATCACTTCTATCTGAAAAAATAAAACTAACACAGTTTTAACTTGTAGAATCCAGATTGTAGATTTTTGTCACTCACCGTAGAAACGAACAAAACTGACAGTGAACTGAGTTACAGACTGACTGTCTACAAACCCAGCTGGGAGGTGTTTATAAAGTGTGTAGATGGGACAATCGCATCTCAGCGATAAGAAACTAAACATAGTAAATAAGGAGACGTGCTTGAGTCGTTTTGAAACTCAGTTACATATAACTCTGTGGCATTTTCTGTGAGCGAAATAATTCCATGAAAACACAAATTCTGGCAACTAATCTTAACATCCTTTCTAGAAAATGATTATTCTAAACTCTTTAAACACATTAAACACTTGTCATGCCGATATCTTTGGCAGCAGACAATGCCGATTTAGTGTAGTTGTGGCAAATGGGAAATTCTTTGATAGCTTAATATCTTCGTTCGTGTTTATTTGCACGAGATCGGCACAGTTAAGAATTAATCCATTTTCAAAAACTACTGATGTTGTCAGACGATTTACTGTAATTTTACAACTTCGCGTAAAGAATTTGGAAAAATTACCTTTAGCTTAGATTGGAAAGATGAAATAATTGTATCTTATTGTGGAATGAGAGTTAATTTTGTTATAGTTGAGATATTATAGTGGCATTTGCTGTAATTTAACTTAAATTGAGTTTACTGTATTGTGTTGCTGATGTATTAAAGTTATTCCCTAATAATGACAAATATTTCTGACTGCGATTCTAGTAGTCAAGTTACGAAATTAAAAAATAAATAAATAAATATTTTTTGTTTGTTAGAGTTCTTTAAAGATTGTCTGCAACTAGAACATCTAAACTAGCGGAGGATTTATGACAAGAGACACGAAGGAAATTGGCCATGGCCTTTGCGAAGGAACCATTTCCGTTTTACCTGTTAAATCCAAGGAAACTGTATATCTGGTACCTGGAATCAACCAGTCTGTTCCCGAATTCTAGCCGGAGCATTAGGCGTTCAGGTACTATGCACTTACTAATGAAGTAGTGAGTGTAGAGTTTTAGATTTAATTTACATAGACTCCAAAATTTTGTTACTTCATTGAAGTATTTATTAAACTTAATGAATAGACCAAATCTTTTGAATTAATCGCAAGTAATGATTAAGTTTTGTATTTGAGAAGAAGTAAACGTAGCTCATTGTGTAATGTTTGAGATCGACCCAGAGAGAATAGTATCTAAGGAATTATCTCGTATCATGTCGATTCCTGCCTAAGAAAGTGATCTTGACGCAGCCGATTCTGGTAATGGAACGCACAGATTTTCCTGTTCGCACATTCATATATGGTCCAAAATCCGACTTTTCAATCTTCCTATTAACATTTTATCCAATGAATTTAACGTGTTGTATTTATGAAAAATAATTTTTAAAAGATTTTTCTTGTGTTATGCGATTAATGTATTATTTTTAACTGTTTGTAAGAGTACACTTCATTAAGATATTTTATCAATCCAATACAATTTTCACATTGATTATAAACTTTATTTATTATGTAAAGCAACGACTGCAAACAGATTAATAAAACAAAAGGAAATGTAAATACTGTTTGGAGGCAGTGATTCTTCTTCTACGTCAAAATGTACATCTTTACCTGTTAAAGGTAAATGTGGAAATGAGCTATAACCGTAATCTCCACTTTTAACAACTGTAAAAATTAGTGGAATGCAAAGAACAACGAAAAAAATATTAAAATCTCTCAAATTTATAATATTTTTTGCGACGGTTCATTCAAACAAATATTTTTGCTTGCCGAATTGTAAATAATTGATCCGGCTTCAAGGATTGGAAACTGTCGACTAATATCTCATTTATGTGTCTATCAAATATATTTAAAAAAAATCAATATTAATAAAAGCTAAGCTTGGTCAGTGTGTCATTATTTCAGCGCGACCGTAACGCTTACGTCAGGCTCCTGGCCGTCGTTGGCGGGCTACAACTTCGAGAGAAATTACTGTACTACCAAGTTGAAGTTGTGCTTATTGTTTATTAACAGTTCCATTTAGATGGTAAGCATCCGAGATAAAATGCAAAAAGACTGAAAGAAAATCACCTATGTATTGTGTTTAAATTAATTATTACTTGCTTTTATTTATTTATATTCATTCGAGATAGATGACCGCTAAATCCTTTGCCTATAAATTTTTAAGATCCAAGTTTTGATTTTCGTGTACTAATGTCAGCGGAAGTTTTGATTAGATTGAAATTTATGGTGGGTGAAAATAACTTTGATGTTACAGCAGTTGGCAGAAGTTTAATTTAAATATTTAGATTTTTTTTTAACTTTAGCGACATGTTACTGAAAACATGACTTCATGCTGATGAATTACGAGTAGTTCCACATTTATCGCGATCTATTTGGTCTAGACCATCATATTATGTACTAATATCTATGACTGCTCTCATATTGTATCAAAATGCATATATGTATTATTCTAATACTCCTAAATTCTTACTCAAATGTAACTGGCAGCAAATGTTTGAAGCACTATTAACATTATTGCGATGTTACTAACTTATAAATAAAACGTAATTGAAAATGCCGTATGCTAGAAGTGGGAAAGGGCGGAAGGTAAAGAACGGGAAGTCATTCGGCTATGACTTTTAGAAGGAATCATCCCCGCATTCGTCTGGAATGGTTTCGGGAAACGACGGAAAACCGAAATTTGGATGGCTGGGCGGGGAATTCGAACCTGCGTCTTCCCGAATGCGAGGCCAGAGCCTTAACGCTGACCCACCCGCTCGGTCCTATAAAAAAAAATCTTGTTCGCTCTCAACTGGCGACTCAAGGTCATTTTCCCCTTGCCCCTCTTCTCACCTCATAACCCCCTCCAGTTGCTCCCCCCAACGAGCTGACCGCAAGAGATATTCAGGCCCGCCGTAAGCGGGCGTGCAAGGCGTGCAAGGCGTGCAAGGCGTGCACCGCACGCGGGCGGCACATAAAGGGGGGCGGCAAAACGAGTGATCCCGCGATAGTTGCCACTCCATTGTAGCCGCGACGAAATTTGCAGCGTATTATGTAGCAGGCGACCTTTTTTTTTTTTTAGCGCAATAGCTGTTTCATGCCGGGGATGGCAACAATGGGGGCGGCAAATAATGTTCGAAGGGGAGGCAATCTCACAGTTTTTTGACCCGATTCGGAAATTTCCTAGGTCCACCACTGGTTGTAGTTAGACAGGGGGCGGCATAATCGGGATTGCACGCGGGCGCTCAAACAGCTAGCGGCGGGCCTGGAGATATTATTGTAGTATTGTCATATTTACACGTTGTAAGTGAAATAGCATCTTATAATTGTTATATGGGGCGACAATCAAAAGCAATTATTATTTTTTATCTGGACGTTATGGATAATTTTCCACAATTGCTGATAACATGAATAAAAAAATGGCGTCATCATTCGGTAATTTTTTAAAAAAATACGTTTGCGAAGGGAGGAAGCAAAATGACAGATTTTAATCAAATTGTTGTCGTTCTTTGACAAATAATTTGGTTTGAGGAAGCACGTTACAATTATCTATATTTTTTTTCGTTTCAAAAATATTCTTAAACAAGTACCTTTGCTTACATAATGTACTACTAATACAACATATTAATTTGGTATATTATGGGTTTACTGAGCTATGTATATTACGACAATTTTTCTGTCCTCCCAAATGCCAATTTTCACTTTCATAAAAAAGTTTTCCGTGTTCACATCTATACTAATATCATAAATGCGAAAGTAACTCTGCCTATCTGTCTAGCTGTTTCTTCGTCTGATTGTTACGTTTCTTGGGCTAAATGGCCAATCCGATCGTGATTAAATTTGACAAGGAGATGCTATTTGGCATTACGATGGACATAAAAAACTTTTTTCTGTATAAATAAAACATGTTATCATATTTTTTTTTTGAAAAATTACTGAATGGTAATAGACAGACGCGTAGGATGTATAAGTCTCTGTAGTACCTTCCCGCATAGCTCTTTGGTAGCTCAGGAAGAATACAGAGCTGGTACTTGACAATCCCTTGTAAACTGAAGAACTTGTAGAAACACACATGCCATAACAACGGAGGACCTTGGGAATTAGAGGTTGCCTCCTGTTCTTTATAATCTTGGCAAATTATGATATTGAAGGTAATTGCGTTATTTTTCAATAAACAAATCTAACTTTTTTTTTTTTTTTTTAAATGAGTAAATGCGGTTGCTTACTAATGTTTGGAGCGCGGTCTCCGGTTAAAATCCCGGTCGAAACAAAGATTTTTAAGAATTGTTTTTGATCGTATGAGCCACGCCTGGAAAAGTCGCATCAAGTTAATTTCTAAATTGCCCCCCTAAAAAAACCAAATTGCCCCCCTGTGGGGCGTGGGCCCCACGTTGGGAAACACTGGTCTAATCCAATCGTGATGAAATTTGAGAAGGAGATGCTATTTGGCATTAGGATGGATATAATTAAGCTCAGCGTGGCTGAGCGTGGCTTTTGAAAAAGTTGACCAAGACGGAACTGGGCTCTCATCTCGGGTGGGAAGCGAAGGCTGGAAGTAGAGACCAAGAGAAGAAGACGGTTTCATGCACCATACGACAAAATATGACAACGTTATTGCCTCAAATGTGTATCTTTGAGCTGATAAATGTTTTATTGCGAATTCACCATAATGAGTAAGAAAATGAGTCAAACTTATTTCCTCACTGCTGTGTTATTGTGTGGTAATATGTTAGTTTGACGGTCACAGTCAACTGTGCAATCTGGAGTCAATACTGGCAATTTACACATAAACTTCATACCAACTGCACTACAAATCACGCGATCTAACACGTCACGCTATGATAGGAAAACTTGCAGGGTAAGCATGACTTCAACGTCGAAGAGGTATAAAGCCTGAAGTAATAAAACCTTTTCTTTAATGAAGATTAAAAATTTAAAACATATTTCTGGAGACGTGGGTTTTGTACAAGTCATGACGCAGCTGATTTCTCAGTAATTTTCTACAGAAATAAATATTATCTCCAATTAAATGTTTGATACTCAGTTCGTATTCATTGTAGTCACTAACTACCTTCAAAGACGATGGAATAATGGGTTTGGAGGGAGTCAAGTGATCTGATTCAAGCTCTGGTGAGTGGGAGCCATCTCATAAAATAATCCCAATGATTTAACAGCGTCTTGCATTACGCAGAAGACGACCTTATCTTGATTACATAACAACTGCGTAAGAACTCTGTTTGTTACGTTTCTTGGTTTATCACCGTTACCTGTAAATCATCTGTGGCTACACTCTGAAAAATGGAGCCAGTTTTGAGGAGTAATTCTCAAGAGTGGCAAAGAGCATATGACGACCGATAAGATCATCATATACTCGTCGATCTAAATATGCATATTAATCTTGATTATGTTACACAACACTGTTAAAAAATAGTAGTCGATTCAAAAAATGTTTATGCCCTGAAGCATCTGAGAATAACGATGAGAAGAACTGGAGAGTACTGGAAGAATATCAGATAGCGTCTATTTGAACAGAAAAAGCTAAGTATAAAACCGTGACCGTATTTTCGATATGGTCATTGGTCTAGAATAGTTCCTGATAGCAGACAGATTCAGAGAGAGAAATACCTACTTGATCCAGGTCTGTCCTTGCAACTTGTTAATTGTACAAATACCATAATGACAGGAAATTGCTTCCTGTACATTTGAAATGGAAGGACACTAATCCTATCCCGTGTTTCTTCCTGTCCAATTGAAAAGGAAGGTATCCAACTCTGTCCCGTGTTTCAATCAACACTTGTTTAACTATAAATACAGTGGAACTTCTGTAACTTGAATGTGAAGGGAGCATAAATAAACTTCGAATGACCGAAAATCCTAGTTAGGAAGTGATTACACAAATAGGTAAAACTGCAAGAAAAACGTCCTTAAAAATTAACTTTTAAGTTCTTTATTTATACATCACTTTAACTTATTGTTGTACTTGCAGGATCGAATGTTCATTTGACGTGCTTTTGTTTTTTAGTTGCCTTCCTTCCCTGACAGCATGTAACCCAATCGATTCTATGTTGGTTAATTTCTTTTTCACGTATTACGTACTTGAATACTTTAGATATTCATATAAACATTTTGCCAATATATTGACGGTTTCTCGATGTATACCTTGGGTTCTCAATTATCTTCTGTCTTATCGCTTTGTCTTTCATGGAACACCTAACAAATTAATCTTCTTGAATGTATCAAGGTTTGAACGACGAGGCTATCTATTTCTTTAGTAAGCTTCTTCTATTGGGTTATTTATTCAATCTTCAATTCCAGTAGGTTGTCATTTTGCACTTTACCACTTCGCTGTGCTTTTATCACTTTTCTTTACCACCGCGCTTAACATGTGGAGGCCAAGTTGATAGTGTAGCACTAGATCTTTTGAAAACATTAGTCAGAGTGAGCCAAAAAATAATATTGAATAAGATTAAATCTATTGTAATGGATAAAAAAGCAACTTGCTAGGTGGAGGAATTCTTAAGAGATCAATGAGTTATAGTAGGAAATGCAGTATCAAAAGAGGAGTAAGGGAATATGGAAGTACTACACGTTTGTGCTGGGAACATGGCTATGCATTGTTCTAATGCATGGTTGTGTTGATTTTTACAATCAGAAGTTCGGTTGTTTGCAGATGACATTATGGCATATAATAGCATCAAAACGGGAGAGGACTGAACAACCTCTGGGTGACCTCAACAGAATATCTAATTGGGTTATTTATCATTATAGTATAAGGACAGCATTGATTGTAGCAATCTTGAAGTGTAAATATCTTGGCTTAACATTTGATGATAAATTCAACTGGGCAGGTGGAGAGGTTGATGAGGAGATGTACCAGAGAAGTGAGGGAAATGGGTTACAAATCTTTGGTCCGACTATTGCCTGAATATAGTCGTGTAGTTTGGGACCAACATTACGGTTATCAAATACAGGAATTGGAGGGCGTGCAAAGGAAGACAGCTAGATTTCTTGTGGAAATTAGGATAGTACTCAGTCAGTAACTGGTATGATAGAAGAGCTGAACTGGGAGTCAATGACAGGAATAGGGTGAAGAGAGTGCTAGGAGTGTATAAGGCGTGTGTGTCGGTGAAGATATTGGTCGAAGAATTAGGTGAAGAGAATGGAAGGGAAAAGATGACCATGAGCACAAGCTGAAATTAGGTTATGTTTTTTTTTTTTTTTTTTTTTTTGATAAGGGAGTCAATAATTTACCATGGGAAGAGATGAATAGTTTACCAAAACCATTGAAAGAATTTAAAATTAAAATTCGAAAATTGAAAAAGTAGAATTTTGGAATTTACACTCATAGTATAGAAGATAATAAAATAATGTTAGGAAGAAATGGATAAATTTATGTCTAGAGAAATTTCGACCGGAACACAACTTTCGCTTCATTTAATTAAATTAGGATCCCATTTATTTCTTACAGAGAGTATCAAATGTACCAGCTTTAGTCCATGTAGTACTGCATGCAGCAGATAAATCTTTAGAATGATGGTTTAAGATAAATTTTCTACTTTCGGAAGAACTCGTTTTACGACCACTAACTGGTTCTTTGATATTCAAATTGTTTGTAAAGAGAGAAGTAAGGAAAGAGAAATTTCACTGTATATCAAAAATAGAAGCAAATAAATCATTGAAATTATCCTTTCAACTGATGGAACTGTAAGATTTAAATTTATTAACAAATGGCATTAAAAGGACATCAGAAAATTGGTTATAAAACAAAGCAAGATAAGAATATGAAGTGAAACAGAAACGAGAATAGTAACAGCAAACTGATAATCGAATTTGGGTGACAAATAAAAGTACAAATATTTGGATAATATTGTTGTTTTAGTGACACATCTATAATTAATCATCGTAGCCTTTAATTTTCTGCCACATCTGTATAGAAAGCTGATTGGCATCAGTAATGATTAGTTGCTCTAAATGAGTATCCTTCCACCTTTTACCCGTAAAACTGAAACTAATTCTAGAGCTTTATATTCTTAGTACAAATATATTTTTTGTGGATGGTAATGTTTTTGAGGTCAGAGAAAATAAAATTTTATCATATTAACACGTAAGAAAATTAGAGAAGCTCGCGAATAATTCATAAGAAATACTTGCATATTATTCACAAGGGCAGAAACAACAAACCAGAACACTGACTACAGCTTATCGAGCTACATGGGAGGTAGGCGAACAACATTACCAAGGCGATATTAACCGGGAAAACCTGATCTGAGTTGTGAGGGCCCCCAAAATTTTGAATGAAAGGCGAGATAAACAAAGACAATTTATCGCCATTTGCTGGCGTCATGGGTATTTCGTAGATGTATGGAAAGTTACCAGGTGGCATAGAACGGAATATGGTGGGGATGGCGGATACGATTGAGTGGATGTAACAATTTCTGTACGTGGAGAAGTGAAAATGGAATAGCGAATAAGATAACAGTATCACAGGAAAATACACTAAATAGTTTCCGTATCGGCCCCCGAGTTTGGTTTCTGATAAAACGATTGGACGGCGCTGACGCAGAAGGTGGGATACGAGGTTTGTTGCGGAGAAGATGTCGCCTGGAGAGGCATTCAAGCTTTGGATCTTCGACTGTCGTCTGCTGGCCAGTATTTGCAACCTGCCAACGCCTGATGAGTGCCTGACTTGCGGCCGATCAACCAACATCGTATCACGCTTGCACATTCCCCTCGCTCCACCTTCGCTCCATCTGTGTAAATCTGCGACCAGCCATTCCATCTAGTGTTTAAAATTTCCATCTTCTTTTGAACCGCCTCTTCTGACATGTAGAATTTCTTCTCTGTCATCTTTAGTGTGAGGGTTGGATGCACACGCGTGGATAAGTCCGCTTTTTGCCATGGTTCGATCTCCGAATATAGGTCGTTAATTTCTTTTTTGTGGATATTCCATTGGTTTGTTGATTCCCAATAGCTTATAAGTCTCGGCGTCTTTAATCTGCCGTTGTGTTATTGCAATGCCGACAGTCGTCATCCATGAACGGTAGAGAACCCGTTCCACAACAGTTTTCGCCCTAAAGCCCAATAACGCCTGAGACGTTTCATACTCTCCACTGAGCTACACCAAAATGAATTGCTAAGACCTATTGCACTAATTAATGTGTAATTTCAATCACGTGTGTCATTCTATTTACTTGATTAAATAAAGTTCTCTACAGTTCAATTTGTTGAAAGAAAATAAAGATATCAATATTTGTTGTTGAAAATTCGTGAATGCAGAAATGTAACGAAACAAGGGATCAGACTCAAAATAGGCACAGAGGAATGATATTAAATACATTTGAAATTATCACCGCTTCTATTTGAACAAATACATTTCAAACTTCTACAATCAAGATTGTAGATAGTTATCACTTACCTTAGAAACGAACGAAACTAATTGCAACAAACTCAGCTTGGATGTGTTTATATCAGGCGTGTTTGGACAATCGCATCACAGCGATAAGAAACTAAACAAAGGAAACAAATTCTGCGGAAGAGACATTGTACTTGAGTCGTAATGAATCTCCGTTACATCACAACTCTTTGGTATTTACTGTGACGAAACCATCCCGGAAATCACAAATTTTAGCGACAACTCTTAACATTCTTTCTGAGAAATGGTTATTACTCTTAAATGCTTTACCATACCATAAGAGGAAAACAAGATGATAAACGTAATATCCGAAAACAGTACGTGAGTTGTCTCATGTTTACAACATTAAGTAGAAATTATGATACGGACGATGGAATGTTGAGGTTTTCGTAGTTTCAAAAAAATCACATTTTTGTCTTTTACTGAACACTTAGGTATTGTCGATAACTTTGGGAGCAACCAGTACAGCTTTTTTTTTATTTTATTGGCATTCGGTTAGAGACCATACAGCCATTCTACATTTTTACAAAGCTTCTTACATCCATTTGCGTAACTTATCTATTTATACATTTCCTTATCTATATTAAGTAAAACATATTACAATCTTGTTGAATGTAAATGCTATTTACAATATTCAAATTTCAAGTGCCTTCTTAAGTACCGTAATCTAAAAAGCGTTGCTAGACAATACATCAACTAGACTTATTTCCTATTGATTAGTCTAAATCGCCGTATTTATTTGACAAATCATCTGTAGAGGGTTGATCTATCTGGTGTTGGCATCAATCGGTAGATTGGTGAGGATACTGTTAATTTTGCCAAGCTAGTTATTGTGCTTGCGCGGAAGTGGGGTTGCGCTGTGGTTTGGGCTTTAGGTTTGAAGTATAGTCATTTCCTGTTTTAACTTCCAAGATTGGTTAGAATTCTATCCCTCCATCTTTTAAGTATCTGGCGAGGATGCTAAGTATTACTTTGTTGTTGCTGGAAAGTAGGAGGGTTACGTTTGTCGGAAAGGGGAAGCCGTTCTTGGCAAGATCTTTCATCATTTGGTCCTGGCATTGTTGGTATTTATTGCATGAAAAAATTATGTGATTGATGTCTCCTATTGCCTGGTCTGAGCAGCCGCAGTATGGGGAATCTCTCAACCCTATTCGGTGTAGGTGGCTGGGGAAGTTACCGTGGTTAAATCGGGCTCTCGATATCGTAATGATTAATCGTCTGCTACTGTTCCAATTGTAAAACCAAGGTTTTGGAGATTTGCTCGGTTGAATGGTTGCATAATATGAGGCTTTGATTTTTGAGGAGATCGTCCATTCCTCTTGCCATTTTTCCTTGGCTCTTACTTTGATGTTATGTGTTATATCCGAGATCGGGAGTTGCATGTTGATTACCTCTCCCTCATGGATAGCTTGTTTTGCCAGGGCGTCCATCCGTTCGTTGCCACTGTGAAATGGGATCCACATCAGAGTAGTCGTAATGCCAAGTTCCCGGTTCCGTTTCAGTTGTTGTAGAATTTCCAATACAATAGTTTGAGTATGGCTATTCCACGTAGTATTTTGTAAGCTCTTTAGTACGCTGAGGGAGTCCATCAAGATGACGACTTTGTCCATGTTGGTACTTTGGCTATATCTGATGGCTTCCAGCAGGGCTTTTGCTTCAGCTGTATAGATGGATGCCTCTTCGGGTAGCGAAAATTGAGTCGATTTACCTGTGTTGGGACAGAAATATGCCGCTCCTACTCTATTATTTCCAATGGTTTTCGATCCGTCTGTGAATATTTTAAGAGTGCTGTTGTCTGGTTTTGATAGGAATCTGGATATCTTGTGGATCAAATTTCCGGATTTGACTTCCTCCCAGAGGATTGTGTGGGTTCTTTCTAGACGAAGCTCGAAAGGTTCTTGAAAGATTGGGAGCATATTATACGAGGATAGTTTGTCTTTGTATTTTAGCCAGCATTTATAGGCGTTTAACAGGGGAAGACGAGCTCGACTTTTAGCTCCATTTGCTATGGTTGATAACCTCTCGAGACGTTCATGAATTTTCAGTTAGGTATGCTCGTCGAATGTGGAGCGGAGGTTCCCCTGATTCTACTAGTAATGCTGGCTAAAATACAAATTATTTTCTATTAATACTTCACACTGTAAGTTATCACAACCTGTTAATAAAAACTGTTACCCAATAATACTAAAGAACTAAACTTCTTGAGTTTTCAAAAGTTAAGTTCGCTTAACGCTGGCATCCGTTAAAGAACAAGTTTCGGTAAATTCCAGAAGCCACTTAGTTGTTTATAACATGTCCGTTTTGGGTATCTAGACTCATTCCTTATATGGTTCGCTGTATCCTGACAGGTTGCTGACTATGCTGAAGCTGATACCGCTCCCTAGTTGCATCTGACACAGCATCTACCACTTTGTCCAATCTTCCCAGAGGAGGTTGTCTTTCAGAATTTCCGTGGTAGTTTTTCCTGTGAGCTTCACTCTGTACTGTTTTCATGCAAATAAGCAATTTTACTAAGCCCAATGTAAATACACAATTCAGCTTTAAAGGTGGGAAGCTGTCGACCAAAATCTCTTTTACCTATATCTATCTGAGATATTTAAAAAACAATGGTAATAAAAACTAAGCTTGGTAATTGTGTCATTTTCAACGTGACCGTAACATTTACGTCACGCCCACAGCCTTCGTTGGCCGGCTGCAATGAACACAGACGTTACTACCAACTTAGGTCCCGGTATTTAGTAATAGTTCTGTTTCATTAAACATCCTCGAAGAAATGTGTTGTCAAAACAATGAAAGAAAATTATCTATTGCATTTGAATTAAAATATTAATTATTGGTTGCATTTTATTTATTCTAAGTTCGTTCGAGGCACATGTTTCGTAAAATTCGTTGTCCATAGATATTTAAGATTATAACTAAAATTTTCGAGCAGGAAATTCAACGAAAGCATTGATTCCATTCAAATTTAACCTGGGTCAGAATCTGCAGTTGGCATGAGTAATTTAAGTTTCTTTTTAAGTAATTTAAGTTGAGCGCCATGTTACTGGAAATGTAACTTAAAGCGTATGAAAGCGTTTTCACGTTTATCGTAATCTATGTGGCCTCCAACATCATGTCCTGTTCCAATATTTCGAACTGCTCCCATACTGTCTCATAGAAAGCAAATATATATATATTATAATACTTATAAATTGTTAGTCAGATACAACTGTAAACAATGATAAAGTTTTAACATTATTTACGATGCAAGTAACGAAAAAATAATATTCTGCCTTCGTTCTTCTTCTTCTTTTTTTTTTTTTTTTTTTTTTTTTTTTTAGAAAAAAGCCTGGTACTACTAGGGACACAGAGCTAGTTATAATATATTACTGATTTCATAGTCTCGTATTCTTTGTTCATGTCTTTTTATAATTTAGAAACACAGAGCTTATAAAAAAAATTGAAAACTCCGTATATTAGAAAGGAATGGGAAGGAATTCGGCTATGGCACTCTGAAAGAATCATCCTGATATTTGCTTGCAGTGATTTCGGAAACCATGAAAAATCTAAATCTGGATGGCCGAAAGGTGATCTGATCCTGCGACCTTTCTAATGTGAGGCGAGAGCGTTAACTCTTAGCCACCGTGATTGTTACTGTAGAGTCATATTACCAACAATCCAAACGCGATCCCTAAAACCCAAGCAGCCGGAGTGAGCCTAGAAGGTTCGGTGTTATGAAGGACACAATTAACTTTCGTTCTAACTGTAAGGCTTTTGGTATTTATTTAATGATTTACCTTAAATATTCTAATTGAATGACGGAGATTGTAGATGAATATTTCTCTTCGCAAATTTCCTTATTGTCCCTTGTCAATAGCAAATAAACTATGCATTTTAGAAAAGGACCATTTAAGTTTAGGGGGTTTTGCATAAAAATAAGTGTTGATTGATATGCGTGGTACATCTAAGCAGTGTTACGGAAATAATCGTTACAATCTACGCCATACCTCCTGTAATTACAATAACGTAACAGTTCTTCGGCGCAGCGTTTAACATGTTGGCCCAAAGTTGCAATGTCGCCGGTTCAATAAGGGAATGTTCGCTTTTAATGAAGCGTTATGTTCGTACTGGATTGTCCTTAATGTTGTGTAAACCAAAATGGAGAAATAAAATATATTTAGAGAATCAGTATAGACATCTGAAGATTAACGCAAGTATATTTACAAGGGGAGAATGCGAAATCACTCTCACCGATTTTGATAGAAATTTTCACAATTTATTGATTGTTGACAAATTTTCGCTTTTAAGAGACACTTCGTAACTCTATTTTTTTAAATGAAAATTTTTTCTTAAACAAAAACCCTTTCTTGCTCAATCTACTATTAATACAATGTGTTAATTTGGTATAATACGCGTTTTATTATTTTTAATAGGAGAACTGAAAAGTGGGTGTAAAATTTATTTAAACTTGATCATTGTGAAATTATGCAAACATGAAGTTTGTTTTATTAAGATACAAACAAATACACTTCGTTGAATGTTTTTAATGTTACACAGTTAGAGAAATATCTCAGGGTCGATTACTGGGTGGTATTGATTGAATAAGTTTTCGTAGAGGGCGAAGTTTTTACAGTTGCACTGCTGTCGAGGTCAGGACTCAAGCATGAATGGCGGCACAGGGGTCTGCCAGCTTTCTCGACTGGCGGAACGTGGTGGCCACTTTCCCAGGCCGCGTCTTGTCGTGCAGTGGTCAGGCCTCGGGAAGGTCACTTGCTGCTGTATCAGATGAGGATCCACTCCAGAATGTCTCTTCCTCAGTTCCTTCGCTAGGAGCAAGACTCTCTCCTCTCACGGCTATGTGTGCTCCAGCCATTGGCGAATTACAGCACTCCCCACCAAATTATCAGCATCTGATAGCCTCACAGAACAAACAAAAAACACCATAACGTTAATAAATTGTAGGCCGCTCCTCTATTGGCTGGATCGTCTCCCACCACATTCCGAAAGCGCCTCTTTACTAGCAAACGCCACTAAGATACATTTTCGGTCGCCGGCACCAGTTAGCGGTATTCGGCGGGTCTTTTCCGAAACGTGCCCAGATAGAAAGCGAGCCTTAGTTATTTATGGTCGGCAATAAATCCACTGAATGTCCAAGTCAGGTAGAACGTTTTAGTCACCCACCGGACGTGGAACTCTGGACACTTTGTTGACTCACCTATACCTGTCTGTTTCACATAGCGCACCGTCAACATTCAGACAGACCGTGGGAAACACTTGGTCCCTAATAAGCTGTACTTTACAATTCATTACAAGCTGTATATACTGTATTACAACAATCTTTTGGCCTCCTAAATGTCCAATATTTTCTTTCATAATATTCTTTAATTCATGTACACACTTCTTAAAAGTGCTTGATTAGTGGTGATTCAATTTTTGATAAAAATAAATGGCTAATTTATCTAGGAATTCTATTTTTTATTAATCGTTATATGTTTCGCAGGTGTTAGGATTTCAAGGAAACTATATTAGTCTGTTCCAATGAAATATCATTTTCTGCTTTACGCCGCGTGTCCTGTTTCCCTGGGTGAGGCTCAGACTAATGAAAGTTTTCCGGAATAAGAAGTCACCCATTGTTTGCCAAATGCTTACTGAAAAGAAGGAAGAGGGACGTGGAGGTGTCTGGGACATCCACTTTCGTTTAAAGTTAGAAACCGCCCCTACATGATGATGAATCACAAATTATCAACAACATATGTATGAAGAAGGTAGCGGAGAATCATTGCGCCTAAAGCTTTTCAAATTACATAATTGGTAAAATGTCATCGATATAATTTTGAGTGTGGTATTCTAAGAGATCAATGGCAGCATGCAATATTAAAAGTGGTATGAATAGTGTAGGAATGCTATAGGACTTGAAGAGGAAATGAATTAATTTCATTTAAATGTTCTTGTTATCGGTGAGGTTAAATGAAAAGAAATTAGGGAAAATAGACGAATGAGTACAGGAAAGAGTGGGAGCAAGGAACGGGAAGGATTTTGAACCATCCCGACATTCGCCTGGAGGGATTTAGGGAAACCTGGAAAACCACGCACAGTTTGTTGGAAATCCGAATATGGTGCATATGTTAGAGAACTTACCAAACGAGGTGGGAGGGCATTAAAGCTATGGCCTCGCATTCGGAAGGATGTGGGTACGAATCCCTTCCGAGCACCCAGATTTGGGTTTTCCTTGGTTTTCTCACATCACTCCAGGCGAATTCCAGAATGCTTCCTTCAAAATACTATGGCCGAATTCCTTACCGTTGCCTGTCCTTAGTTTTTTCCGCCTCTAATGACCTCGACGTGGAAGAAGCGCAAAGCCATAAAGCCATAAGCAAAAAAAAAAAAAAAAAGTGTTAGAAAACTTAAAGAGGTGACGGAACAAATGTAAGATGTTGTTAAAACTTCTGTGGTTGAATGAAGTCTCACGTAGGGTTTCTGGTATGATAAATGTATATTAATTACCACACAAAAAATCAACGGGGCTTCTGGAGTAACATTCAATCCACAAATGTTCAGTTTCTACAAACAGTTTTGACGAATCAATTGTACTGCCATCTTCGCAAGAACCCTGTGTTGATATAGGGAAAATATTTTGCGAAATGTAATTAAACATGTGAAAAGTGAATAAAACGTAATATATGATCGGTTATAATTATGTGGTAGATCATGGTAAAGGTAGGAGAAATTAACCACAAAGCAAGGGCACTGTCAGATATTTGAGAAAATACGAACTGATCTTAACAAACGAAATGCGATAACGGCTACATCAGGTTATCTCATTTTTTCCTTTAATCATTCTCTCTTATTGATTCGATGTACAAGCCTAATCTTCCAAAACAGTTGACCAAGTAAAACTTTTTTTTTTTATTGCTTTACGTCTCGTCGACGGCTAAGGTCATTAGAGACGGGATGGGACTGGGGAAAAGGAACGGGAAGGAATTCGACCATGGCCATTTTGAACGAAGCATGCTGGAATTCGCCTGGAGTGATTTGGGGAAACCATGGAAAACCCAAATCTGGATGCCCGGACGGGGATTCGAACCAGCGTCCTCCAGAATGTGAGGCCAGAACGTTAATCGTTCACCCGATCGGTAAAACTGTCAACAATATCTAATACTGGTGGTATTCCATACCTTACGAACTGCGGAGAGATTTGGTAACAAACCCAAAACTTTCGCACGCAGTTTAGTGGACAGAATTCCTTCAACATCTTTCCTATCCCTAATGCCAATAAATTTCTTTCGTCACCTGGGCTCGAACCAATAATCCTGTGAATGCCATGTGGGCTGCAATGCGTGAGGTTTAGTGGCGGGGAGAAGTTATTTGGCACCCAGTTAACCGGTTATGAAAGTGGGCACGTATGAAATTTTATAATATATCTGTCCTACTCTCAGAATTTAACCACTGAAGGCTCTTTGAGAGAGTACGAGCTCCCATTTTAAGGGCCTCTTTGCCCTACGCGGGAGCCAGGTATGTCGTCTTATTTTCACGCTGCGACGCGTCTAGTGGATGCCTGTTAAAACGAGCGGAGGAGGGTCGCTGGAGTCCTCAACCGGTCCTGTTCACTCTCCCGGCGCCTTGGTCTACCTGAAAGCGCTCTTCCAAGCTTTGCTAATGAAGCCTCGTGCTTGCGCGCACGATTTTAATTAGTCCGTGTGGTCTCATCGCAGGGAAAAAGCGTTTAGGGATTTGTCGTCGGTGACGATTTTGTTGTTAACTTCATGTGTGACTGCCAAGCACTTGTTGCTCGGAGAGTTACTTCTAGGAGTTCACAGTTTTCTAAATACCTCCAATTGATACTGCATAATTGAAACTCAATCTTTATAAAGTCAAGAATTCAAAGGCCAGGATCGTCAATACTTTCTGAGCTTTCCGCTAATTAGTGTGGGTAATTGGCTGCCAACAATCACCAGCTCCCGAAAATTTACGTAGATCAATAATATTTCCACACTATAGGGAATTATAACGTGTTATGGATTATGAGACACACCTTAGCGCGAACACATGCATACTGCCGCTCATTTATTTTTTAATTAAAATGCTGTTAATAAATTTAGATGCACCAAAATGATAGGAATTGTTGTTGCTATGAAAATGAAATTCACTGTTCCAGAATAAAGAATCACTCAATTTACTTAACCATGATTACTCAAAATAAACATTAAATGTTCGCAATTATTAAAATGCTCGGAACACCAGTCACAGCCTCCATACAGCGGAGCTCTGATGTGAGGCCATACCTTGCGACAATGTGGCGCCAACTTCGACCACTGTACCTACTCTCAGCTTTTACCTGCCAAAGATTCTTACACTACTTATTGCTACTCCAAAGGCTATACATATTGCGCTTGTGGAATTCCTATGTTATAACAGATTAAAATACAGACATTAGTAAAATTATTTTTAAAACCCATATAATTAATTAGAGTAAAATATTATTAATAAAATAATATAAAAATGATTGGTGGGATGTGATATTGTCAAAATTTCTTCTTGATTTCAGCAAACAACGGATTAAGGGAAGTAATATCAATTGTTTACTTTCTATTCTATTGCTTCGTCTTTCACTGAGTTGTTTCCTACTTTCTCCTGTCCAAACTGTTTTACTTGTTTTCTTTATTTTCTCAAGGTACCCTCACACTCTGAAATATTCTTTATAAATAACACCTTGTTCAATACTTATCGTTCATTTTTGCTATGTTTGGTTTTACCTAGGTACTTACACCATCGAATCTGTGATTTGGGATTATTATCACAATAATTTTTCCTCAGTCTTTCTAGAGCATCTACACTAGAATCCTCCTTACATTTTTATTTCCTCTTTGTGGGTTGTAGAACATTGTCAATGGATCTGAGTTTTGCTTTTCGGGTTAACTGGGAAGGCGCTTTTTAATTACTTTTGGTGTGATGTCAGAGTCCTGCGGTTAGTACGTCTTGTATTCGGAGGAGGGGTGAGGGGAGGAAGTGGGGAGGAGAAAGGGGGAGAAGTTCTCGATTTCTGATCCCACCATCTTGATTTCAAGTTCGTATTTCCTGAAATCACTCGACTCTAATGGATATCAAGTCCCATTTTATTCCAATTCCCTGCAATGATATTGTGTGACTCATATTTGGTAAGACCATTTCTTGTGTACTTTGATCAATTAACACCGAATTTATTATTATTTCAGAAATTGTACTCTCTGGATTTGACTAAATTTTGGTAGTCTTAGTATAACACAAAATAACGTAAAATTATTTCGTATCTTGACTGTTTCGATATTTAATTCTACACACCCATTGGTAGGTCCAATGACTTGAAACGGTTTTTACTTGTTATTGATTTGTTGTAGGTGATTATATATTTTTGTCAGAATGAACTCTCAACAACTATATATATATATATATTTGTTGATTTCATTTTCAGTTGTAAACATCCAACATATATACAGTATCAACTTTCGTTGAGAACTATGTTTGCAGATGACATAATGGTATATAAAAGAATCAAAAGGATAGGGGATTGTAAACAGTTGCAGGGTGATCTGGACAGGATATATAATTGGGTTGATAAACATGGGATGATGATAAATGCAAAGATACACAAATAAAAAACAAAAAGTTTAATTATCAATATAAGGTGGAGAAAGAATTGCTTGCTGAAGACTTGAAATGTAAATATTTTGGAATTACATTTGATAACAAGCTTAACTGGGCAGGACACATTGGACAGGTGGTAGGAAAAGGTTTCAAAATTCTGCACTAGTTGGAGACAGTGAAGAGGGGATGTACAGTACTAGAGAAGTAAAAGAATTGGGTAACAAAACTTTGGTCAGACCATTGCTCGAATATGGTAGTGTAGTATGGGACCCTCATTTTGCGTATCAAATACAGGAATTGGAGAGGATGCAAAAAAAAGGGCTGCTAGATTTATTTCTGGAAATTATCGCAGAATGCAATCAGTGAGGGATATGATAAAGGAGCAGGAATGGGATTCATTGCAAGACAGGAGGAGGATGAGGAGGGTCATGGGAGTGTACAGGGCGTATGAGGAATGGAAAGATATTGGAGTAGGTATGAAAAGTAGTGCATGGAAGGGAAAAGATGACCATGACAATAAGCTGGCACTTGATTTCAGGCACAAGGTTGTGGGAAGATTCTCTTTTTTAGGTAAGGGTGTCAGGGATTGGAATGAGTTACCAAGAGAAATGACGAATAATTTACCGAAAACGTTGAAAAAATTTAAAGATAAAATTTGTAGAGGGCAAATGTAGGTGGGTGCAGGATAGGGGGAAGATTGGGGGTGTAGGGAAATTTCCACCGGAGCTTGCGCAATTTAATTAAATTAAAAACTAAGCAGGAGCTAACTAATGTAAACAAAAAGAATTGCTGCTCACTGTAAAGTAAAGAAAAACGCAATATCTATGACACATTATGAGAGGCGAGAGGTATCAGCTACTGCAGCTCATCATTAAAGGGAAAATACAAGGGAAAAAATCTGCTGGGAGGAGAAGGAATTCGTGGCTGAAGGACATTCGGAGATGGTTCAATTGCACTTCTGAAGAGGCTTTTCATGCTGCAGTTTCACGCTCAGAGCTAGCTATGTGGACCGCCAACCTCCAATAGTAGAAGGCGACTTAAGAAGAAGAAGAACTAATAATTCGTTGTCAACAACAGTAAGATCATAAAAAGTTCAGTGATCTGAGATAAACCGACTATGCATATTTCAAGGAACTATGCTGAAGGTTTGCTGAAATAATATTCAGGTGAATATATTTTTTATTTACAAACAGAGCTAAATTGTCAACTTTCGATCTATAGTTTTTATCTATTGGTGCTGTGATTCAGAAAAAGGCCAACTGTAGTTTCAATGATAATTGTTTTTCCAAGCAACCTTCAGCATTTAAATTATTGTCAAGACACACAAGTTTTCTTTATAACTTAAAGATTTCCACCCGTTGATGTTAGCGTTATTAGAGCCTTGAGAGGATTGTATGTTAAGCAGGGAAAGAAAATATGCTATGACAATTTCCAAAGGAACCATCTGGATATTCGCCTGGAGTGATTGCGTGATACCTGAATTGCCGGAAAGGGGGTAGAATCCTTCCTTTACCGCTTATCTACCAGGTTCGAAAAAAATTGTTATATTCATTCTAGACCATACATCCAGTTTATTTGAATGGATTTGCTTATTATAACATGAAATAAGTAAAGATAACACAGGACTGACCCAAAACTAAATTAAAAACCCCACTTCCAGAAACCGGACTCAAACCGGTGACCCCTGAAATGAAAGGGCAGAATTCTAGCTCCTACCCCAAATGCTCCAGTAAAAGCAAACAGCCTGATATAATAAGATACTAATCGCCATCAAACACTATTCAACACCTGATAGTTGGATGTTTAGATGGCGTTATTGTAACACCTTAAGGGTAGTCAGAAGTTGGTACAGATCTGTTACAGTATTCTGTCCACCTTATCGACGATAGACCTATAGGTAGCGAAAATCTAGACGATTAAGCGTGATAAAGAACGTCCAGTTATGTTTTTCGGGATTATGTGTTGACTCGTTCGCTATTACTGTAAACATACCCAGCACAGTCACTCTTCTGTACATATTTGTGGCACCATTGACAGACTTAGCAAGTGAAATGTTATGTGTAAATCATGAAATTAGCTCGGTGTCAGTACGGAGAAACATTTTTAATCAGTTCACCAACATACAGTGAAATTTCATTAACTTGAAATTGGCGAGTTCAATAACATTTCAAATATTTAACGACAGAAACGTGTTGATGTAGCTCGGTTATCTGACATACCCTTCAGATTTTTTTAATTTTTTTTTTCAATTTATTTTTTTAATGCCTCGTCGACGGCTAAGATCATTAGTGGCGGATGGGACTGGCGACAAGGAATGGGAAGGAATTCGACTATCGCCTTTTTGAAGGAAGCATCGCGGCATTCGCCTGGAGTGATTTGGGGAAACAATCGAAAACCCAAATTTGGATGCCCGGATGGAGATTCGAACCCACGTCCTCCCGAATACGAGGCCAGAACGTTAACCGTTCACCCACTACGCTCGGTATTATTTGTTGTAGGAATATTTAATCCATGCTCTGTTCAAGGAGTATATTGAGATATTATAGTCGTTTCTAACATGTCCTTGTAAACAAATTATTGTTGTGTAATAAGCATTTTATTGTAGAAGTAAAATTTGTTCTACAGATTTCATTTTTCTATAATTCAACTGAAATCACTCCAATCAAGCGGTTTTGTGAAAAGACCATGACAGAGGTGTGATCTTCTCCAAGTTTGTCCACAGAAAATTGATTTTTTTTTTGGGGGGGGGGAGGGGGATGTAGAATGGGAGCTCTAATTCTATACCAGTTCTATAACCAATGAACACATCTGGCTCATACGGAGTGGAGAAGGCAGGACTTAGATTTTTTTTTTTTTCAAATTCTTCGCTTGCTAAAAGAATACTCGTCTGGGTGAGTCAACAGCGGTTTTTGCTACAAACACGGTGTCCCGTTAGTTGGTTAGTCGAGATGGCGCATTCATTATTCCTCTCTATTGCTCATTTGGTAGGTGTGACAGATATTCATCTTCGTCTACTGAAATATTGCTGGTAAGACACTTTTATACATTCTTTTGAATTTGTGACTACTGTAGGCATAAAATCTGTTTTATACATTATCGATTTCAACCCAAACCATCAATGAGCATATAGAATACTTTTTTGAACTGATTTAAACAACGGCCTTCACTCTATAATTATCATCTAACTCCTGGAGAGATGATACTTCATGTTTTCAGTTACCGGTCAATTTTTTAATTAATTTACACTGTTTGTGCAAGCTCTAATGCAGTCACTTGGTTTTAGAAACATTACACCTGACTGTTAACCATGGCACTTTTCCTAGCCGTGATACAAGCGATAAGATTCAACTGATAACACAAATTTAGACGTCTTTGGGCACACACTCTTCTGATTCGAGCTGTCACAAGTTTAATTGATTTAGACTTTTATTAATTGGTAATATCGAAGCAAGTTATGAAATTGTAAGAAATTTTGTTTAGTACATGTCCCGAAATTTTAAATTTGTCTTGTTCGACTCAGTCACTCTTTAAATTTTAATTAGGGTGCTAAACTTATTTTAATTTCAGGAAGATCGGATATCACATTAATTTACACTGAAGAACTGAATTCAACTGGTAATACCTTTGAGAACGAACTGCTTTACCGTTACAGCTTTAGTCACTCATACATGGTTTCATCGGTATTACATTACTGGAAGGAAGGTGGTAGACTTTTTCCAACATTATAACAATTTCTGTACTCCGTCGAATTTTAATGTTCCCACATCCCAGGTAATGGCTTGTGGAGACGCCAAGAGCTTAAGACAAAGTGCCACATCAGACCCGAACACTGTGACCATTTTGGCTAAAAGTTCTAGATTCCAGCGAAAAAGGAATTACAGGAATAATAATAATAATAAACGGATGGAAATAGAAGATCAGGTGATCCTCGAGTGGTTTACAAATCCCTGTAAATTGTCTCTGAAAATTGCTTGGAATCAAGAACGAATGAGAGATTGGCAGTTCCTCGTATCGCTCTGGCCTCGCGTTCGGAAGGAAAAGGGTTCGAATCCTCGTTCAGGTATTCGGCTATGGGTTTTCCATGGTTTCCCCAAATCGCACCAACAGAATGCCGGTATGGCTTCTTCTAAAAATTCCTTGGAATAATTCCTTCCCCGCCTTCAATGACCTTTAAGTCGATGAGTCGTAAAAAAAATAAAAAAAAAATGGTCAGACGGAGATGATTTGAGTAGAGTGAAAGAGACAGTGAAAGAGATGTCGTAATAGGACGGTAGCTAGTCATAGTGTGGTGTTTACTGTCAAACACTGATTATGGAACCATTACAGTAATGTGGAGATGAGGTGCTACACAGGTAGAAGACAACTGGACAATGGCGGACCCAGGAGGAGGGGGGGCTAGGGGGCTGAAGCCCCCCCCCCCCAAAAGCACCAAGGTCACCCCCGACGACATGGATTTTGGAGACCTTTTTTTTTGACTCTACTGTTTGTATGAGGGCGGCAATCTGGAATAATGAGATTTCTGTTGGCGTCCTGTCCTCGCCCGAGTCAAGCCACCCCAAACCAAATCCTAGCCCCCCCCCCAAAAACCAAAATCCTGGATCCGCCACTGCAACTGGATCATGGTGCGCCAACAACTGAAGCCTAGAGATCGTAGCGGTGACTTCCTGAACACGCCGCGAATTCAATTTGAATTTTTTACAACATGATAAAAACAAAGCTAGTAGTCGAAACGACAGATAAATTATCTTATTATTAAATTTATCATCAAATGGTACAGGGTGATATTTACATTATATACGTTCCAGATCAAATTCACCATCAACTGTATAATCACACAATTTCTAATTTTGTCACCGAATGAGGCATTTATATTAATTGTCAGAATGAGTTTGCAAACAATATAACTAGCGTCCAAAGTTTCTATACAGAAGTAACTTAAAGACTTCGTTATATATAGTTGTATTAAAGTTGGTTTAATGTGCACTTCTCGTCTCTGCAGTATGTAACCAGCACAAAGTTAACAGTGTCGCTATTGGCTAGTTTAGAGAGAGGAATCACTTATTGACAGCCTTCCTTTTGCCTATCCGGGCAGCAGAAATATAAGGAGGAATAGTTGACATAGACGAGGCTCAGACATTGCGTTAGAGTAGATGCGTGAGATTATTGTTTAATTTGAGGCTACTGTCATCTCATAGCAAAGCGCGTATGTTAAGTAAATTATTTGGTCGAAAAGTTGAATGCACTGTTCGTAGATTTCAACTGTAGGTAGAGAGTGATAAATGGAAGAATGATTTTTATCAGTACGTGTCTTGGATATAATTTTATATTTTTCATTCCAAGATTCAATGCCGTGGATACGACTGACGAGTTTAGTTTATTATTTGAAGATTATACTTTTAGAAAGCAGTTTGTTTTACTAAAATGTAACAGGTTTATTTACGAATCTCCATACCGTTTCTCCTTTGCCTACATCTACATCTACATCTATACTCTGCAAATCACAAATACTGTGGGTGGCAGAGGGTGCTAAGCACCAATCCTAATTCTGCGCATTCCAATCCCGAACAGATCGAGGAAAGAAGGAATACATAAATGAATCCGTACGGCATCTTATTTCTCTAATCTTATCCCTCCTGTCATTCCGATCTAAATAGGTCGGCTCCATTCCGAAACAACATCCAGATTGCGCTGAATTTCTAAGCAATCGTCGGAGCATCTCACTTCCCTATAAATAAGTGCATCATCAGCAAAAAATCGCATCCTGCAATTAACGTTGTCACCGAGATCGTTTATAAAAATTAAGAAAAGAAGTGGTCCTATTACACTTCCTTGAGGAACGCCCGAAGTAACATCTGGTTTAGAAGAGGCTTCCCCGTCTACAACGACATACTGTGACCGACCAGTTAGAAAATCGCGTATCCATTCGCAAATCTGATCAGATATACCGTACGCTCGGATCTTCGCTAAAAGTATGATCTATGTATACAATTCAATTATAAATCATTCATAATAAATCAGCTACTTTTCTTTTATATTAGAAGAAATTGAAGTAAATACAGTAAAGACAGTTATTAGTTATAATTAAAAGCTAATGAAACAGTAATTAAAATTAGGTTAAGTTGCTAAAGTATTTTCATTACCGTCAAATCTCTTCCCTGAAATCCCCGAACAGTAGCGAAAGAAAATGAGTTTAAAAGTTTCTAAGCTCGGATCAGAGAGCCACTAGCACACGGGGCACGTATTTATGAGGCAGTATTTTACTGACACGATGTGACTTTCGCGGCATAATAAGGGGAGGAAAGTGCATTTAATATTCAGGCCGTGATCTCTTTATATTGCCTCAGGTCTAGCCAAAATAGCCGTATAAAATGTTAAATTATGAAGCTTCGAATTTATACAGAGAAACAAGCAGATGGGCTGCTAACATGGTAAAGCTATTAGGAACCATCCAGGTTAAGGCAGAAGGTAGAGCGTAAACTCTTTGTGCAGGATTTAATGAACCTAGTGGTATCTCCTCCTCTCGACATTGTACGAACGTCGTTTTAATTAGTGCCTTTCACTTAACGTGGCTCCTTCACCTCGTTCGATATTTCGCGCAGTTTATTAATAAAGTGAAAGCCATGCGTGAAGTGTCGTGAAGTAATGAGGAAACCTCAGGAGGCGGCCAAAACAGGGGAGGTGGCCCGCTTAATTAGCTTCGTCAACAAAGGGGGCGGGCATGCGTCGCTCTGGTAACATAAGGATTCCACCCACTTCTCAAGTTGGTGCTGCAAAGTTTGCTGCACACGGGACACCACAATATCCAACAGGTCCTGATTCTATTTCAAAATTATATCCATTTTTCGTTTCTCCATATTATAATTTCAAAACCACACAATCTGGTAACAATCAAGAAATTTTGTCAGGTTAGATTTTGTGCTTTATCATTTACTCATATACCACATTGCTTTGAACTCGACCAAAATTTTTATTTTGATATTGTAAAACTTTTGCATGGAGATAATATTGGTTTCATGAACTGTGCGAATACGATAATTTAATTATGACCTAATTCAGATGAAGGTTTTTAATTCTTGAGTTATCTCGTTAATTATGTTCTAACCTGTTTGTCTTCTTACTCTCCTTTCATGATGTCTGGTGCCTGCAACTGAATTATCTGATTTGAACACCGGTGGTGGTGGTTTTAATAATTCCGGTCTTGGCTTGCAGGGGAGGTGAGGCATGTAGCAAAGCATTATAGCATGAAATGCATTATCAAGAGGTGGAAGTGAATATGGGAGCGTCACAGGGAAATGTAATGCGATCATTGCTATTCGTTATGCTAATGAATGATTCTGTTGATGGCTTAAAGTCAGAATTTATATTATGTAAGACTGGAGATTTTCTCGGCGTTGTAAATGAATAATTTTATTCAGAATTTATATTGTTTGTAAATTACATAATGGGATATAATATGATCAAAACAAGAGAAGACTGTGAAGAGATGCTGGGTGACATGGATAGAATATCTGACGCTAGCGTGGTGGGTGAACGGTTAACGTTCTGACCTTTTATTCGGGAGGACGCGGGTTCGAATCCCCGTCCGGGCATTCAGATTTGGATTTTCCATGGTTCCCCCAAATCACTCCAGGTGAATGCCAAGATGCTTCCTTCAAAAAGGCCATGGCCGAATTCCTTCCCGTTCCTTGTCCGCAGTTCCATCCTGCCTCTAATGACTTTAGCCGCCGACGAGGCATAAAGCAATAAGAAAAAAAAAAATGAAGAATATGGTTACATCAACTTGGAATGAAGATAAATGCCAAGAAGTGTCAGCTTATTAGATATACAGATAAAAAAAAACTAAAGGTTGTTTGTGATTGTAGGGTGGGACCAAACTGCTTGTTGAAGGCTTGTAGTGTAAATATCTTGGCATGAGGTTTAATAATAAAATGAAGTGGGCAAAGCGCATTTGGCAGTTGGTACAAAAAGCTTATGGAATCCTTCATTTACTGGAGAGGGTGCTGAGAGGATGTACCAGAGAAGAGGAACTCAGTTACGAAACATTGGCCAGAATATTTGGTTGAATATGGTGGTGTAGTATCGGACAAACATTTTAAGTATCAATACAGGAGTTGGATCGCGGGCAAAGAAGAGAAGCTAAATTTGTTTGGGGAAATTATCGCAGGACCCAATCAGTATCGGATATGATAAAGGAGCTGGATTGGGTGTCATTGGAAGTAAGCAGGAGGATGAAGAGAGTGCTTGGAGTGTACAAGGCATATGTTGGCGATGGGGCTTGGAAAGATATTGATCGAAGGATTAGGAATGGTGCATGGAAGGGAAGAGTTGACCATGATCACAAAGTGGCACTCGATTTCATGAATAAGGGAGAGGGGAAATTTTCTTTTGTGGGTGAGGGTGTCAATAACAGGAATATATTTCCAAGTGTTGTAATGAATAATTTACCAAAAACGCTAAAGGCATTAAAATAAAAATTCGTAAATCGCATGTGAAGATAGGTGGTGGAATTTGACTCTCAATGTATTTAAAATAATTTAAAGAAAATAATAATAAAATGGGGGTAACTAGATGACAAGGTTAATTACCGCCGGAGTATGTGCTCAATCGCAATTAAACTAATGATAAAGTCTAGCGTTAAATCCCAAATGTTCCGCAGTGCGTGTAGCATGAGATTAATTGACACGGTTGATGGTGATCCTTCCTAAGGGTGGTAGCGTTAAATATAATGGCTTCTATCATGCTTTTCGGCCGTGGCCTTTTGAAGGATGGATCCCGGCATTCGCGTGGAGTGATTTTGGGAAACGAGGGAAAACCCAAATCTGAATGCCGGGATGGAGATTCGAACCCGCCTCCAGGATGCGAGGCCAGAGCGTTATCGCTCACTCACCAATTCTGGAGTGCGCGTGACCAGTATGGAAGTAAACGGCAGAGCCGATACTGCAACACTACAACAATGCAGAACATGGCGCTGAGATGAAAACTACGTCTCCAACAAATTCCGAATAGCAGACCTGCATGTATCCCACTGCTCCGAGAAAAGATGTCTTAATTGGCAACATAGTATTTATACCTAAAGATCACAAAACCTACAAAAAGCGGCACTGGGCTGACAAAATACTACAGTAGTCTACTCTCACTTTTGGATAAACAATGAAGGAACAGATATAGCAACAAGAAAGAACACCGAAAGCGAAGCGATCAATACTTACGAAGTCTGAAGGAAATGTTTTCGGACAGCAAGTTTTCCCGTAATCTGTCTGATAAACAAAATAAGGCACGTATTGCTGAATGGTGATGATGTTGCTGAAAAACTCTTGCGGGGTCTGTTGTTTTCCGTATACCAAGTACCATTGGCGTGCGGCCCTTTTTGAATTTTATATTAATTATGCTTTCTTGTCGAAAGGTTTTTATCACCAGTTGGCACGTGATACTTGATTATTGTCTGCCATTTCTTCTGCAGTTGCTTGTTAAAATAATAAATATTTTTTAATGAGTAGCCTACTCCAGTCCAATTTTTATTTATTTTCGGACACGAGGAGAAAGGTGTCAAAAAATAAATAGCATCAAAAACAGTTGCATTGGCGAAAACGTTAATAAATATTTATTATTTAATGATTATGTTATCGATCAAATCAACGTTTCTCAACACAACTGGAAAACGTATTTACTGAATAGACTATTACATTAATTTAGTGAACAAACTATTATATTCACAATACTCAAACTAAGATCCTTGTGTACAATTCTATTATTATTCCCTCCTTATCTTACGGATCTGAATGCTGGACATGCTACAGACGACATCTTCAGACGCCAGAACAATACCATCAAAGATTCCTGAGAAGAATCCTTCAAATAACATGGCAGGATAGACGCACCAATATTAGTGTCCTTGAAGGAGCCCAATCTTCGAGCACAGAATCCATGATTGCAAAACGACAGCTGCGATGGGCCGGCCACGAGGTCCAAATGCCCAACACTCACCTTCCTAATCAAAAGCTAACGGCAGGTAAGCACGGTGTTGGTGGTCAAAGAAAGTGGTTTAAAGACTTTATCAAGACTAGTATGAAGATGTGCCACATTGACAATAGCAACTGGGAAACCTCTGCCCTAGACCGTTCATCCTGGAGGTCACTTGTTTATCATGGAACGATGTTACTTGAAGATAATCGCCGACGTTCATCAAATGAGAAATGCTAGTGCAGGAAAGAAAATGAACAGTTGAGGAAAAATGGAAGCCTCTCGGCTGTCCAGCCTGGGAATAGCCCCAGAATGCCAGTCATCATTGAGGTAAAGTGTGTGGTTTTCGCAATGGACTTAGATCCATAGATGAGGCATTCTGCTTGGAATATCAACCTATTCGATCTTGAGTGATTGCTATATATACTGTTATATTAACAATGCAGCCATATCCACATATCTGGAAATACCTGATGTTTGTTGAAATATTAGTGGCTTTTAGGAAGTTTTGCTTAGATGTTATACTAGTTTACAGCCTTAAACAGCACTAGTGCCATATTCATTTTACGTTAACAATTATTTTGATATGATATCCTAAATTTTGGAAATTCTTTCTTCAAATCACCTGTCACATCTTCACTGTTGAGAAATGCTGGATGAGATTATTTCAATTGTTTCCTATCTACAAAATTCCAGAAAAAGGAAAATCTGGCCAGCACCTTAAGGTTTCAAAAATAGATTTTTGGACTTTGATTAAAAACCTCTTACTGTTATATTTAGTAGTAAAGCGGACGTAGCTGTTCGCCCACATACTGTATGATGCAGGGTGAAGACTGAGTGACGCTATTCCTGTTCGCGTGGGACATGTGTCTATCTCTTTGTCTCCCGGCTGCGGGAGGTAACCGATGCGCCACTCCGGTGGGGCTCACACACAAGGCAGGAGAGTGACGGGCGGAAGGAAGGAGGGGTGCGCGACGCGATACCAGACAAAAGTGAGGTGGGAGCGGTCGTCGCTTTTAGCGTGTCTCCCACCGCGGGACAACTTTCAACAGAGATCGATCTCCAGAGGGCAGGCACGCTGCTGCGGGCAACGCCACACTCCAAAGGCCCGACGGAAAAACCACTGCGTGGTGCACTTCCCGGGATTGCTGGCGGGTCGGAGACGAATCGCTGTGAAACGGAAAACTGTGTCGGTGGTTACATGATGCGAGCCGCTTACGTCGTGGCAGAGATGCATTTCCCCTTCGTTATTTCTTCGAGTTTCAGCTGGGAACGCGTATGAACGAAACCAAAATCAGCATAACAGAGATTCTCTTAATACTTTCCCCTCCAAAATTCTGTATATTTCATCAGCCATATTCGAAAATTATTACTCCGACTGCTAGAATTCAGTAATAATTTTACCTATGCTGCTGAGTCTGGTCTTCCACTGGAACCGAATAACGTCCGACACATATTGCCGATCCGTCATTGGTGCTTCAACACCAAGCGAACGGGGTGTTTTCATAAAATGTATACAATTCGTAAAAAATAGACGATACCTTGCCCTCGCGAAATATTACAAGAGTCACGGCCGTGTTTAGGATGTGTGGATCCTTGGGCTGAACCTGTTTTGCGCGCCTTGCCCCGCAATTATTTTGAAATTTAATCTCAAGTTTTATAGTTATTTTCTAACCAAAATTCTAAAATAAACATTTGAAATTTATTATTTAACTGTAGAATATTTTACTCTATCGTATCTAGAATAATATAGAATTGTTGAGATAAAATGAAAACAATTGATAATCATTAAGATATCCAATACAATTGATTAACATCGCTCTGAACAATTATACAAGAAAAAGAATGAGAACTTGAGAGTTATGTTCACGTTGCCAATTTCGCAAAAGTCAATATTTCAAATTTGAAAATAAATGAGCATACAAGAAAAAAACAAGATACAAGTAAATTTTGTTTTTATGTTGCTGACTGATGGGCTGCAGCCTATTTAGCCTCTGCCTAAATGCGGTCCCAACAAGCGCCTTAGCAAACATTTATTTCATAATCGTTTGAGAATATTCCAGTACAAAATTCAAACAATTGTCCTGTACTGTACAAATTTTTCAGTAAAACAATTATTACAATTGCGTAGACGCACTTGTAATAATTGTCCTTTCCGTAGATATTTTCATTAAAACATTTATAGTGGCTCCTTACCACCACAATGTATGATAAAGTTTGAAAAAATACAATTCAAGATCAAATAAAAGATAAAAAATGAAGACTTGTTTATTAGGAGCGCAACATGCGTTTGCCATTCGGCCGAATACGTCCGACTAATCCCATTTCAATGGGATCTGTCCGTCACTTGGCCGTCTTCGGCTGTATTAGGCCGAGCAGGTCGTATCCAGTGGACGCGTGACAATGCCCTTATCTGTCTCGGGATTAGTCGGTCATATCCGGCCATATTCGGCCGAACAGTCAGTCGGACGAATTCGGTGCCAGTGGATGACTGGCCTGAGACAAGCAGGTGTGGGAAATACTGACACCAGTAGGACAACTGTACGTTGTAACAGTGTAGAACAGGGGTGGCCAACCCGCGGCCCGCCTTGATCATTATTCTGGCCCGCGAGATTCATCACGATTTTACAAAATATTTTTTATATTTAATTTTTAGTGTCATATATTTCTTTACAATGTGCGTTTAGTATCATTATTACTATATTATCTATGTTTACATGTAAGTATAATAGTAAACACAATAATAACTCATGTTTCGCCTCAAAAGAAGTCTCTAGTGGGGACATACAATTTTATATGCGGCCCGCGGAGTTATGAAGCACTTCCAAAGTGGCCCGTGAGATCATTTGGGTTGGCCACCCCTGGTGTAGAAAGTAATCCTTCAGTTGAAGTTTGTTTATACACGTATTAAGCTGTTTGCTAATGTTTGGGATCTCAAGAAATAATTAATTGTTGTAATCCTGTCGTTCCTTCTAAACACTACTCCTAATTATTCGTTTTACATCCTTCCAGGCCTCGTGGTAATTCTACGCCTCATGCATACCCAACAATTTCTTTAGCTGCATCCAGTCCTCGAACGCCTCCCAAATCAGCTACTTTGTCATTTTAATTAGTAAGTTTCTTCAATAGTGACCATAAAACTGTCGTTAGGCAATGAATTCATAGAAGGAAAAGGACAATGTTCTTCCATACACGACACGTGCCTCTGTGAGCTATATGCGTGAGTTAATCCCGAGGCCAGCAAGATTCCAAGATCAGACCTCGATAGAGCAAGTGTGGGACCAGATCCGCCCCACTGCCAGTATCCCAGATATTAAGGTCCAGTTACAAAAGTCCTGGAAAGTTCTGCAGCTGCTTCAGAAGAAGGTACATCTGCTTTATGACGTCTTACCTAACAGAATCAGTGCAGCCATACAGGTTGTAGGGTAGTGTAACGTCATAATGATAAGGAGGCTCATACTGCCAAGATCTTTGTAAATTTGACTCGATATAGTAAATCAATGAAATAACACTGCATACTTCCTGAACAGTGAAGAACCATTTCGGTTACTCTTTCCCTTCTGAGCACTTCATATTTTCCCCTGAGAGATTCATTTTAAAAATCAAATTACCAACATTTTCTCAGTGACCGTTGATGTCAGTATTAAAGTTCCACATAAAATACGTTAAATTAATGAATGTTTCAGCAAATATCACTATAGGTTACTAATTACTTAATAGCAAGAAACAGAATACACACTTGGCCAGAAGTCACCGTGAAAACACACAGCAAATTTCTTTCAACTACACAGTTTATGCGTGCTAATTAATTTAAGTGAACTCTTCTGGTGATGTGCCGAATGAGCCTTTACCTGCACGAAACGTCTATTTTCATCAATAACAGATTTTTGCAAACATTTTTATTCGTTTTATCTCCGTTATACAGGAAATAATATAACTGTCAACACAGAAGCCAGCAAACATGTTAACAAAAACTAATGATATTGAACTGACCATGTCTGTTCTTCCACGATCCATGCTCTACAATGTAAACGTCGTGTGTTGAGGTTTCATATCAAGTGTAGCTACACAGCCAAAACTAAATGGTAAAAATAGTCGTTGTTCTGTAATTATTTCCGAAAATGTTTGGTTAAATTTATCTTATATTTCTTTGAATAAATTCATGTATTGAAGACGTATGTTGCTCAGATTTAGTTTTAATAGAGGGTAGCATCGGAAAATCCCCATCACTTTAAAATTTGTTAATTAAAACCATTTAAAACTAAATTGTTTTCATCCGTGATACTTTGTATTTGTATGGTGCCAAACAAGCAATTGAAGAAATTAATTAATTTTTCATAACTTAATCGACTAGATCCAGTAGCATTCACGTTGGAAGAAGTCTGCAATCATATGCTGCAGCTCTGCTCCAACGAAGTTAATAACTTGTTGCCAAAATTACCGTGAACAACTGTGGGCACAGCATGGCAATATACAGGTAAAAGAGATGTTAGTTATTAGCACGTGATTAATCCATTCACTTAGTGATGTCAGTTAACTGCCGCTCTAAGTGAACTACGCAATCCTCTAATACGTATGCAGGTTGCAGTACAGATCTAGTGGTTGTCCGGCCAAAGATTATGTTGCGAGCAGTGGAAGAGACTCCAGTCCAGCTGCCGCGGCGAACGCGCAGCGACTCCTGACGTCCGACGCGGGTATTCCCAAGGGCGTCGTTACAAGCGCCATACTCTCGGCCTCCCACAACGGCGTTCTTTTTAATTAAGGCCGCTGTTTATTATAATTAAAATGGGTCCCGTTTTAATTAAAGCACCGGTAGTATTCGGAGTGGCGTCCGGACTGCGCAATGAAGGAAATACACTGACGGCCCCGGAGCGGAGGAAATGCTTTTAGGCCAACGTCTTCCTTCCTCGAGGAAATGGAGTGAGCCGAAGAGTTTCCCAGTGTTTCACTTCGCAGTGAGCTGGCTTAGAGGGAGAGGAAAAATATTTTGTAATCTGTCAAGGATTTTACTGCAATAATAACGACCTCGACGCTTCTGGAATACGTTAGTAAAATTTCTTTCTCCTAATTTTTATGTAAACGAACAAAATGTGTTATATCCATTCAATACCGTAAGGAATCAAAAGATTTTTAATTTCTTCCTGGACCATCATAGTAGAAGTTATTAGAGCATTCGATGTTTGCGCTATTTTCCTTGTAGCAGTTATTAAAACTAGGTTACATATAATCTTAGTTTTTTGGACAGATTGTTAGAAACATAGAAGTTTATTAAAACTCAGAGAAATTTTACATGAAACGTTGGTAATCGTTAATATAAAAATCATTATTAAAGTTATACTTTGAAACTTTTTCATAACAAAAAATTTTCATCAAACAAAATTAAACGGAGTTATTTAAAAAAAATCCTAAACAAATACTTCAAGAATCTAATACGAGAAAGTTTACTAACACCACGAAAAATATCAATAAAAAAGATAATTAATTGATATTCGTTTTTCTTTAGAATTCCTACTATCACCATAGATGATACCGGTTATTTTCGACGGGCGTTTAAACAAGTTACGAAAATATGAAAAATAGTATAAATGAATGTTTTATGAAAGACTATCTGTTACCCGTGACTTCGTACACGTGGAATTAGAATTTCATTGCCAGAATTGGATATAGAAAGCTGTAAGCAGTGGCAGATCTAGGGGGTAGGGGGCTAGGGGACTCAAGCCCCTCCTCCAAAAGTATTTATGTCCATCCCCAACATCGTAATTAGAGACTATTTTTTTAACTTTACTGATCTTTTAAGGGCAGCATGACTATAAAACCTACCCCTGCCACCCCTGCGCCCAATTGAAATCCGCTCAAGCCCCTCCCTCCAAACCAAAATTCGAGGCGTTTTGAAGTAGGCCGTCAGTACTTCTGGACACAGCTATAGCGCTATGTAAACTATATATATAAAAACATTCGTCGTACTTTGACATAACTTCGCCTCTTAGGATCACCACATAATTCATAAGATTTGTTCCAAACAACACTGAGTCGGTATAATATGACGAGAAAGTCATCACTATATCATTCTACCGTTGAACCTGTACCATGAAGAGAATCAATTTTCAACATATTAAAAAACAGAAAAACAAATGAAGGTGCGGGGATGTGGGGGGTTTAACTCAAGGAAGCTATATTTGAGCTTGGTCTTTTCTACTTTCTTCAGCATGAGCATCAGATTCTTGGGTTCTAACAACTTTCATCAGCTCGTGCTCTGCTAGAGCTACATTTTAGGTCAGGTTTACGCCTGCGATGCATGTCAAAAAAGAAGACAAAAATAACCTTATGCCAGATACTTTCGGGAAGACACAAATTAATAGTACAGTGCAGCGCAAATCGACATCTACAATAAATAATCATTTATATCTGTAAATGAAATTTATTAAGAGACCATACACTGAGAAGCATAGCCTGAGCGATCGATGTAACATTAGAGACATACACACGCATTCGCATAAGTTATTAAATTTCGTGATGAATCTGTTATTCATACCGAAAAATTAGCATGTGTCCTTCCTAAAGATACAAAGTATTTTCTTGTCAAATTCCATCAATATCGGTATAGCCATTTAGTCAGCAAAACGTAAAGGAGAGACAAAGTCTTACTTCACATTTATAATATTATTAGCGTAGATCACACGCAGACTGATTGCGAGATAAACAAAAGCCTGAGGGATCAATATATCGTAAAAAAAAACTGTACACATATAGCATTGTTAGACCATCTAATTTTCCAGGCATTGCACCACTAAATTTGTGGGATTTATAGTTTAACATGGATTCCGAGCTACTGACTGTCCAGGCGTGGCTCATACTATCAAAAACAATTCATAAAATTATTTTCTTCTACAGTAATTTGAACCGGAGACCACGCACGAATGAATAGTAAGCGGCTTAACCACTGAGCTACCACACCGCTGTATCGAAAGGTGCTACAGAGACTTACTTACACACCCTACGCGTCTGTCTATCGCAGTTCAGTAATTTTTCGAAATTATATACATTATTTATACAGAAAAAAGTATCCTATGTCCTTCCTAATGTCAAATAGCATTTCCTTGTCAAATTTCATCACGATCGGATTAGCCGTTTAGCCCTGGAAATATAACATACAGACAGACAGACAGATAGATAGAGTTACTTTCGCATATTAGTATAGATTGCTGGAGTTCGCTGGCCATATGCATCTGTATTATTAGAAAACTCATTTAAATTTCCTAATTTTAAATACTACTTATATTTATAGTCTGCACAGTTTGCTTTCTTTTAAAAGTTTATACCAAGGAAACAGCACATCTTTGCTGTGTAGATAGCTTTTCTTAGGCTGGTTTCACACCAAGTCCAGTCTCTACAAGTCAATCCAGTCACGTCTAGGCCCGTCAAGTGCCAGCCCGTCCAGTCCAGTCCAGTCAAGTCCTGTTGTTTCACACCAAACGTCGTCCGGTCAAGTCCAGTCTCTACAAGTCAATCCAGTCACGTCTAGGCCCGTCAAGTGCAAGCCCGTCCAGTCCAGTCCAGTCAAGTCCTGTTGTTTCACACCAAACGCTTCCGGTCCAGTCCAGTCGATACAAGTCAGCTGTAGCAAAATTTTTATGATGGTTGTTGAGCTGCTTAAATTTATTGTTTTGTGACGGATAAACAGCCGAAAAAAATCAAATAAATCAACGTGTCGATTGTGTGTTCATCCAATCAAATTAAGAAGATATATGTATGGCGTATTTATTCATTTGTTTCCGGACTTGGTGAACGATCCTTTGAAGTTTTATATTTATTTTCGAATAGAATATGATTCGTAGTGCCTGTGTTTTGCATAGTTACATTCTACGAAATGAAGAGAATAATGCATTCAAAAAGCGATTTCTGGACGAGATGAGAGAAGTGAATGAGCTTCACCCTATCCCACCAACTTCTGAAAGAAGAGGTAGTTGTGAAGCCATCAGATTCAGGGAAAACATTAACTAACTATTTCATCTCGCCAATAGGATCTGTGCCTTGGCAAAATGATCAAATTGATTGTTGAAGTACGGACATATATCACTTCGTTACATCTAATTTTTATTTGTTACTCCCGTCTCTAAAGACCTCGCTGTTGAAAGACGTAAAGCAGTTAAAAAAATATATTTGTTACTTATCAATTAAAAAACAGGAACGAATTAGAGTAATAATTGTAAAAAATAAAATTTATAATAAAAATAACTGACCAGATGTTTTCAATTGATCAATTTAATTCCAAATGGCAGCATTTAAATCTCTGCTGCGGTGATTCGGATGCTTAACATCATAGATCTCCTTTCCTTCTCTAACCAGTTCGATTAATTTCTCAACATCCATTTTTAGAGGGTTATGAAAAAAATACACAAATCACGCACTTTGCACCAAGTCGGAAACAATGAGACTGGACTGGACTGGACGCTCCAGAATCAAGACAGGTTGGGTTCCCCCTCCACTCGACGGCACTGGCTTAAGCTGGACGGGACTGAGACGCTACCTGTGTGAATGAACAAAGGGGAGTAGGTATGTTGGATTTTCCTGTTGACTCAGCTGGACGCTCTTGACGGGACTGGACGGGCTCGACGCGACTGGACGCGTTTGGTGTGAAAGCAGCCTCAAACTGAAGACATGTTTTACTATGAGGAAATACAGGGCGTTCGCCGGGAAACGCAACCCACTGTTAGCGCTACAAGGAAGAAACTGCTCCCGGCGAGCGAGCGCTCAGTTTCCGGCATTGTTCGACCGTCGGCCGCGGACTATTTCATAATAATTACACTTCATAAACTTCATAAACTTGTGTGCTAAGCATTTAAATGTGACGTAATTCATTAGCTTACCTTATAAAAGATGCTGGAAGTGTTGACCCTCTTGTGTAATGCACATTTCACATCTTCTGAACATATTTCGAGACACACGCTGCCCTAACTGACTTAATGATTTTTTGGGTGACTCTTCTAGTCGAAAAGCGATATCGTCAATTTTCTCCTCTGTGAGAATACGGTTGACCGACAGTCTCTTTTTGTTAAAAAATGAACCCGTTTCTCTTACTTTTTTAACCAGACGCAGAATTGTTGATTTAGCTGGCAGTAAAGCGCCAGGAAATTCACGACGAAATTTACTGCGACACTTTTTAAACGACTTCTTCTTCACATATGTATCGTAGAGAAATATTCTTTGTTGCAAACTGTAACGTACCATAATTTTACTCACACTCAAACACGGTACAGATTAATAAGAGTATGAAGCCCCAAACCAGCCAAACCGCAAAGAAACGTTTATTCACAACACTGATTAATAAGAGACTGAAGTCACAAACTATCTACAATGCAAAGAAACCGTTCTTAACAATGTAAGGGTCACTGCACTGCACTGTTGGGGCAGCGGAGGTGTTAAACAGTGCGGTGATTCACGGTGTCGTGTGGCGGAAACTGCTGGCACGACTGACCGAGCAAGTTGCCGACGGCAACAGACTGGGAGGGTAGCGTTTTCCGGCGAACGCCCTGTACTTTCCTATATCATTTTTAAGTGTCACCTAACACAAATTGCGTTGAAACCGTCTCACGTCATTGTCAACAGTAATGTAATTGTTTTATCAGTGTTTCTGTTTTTTTTGTGTATAAAAATATATTTAATGACAAAAAGTATAATCAGCAGTCTTAGAACCTTATTAAAAATTAACCGACTTAAAGAAAATGTTACCAGCTGTAATTAATCGTTCAGACTAAATAAATGCTTTCAGCGTACCAAAAAATTCGTAACACTTTTTAATATTTCGTTTCATTACATTTTTTAATTTTATTTAATAAGAATTCTTTCATACCACTATACTTTTCCAGGTATCACATTTTGTAATGGAACACTAATTTTTGTATTCTGTAAATTTGTGTAAGATATTAATTCTTAAATTTTTAATAGAGGAAAAGAAGTGTATTCGAGTTGTTCAGTATCTTTGCTCTAGAAAAATAAACACTGTTTTAATTTGAAAAAATGAAAAGGTGAATTTATTGCATATTTCTAGAGTCAAATATTGACAATTTCGGATAGTCTCCTTGTGTACCATACATAAAACATTGGACTGTCTTCGTAATTGTACTTATCGAGTTGAAGTAGTTACATGAAACAATGAATTACCAGATACTTCGGACTCTTCATCAGAAAAGATGGTAAGGCTTAGCTGATATTACAGGGATTAGTTGGCGGACCATGAAGCCTAGGAAATATATGTACGCGGTATACTTAAGAAATCGCTTAATATAGAGCTTTATGGCACATTGTCCTAATTCGACCACAATGGTGAAGTTACTAGAATTAAGTGGTCTGACAAAGAGGGAGGAAAAGGGTGAATATCTCAGTTGCAAATGCATATGTCACCGACTTGTGCAGATTGTTGAAAGTCTCGCGATTTCTGTTTGTATCTCAGACACCGCCTGTCGCCGATGTGGTAACATACTTATCAGACAGCTTAATTTGACTGCGTTGGCCGGTACTACGGAGGTGTTTGCTGCTGCTGAGGATATGTGGGGGCGGGGGCCACTGTACATCTGTAGGGGGCGGAGTTCACAGCTGTGCCCGACACCTTGACGCCCCCGCCACACGTCTTCTCTAATTGACCACACTGATAAAGTATCACGTCCACGCCTCAACAGCATCTCTGCATCCCCGTCACTAATATCTTTGGGGTATAGTTGTACTTCAGTTACAGAGTGAAATAATGGTCAAGAATGTGTCCCATCTTTACTACTGTACTTATGCAACAAAAGAAAGCCGTTTGAAACTTGAAAAGAGTATTGATTTGTTCTTTCTTAGCTACTGGCATTCGGTAATAAGTGTGAGAAAAAAATATTGGTTTCAGTGGTTAACTTTTTCTTGCTACCACATTTTGCTGTCATTCCACTGCTCTTAGTTTACCTCACTCCCTTCAGAATATAATTAAGAGTAACATTAAATAGATTAATGGATATGTTTACTACCGTATTAATAGATGCTGAACAAACACCTTGAACTAATGATAGGAGATGGGGAAGTTATTCCTGTTATCCTAAAATTTGTTATTACATCAATATTTTTCCCAAAATGATGAAGATGTTTTTAATAGAAGCTATAATTTACTGGTTAAATACTAGAATCATTCGCTTAAGGAGCTGCGCATATTGAGGCACAACGGGAGATAACCACCATAAGTGATGGTTTACTCACAGAGAAAGCGATCTTTAAATTGGAGTAAGAATAAAATGTTTCCTATGTTACTGAGCTAAAACAATGTTATTCATATAATGTTAAAAAATCTCAATTTTCCAGTTTCTTTGGTGATACAATTTTTATTGTTCGAGATTGACTTGCATCAGTTCTCCATTATCTGGAAAATGACCCGTATCTTGTGCTCGTCACTAGAGATGGGTAGGTCCGGATGGATGCAGTTCCGCGGACCCGTATCACTTGCGCGAGGGATGGATGTACATCCGAGAGCTTGTCGGATCTGCTTCCAGCCGGACCTGTAACAGCGCCACAGTTCTCGCGTGGCCGGAGGTTGAACCACGGCCGGACCTGCAACGCGGAGCTGGAATGCAATTTTTCATTACAGTTTCGATTTGAAATCTATGTTTTGAAGAGTTTAATGTCATTTACTTTACGATTGGATTACAGTTCTGTTTAAAGATGAGATTATAAATGAAAAACTATTTCTTAATGTCTGACTGCTAGTAGATAATTACAATAACTATTAAATGTCAATGGGTAACTAAAACCCGGTAGTACTTTATTGGTCGGGTTCATGCTTCTAAGGTGAGGAATGTTTTACGTGCTAAATAAGAATGGACTTATAATTTAACTTCTAATTTTAATGCGTTGTAGTATTATTAAACTTTTAACGTTCAGTTTAAGTGATCACAAAGTCTCTAGAATTTTTAACTTTCTGAATTCTGATGGCTTAAGGACAAATCAGATAATACATTTAACATCTCTTTATTGCAGAAACATGGTTCGTAGAGTTTCCAAGGAACATTATACATATCTATACTAATATTATAAATGCGAAAGTAACTCTGTCTGTCTTTATGTCTGTTTGTTACGTTCCTTGGGTTAAACGGATACTCCGATCGTGATGAAATTTGACAGGAAGATGTTGTTGACATTAGGATCGAGATGGGATACTATATCATGTATAAATAAGAACATATTGTCATTAAATTATGAAAACTATCTCAACTGTAAAAGACAAACGCATAGTGTATATTTGTAATGCGCACTTAACTCGTGGAATGTTAGGGTGGTGTAGTGGTAACGAGTTTGCTTCTTATTAATCCTTCAGCGTTGCTCCGGGATCTAATCCCATTCGGTACAAATATTTTTATGAATTGTTTTTCATAGTTTGAGCCAAGCCTAGGATTTTATACTAAGGATACCATGTTCTGCCAAATCTTTGGCGGTAGAAAGCGTTAACTTTATTCACGGTATACTGGTTCCACAGGTAGTTTTTTGTGTGATCTAAACTAATAATATTGTGTATGCGAAAGTGAGTCTCCATCTTTTTTTTTACGTTTTGATGAATATATGTGTATACCGATGACGAGGAAATACTTTGTATATTTGGGAATGAAATAGGATACTTTTTCCGATATGAATAACAGTTTTAGTCATGAGACAGGTTCGAATGTAGAATGGTATATCGATGGCGTTCCCGTCATATTATGCCGACTCAGTGTTGTTTGGGACATCTTAGATAATTTTCAGCTTTGTATATCCAATTCTAGCAATCAAATTCTAAATCCACGCGTACGAAGTCGCGGGTACCAGCTAGTAATATATATAAATGATTATGTGACATTATTGCGAGCTACTCTGCTGGCCGCTTTTACAGAAATATTTTATAATCCAGCCGTTTCTAGAACGTCTAACAATGGCTCAAACAATCGGTTATTATTACTAAGAATTAAATCTAGCTTAAAAATACTTTCAACTAAATTGGAAATAATTTTAAATAAAATTACAACGAAATTAAAAGTTTCTGAAATTGCACAAAATAAAATAAAGATTTTGAAAGCACCAAAAACACTTTATGGTAGCTGGCAAAAACATAAATATTACTGTTTGATTAAAATGCATTGTATCGCACTCGATTTAGCATTCACGACAACGTTTTATTCACTCAATCAAAACAGTTTCACATAGTATACAGAGCAAAACACTATACATAATATAAGAACAAATCTCACGTAATTTCTCGCTCACAATTTAAAATAAGTTATACTTGCAATTTTGTTTTTTGTTCATTTATAATAAACTGTTTCTTAAGCTGATATATTTTAGAAAGGCAATATTTATCTAAAAATGTTGACTCTTGAATAATTTCATTTTTAGTAAAAAAAAACTAACAGTTAACAATGACTTTCGATTTTTTTTATTAGTACTTAAACATTATTAAGAAATGATTTCATTTTATTCTTATAGAAGCCCACAGAAATTTTACTTTTACTTTTATCATTATCAAGTCTGATTATGCTGTGATTTTCTAATATTACGTACAATTGTGAGTTTCAGACAAAAATAAAACAAAATTATCAGAATAAATATTCTTTCATTTCATAAATTAATGGATAAACACGATATAACTCATACTGCAGTTCTCCTTGGTAGGATTTGTATCCACCATATGCTCGATTGTAGGTTCGGACCCATACAGGTCCGCCGGACACGTATTTGGATGTAGGTCCGTACACATCCAGTTCCGCCATACACTCCGCGCGCTCGATTGTAGAACCGGACCCATACAACTCCGCCGGACACGTAACTGGATGCAGGTCCGCACAGATCCAGTTCCGCCATACACTCCGCCCGCCCGATCGTAGAGCCGGACCCATACAGGTCCGCGGACACGGAACCTGGATGCAGGTCCGCAGCGCTGGATGTACATCCGGACCCGACTCCTTTAAAATCTCGGACCTGCCCATCTCTACTCGTCACTGTGTCAACAAATATGACAAAAACTAGTATCTGATTCTGTAGGTTAGTAACGGGATTGAAATCTATGTACAAATAGTTATCAATCTAAAGGATTTTAAATAATTAGAAGACGGTCTTTAAAAGCTTTAAAAAACAGCCGCAGAAAATGACTGAAACCAAGTTACAATCTAAAGTAGTTTCATATATAATCTAGCACACAATTTATTTTTTTTGTCTAGGAATAAGAACAATAATAATTTCAGTTCCATTTAAACCGCCTAGCATGGTGGGTTAGCAGTTAACGTTCTAGCCTCGCATTCGGTAGGACGTCGGTTCGAATCCCAGTCCGGGCATCCAGATTTGAGTTTTCCATGGTTTCCCCAAATCACTCCAGGCGAATGCAGGCATGCTTACTTCAAAAGGCCATGGCCGAATTGCTTCCCGTTCTTTGTCCCCATTCCCATACCGCCTCTAATGACCTCGACGTTGACGAGGCGTTAAGCCACAAGATAAAAATAAATAAGTAAAAAAAGTTCCATGACTTTCCGGGAGGCCCCGAAAGGAAGATCGTATTTTGTCTGTGTTATTGCTGCCCAAAGATACACAGTAATCCTACCTGGTACTGTACATTCGACCAATTTGTCACAGTGATTAAACCAAGGAAACATTCGTAACGTAAATTTTAAAATTGTAGCATACACCGGGATTTAAATTCTCACTCCGTAATCTTAACAATGAGGGTATATACTGTTCTAAATTAACAACAACAAAAAAAGTACATCACCATTTAGAATAATTCGTGGATGGTTTAAAAATCTTTTCAGACGGCGTTCATATAAAATAGATTCATCCGAATTATAACCTCCATAACGTTTTCTTCTTTGTAAAAAGATATTCACATTTTTATGTAATGTGACGTTGGTTTTTTTTTTCTTCGGCTTTACGACTCGTCGACGGCGAGGTTATTTAGAGGCAGGAATGGATTGGGGCAAGCAACGGGAAGGAATTTGGCCATGGCCTTTTTGAAGGAAGCATCCCGGCATTCACCTGGAGAGATTTGGGTAAACGATGGAAAACCAAAATTTTGATGCTCGGACGGGGATTCGAACCCGAATGCGAGGTCAGGACGTTAACCGTTCACCCACCACGCTCGGTGTGATGTTGGTGAGGTTCCACCCCATGTGCTCCCCTATCTTAACCCGAAATGCTACTTCTTCTTTTCTTTATACTGTGCTTACTTTTGATATATGCGATCATTATTTTCTGGTTTTGACTATAAATAACGTTTTAATTACTAGGATTTCTTCCCTAGTTCGTCAATTATACTCATTTGCCTCTCTCCTTTTAGAATTTCGCATACTGGAATGAATTTAGTTTTCTCTGCTACATGCGAAAGTATCATTACCAAACTTGAATAATTTGCATTGCACGGCCAGATAAGCTTAGTATAAAGCAGCAATCAATTTCACTCACGGCTATAACTCATCCTCAAAAGCCCAGGGAAAGCTATGGGGGAGCCTGTAATTTTCTCCGTCCTCTGGCTTTTGTGACGATTAAGGTCGCGTTAGTCCTCATTCACACGAAAAGCCTTCGCTTTTCTACACTGAATTGAAACAGAAATTTGCATCAGCTGTATAATTTCGGCGCTTATCATGCGAGTACAGAAATTCGTTGACCATGAATTTGTAGGATTAGCAATATCTGTGGCGCCCTTCGTTGTGCGAGATTCATGGATTTGAGTAATAATTTTAGACAGAATAGAGCATTTCTAAGCTCTTCGCTTCTAATTCAGAAATATTCAACATAATAAACGTTCTTATATAAATAATAAAAAGTATTTGTCCGGAATGCACGTTAGAAGTGAATCTTTTGTTTTGATATTATATGTAATAAAAAAACAAGTTTAATAATATTATCATTTTAATCGTTCGTTTCAGATATTTATAATTTGAATTTTAGAAATGACGCAATAGGTCTACGACAGCAGAAATTGAAATTAATGTTCCAAAAAATGTTTTTTGATGGTAGTTTGAAAACAGTGCAAGTATATCTCGTCGAATATACGTATTTTTGGATTGCTGTTTAAACTTAACAGGATATCATCTTTAAAAAAATTCAGTTAAACATCAGATGCAAAGCTTAAATTAAAAATCTACAAAAAAAAGGGATAAAGCATAATAATTCTTATTTCTACAGAAACGACTAGATTACAGATGTTGATTTATTTAAGTCACAATTTTATTATATTTCATGGCATTATTCCGTTGTTACTATTACCATGGTTATTTCTCTTCCCACTTACACGACACGATAAGAAGCAAGTAAGTGTTCAAAGCTGACTGATCTACGAGTACATCGATTTCTCTTGCATTTTGAAGCAGCGTACCCGTATTTGAATTAAAGGTATTCCATGGATCATTAGTAATGGTATGAATCTGTTAGTACGTTGTTAATTTCGAATTGTGCTGTGCAATCGAATTTATGGATATCAGTGTCTCCATTATTTCACACAGGAGATTCTGGCCACAGAAACCATTTCTGTGATTTCTGATTTCATTTTTGATGTTCAAGGCACGTTTTCTGACACGCTGGACTAAACAATGTCAATTCATTTTTATTGTGTTAAAATCCTTTCCGAATTCATCCACTACATAGTAATATGATTTTAAAAATAAAATAGTTATAGACTCACCACATGATGTAGATCGCTTCGTTGTATAGCATCTTTTATCGCCTTGTGACGTCACACATCAGTTGCATTCAAAAAGTCTTCAGTGATAGCGAACAATTTTTGTTTGAATGAACGGCGTAAAGAAGTTTCATTAAAAAATGTAGGCTCTTAATGAAATTATTAGTTAGATGTATTTAGGATCATTTTTTCAAGGAAACACATAGTTCCAATATTATTCGATAAAAAATTATCAATTAAATAAAAAAAAATCTGGACAAAATAAACCCATTGATGCTCTCATATTCGAACAGGAATTGTAGTGGTAATATTTAGTTCTCAGGTAAAGAATTTCGTACCACTCCGCTGTCAATCTGTCAGTCATAGGCTTCTTGTATTTGAACGGATTTAGTTGGAGACTTGAAATTTGACCACAAAGAGAATATTGTATTTAAAATTTTGTAGAATTATTTTGTGGGGCTTACGCAGAAGTAATGGTGTCAAATATATCTTCCACTTATTCCATCTTGTGAGGTATAAATTTCAAGATCTCGTTAAGCAGAAAATTAAGAATTTTTTAATACTTTGTCCCATTTTCTTCCCTTTACTTTCTACCCACCTTATTTCGGCTCTACTGACCCTACGTCGATTAATAGTAAAATCCTTAAAAAAAAA
>JARYHS010012519.1:100617832-100648844 GCA_031002005.1 Vandiemenella viatica | reverse complement strand
GCAGTGTTAAAAATAAAGAACAGAAAGACAACGGAAAATCACTTAAACACATTTATTACAAACCTGAGAAAGATTTGTACCAAAAAAAAAAAAAATAAGCACCACCAGACCTTGTCTCACAAAATACACATTAAATAAAAATGTTGCATAAGGATATTGATTGCATTTTTACTACTTTCATCTGCGTGAATATAGGTGTATGGTTGAATTTAAATTATAAATTTGAAGAAAAATAGGAACTTAAATGAAATATGCTTTCAATAACTGTTCATGGGAACTATGAATTAGTAGCTAGGCGAATTTTTTAAAAGTAAATTTGTGATGCAATTAACAATGCATAGTAGCAGAAACAAATGTACGCAAAAAAATATATATATTTTCGACCTGGAATCGAACCTGAGAGCGCCAACATTCAAATGTGATACCTTAACGGAAGTAGTTAATTATACCGCTCAATTTTAATGTCTTTTTTAATGGTAGAACAAACAGAAATTATTGTTCACAAAAATGGAAGCAAAAATATTGAGGTTAAGAACAGATTTAATTTCATTTACGGCTCCGGTGCCAGGTTACGTAGAGTAATAATACATGCCACAGATTTCAGGTTAGATCCTATGCTTTAAAACTTTGAAAATGCAATTAAAGTTTTCAGTAGTTTTAGCGTGGTGACAGATAAAACGTAGGACCGTTACAAATTTATGAATAGAGAGAAGAGACAATGATAATGTCTGCAAAACACTCTTGTGAAGAAAAATGTTTTGATACTGTGCTACGGCTCACAGTGAATCAGTTAAAAAAAAATATGGAAGTTAAGATATGTTTCAAGTAAAGTTCCAGTGTGACTCGGTGCTGAGGCGCCTTACACTAGATCTGGGAGGTACAACGGACCGGGCACAAGCCCAATACCACGCATGCCGGCCGTCCTGACTGCGTTTTTTAGGCGGTTTTCCACAACCATCAAGATGTATCTCCGACCCATAAACTACAGATTTCACAAGTAAAAAAATGCACTTATCACGCTCTGAACATAGTTACACGTTTGACAAACTGATGACAACACTTCATTTCCCCCATTAGTACCTGGCGTAAGTATAAAATACTTGGCGTTAGCAAGGGTATGCAGCCGTAAAACCATATATCCAAATTTTAATGGTGCTCTACTTATATATATTTGTTCTAGTTATTTACATTTACTCTTAATGTAACAAAGGTTAGAGTAACTTATCTCTAGTTGACACATGTAACTTTGATGAATTCTGCCAGTATTTTAAAAACCATAATTTTCTGTCGATACCATGTTAATGGAAACTTTCCTCCAATTTAGTGAACCAGATTTCCATCTTGGTGTCGCTTTGTATTCTACAGATTTATTTCAGGTTCTCGTTACACAAAAATTAGCTTTACAAATATTTATAAAGCGATTTTTTTTTCTTGTTTATCCAACAACATTGCTTGCAAACAAAAATTCACACAAAATCTCGTGTTCATGATTGACACAGGTGTATGTACTTCAAAACTTAACATTCATGGAGACACAGGTAAGTAATATATGTAATAGCTGATCAGTATTATGCACATGTGAAGTAGAAAGCCATGTTAGTACATAAAATTAGGGAGAATATTTCTACATGCTGAAAATGGTCTTCGAAAATAAAGTTACTGAAAGTTAAATAACCATTAAAAAGTCATTTTCTCCAATGTCGTCCGTGAGAATTCAAGAGCTGAAACATACAAATGTACTACTTCTTAAAACATAGTAAAACTGACAATAGAAGCCATTGCAGCAACTTATAATTAGCACAAAATGTTTTTGTAGAACGGAGCGTAGGAATCATATGTTCACAAGTATAGCAGAGCATTTCAAGTCTTCATGTCTTCGATCTTTCTAATTAGTCTAAAAATAGTAAAGACACCCCCGATATCTTAGTTACTAGCGCATTGTATTAGTATTGCAGATTCCTACCCAGCTAAATGTACGTGTGTTCGGAATTGTGGATTGTATTTGTCTCGTGCTGTGCTTGCTATATACAACCTACATGCTTAGAAAAAGAAATCCTCTCAATATGCGCACAAATAGGAATACAAAAATTTCGTGCGGCTATTTAAATAGCCACCTAAACATTAGAATAAAATCTGAAAGAGATGAACAGATACTCAACATACAGAATAAAATCGAGAATTCAATTCACCCGATGTACTATGTAAAAGGTACAAATGTACTGTACATAAGGCTAGTTCTTGTTAAACTGACATAAACAACTTAAATATTTGGACTATAACTCAAGAAACACTGACGAAGAAATAAACTACTTATCAGGCTATGTATGGATGTAAACACACTCCTATACCAATCAGTGTGCTCAACCCTTATGAAGTGTAGCAGTATTGCTATTTGTCTGTTTGCAGGCTATATTGACATGGACAAAATTGCAGAAAACAAAGTTTCATTGATTACAATAACTATATGGCCATTTAACATAGTGAAGATATCTTCTGCATGATGCTTCTAAACCAATGTATTTGCTTTTGGTTCAAATATCTGCGTTTCGATTTATCTTCATGAAAAAGTGTTAGGTGCCCATCGTTGCAATAAGCTTTAATTCATAGAGATAATTGAAGCTGTAATTTACTTAATTACAAAATCTTAGATATAAATTAAATTCTTGTGGTCTTACTACGAGTTGATAGTTTACAGTTGCCGCAAATTCGACCTCTGTGTTGGCTGGTCATACGGACTAATTTGGAATTCCAAGCATGCATTGACCCATTTTACAATGAACAAAGAAATAATTAGAGCTTGGTCACGCCGGGATTCTAAGAGGGAACCTTAAACATTAACAATGACCTACATTACCCTTTTGTTATGTACATGACGCAAGTACCATATGGTTTGTGGATCATTCGGTAACAATATTCAGAACTAAATTAAACCTAAACATTCATTAATGAAAAATTCTTTTTACTTTCTAATTTTATAAGCTGAAACATAAAAAAGAAATATATGCCAGCACAATGTTATGAGAACATTTTGTGGAGAGACACTTAATTTTATAATTTTTCCTGCTATTTGTAAAATAGCGATTCATTTAAAAAATTACGAATTTTGACAGATAAAGGACGTAATATTGGTCAAATAAAAAAGGAATTAATAAGAAAAGAATAACAGGTATAATAGAGATTATTTGCTTTGATATGTTGGTAAATAGAGTATCTCTGGAAAAAGAAGAACTGAAGGGATTGTTAGTAGAAAAGGAGAACGAGTAAGACAGGATAATCTAGCAGAGGATTAAGTTGTGAAATAATAATAGTTGTATAGTGAGAAGTGGAGAGAATATCTGATAGATCTTGTTTAGAAAGAGAACCTGTTAATCTTTCGGATCGAAATTAGTTGAAGAATATTCCAGACACGCAGAGTCGTTTGGTGGAACATCTCGATATTCCACCAAGTAAGGCAGTTTGAGAAACTGCGCAAGAAGAAACCAAGACTGCTCAGCACTTTGACTTTTCTTTTGAGGTGTCTAGGCAATGACATCGTGCCTCGTTTCGCTTCGGTTAAGCACCACATTGACAGCAGGGCCGCAGAGTTGTTGTTGGTATGAGAGGAGCTTTGAACAGAACAGACAAAAGGAAATAAATGGCAAAAGATACAATATTAATTCCGTGTATAAAATCAACTTATTCACATTATAATCGTCATAACATTGCGACATATTGTTTCATCGCTGTATATAGTATCTTCCGAGAATTGCAATATCAATATGGAATAGAAAGCAGAGATCATGAAATATTCCTAGAGTAACAGGTGGAACAGGGAAAGTACTATGGGAATACCTTACAACGTACAAGGGAATTTATTTCGTACAATGAAAAAGTGAAAGAATTCATGTAACTAACCCGGTGAGTTTATCGATAAAACACGACGATTGAAATCCGAAACCGCTTCTTTGCATTTATCATAGCGCAACGAATTCATAATCCAAATTGTTTTTCTCCAATACTTGTAGGAGAATACGTATCCAGTATTAAAACATGCATAGCTTTTCATTTTAATTTTGGCAACTTGCTTTACTTCATCTTTCCAAACAAGTGATTGATACTTTAATCAACAATTGACACTTTCTCAATATTACACCACAATTCTCCAATTCTAATAGATATACTGAGTGTTTCATGCAACAAAGTAACTACTTCATATTCGTACATACTGCTTTGATATTTATTTAAAATAGTTTGATGCGTACTGAAGGTTATAACGTTTATTTTGGTTGTTTAGACTGTATTCGTATATTTTGAAAGAGGACGCAACAGATGGATGTTGACGATTTTTAGACGGTGGTATTGAAGTTATTAAATTAAATATTCACTGATATAGAATTTAGTAAGCATAAAATCCCAAAATCTGAATATCCTAGATGTCAGGAAATGTAGAAAAACATAAAACGGTTGAAGGCAACGCTGGGAAATGCAATAAACTACAGCACTATATAAGTAATCGTTGAAAAATATCCTTATTTGTTGATTATCTATTTATCGCTAATGGACTAGGAACAGAATAAAACTTTTATCACCAGTAATTAATATTTAAAGATATTAGAAGCAATATTCAGGAAACATAAGTTGAAAAACCGAAGGCCAAATTCAAAACTTCAGCTGTCAATTGCCTCTTCAACACTAGACAAAGAAAGATCTGTGGGAGTACAGTAGCATCTATGGACTATCGATCACAAATACAAGGCTGACAACAAATTTCCCAGTTCCAAGTGAGTATATAATACTTCAGTCTTAAAAACGTAGCTAAATACGTGTTTCGCTTCGTCGCCAATTGTAGTATCGTTGTCTGCTCTAGTTAATGGTGTGATTTTGGGGTCAAGTTCACATCGCCAAACAGTGGCTGCTTTTGGGCGTGTTTTAGTCCAGTTGCAGTTCATACTCATGTTGTATAATGAAATTAATTGCGATTATTTTTACCACCCTAATTATGAATCCCGATACAGAAAATATTGTTACTGCTCGTAATGTAATTCCAATGCATTTCATGTGTAAAGGTGTATCCGTATCGTTTGGTTTTGTAGCGAAAATATAGCGAGATAGTAGTTAAGATGAAATGCAGCCTGGACCATAATGTTCTTGTTACAGCATAAGGCAGGAGGAACATAGTTATTATTGTTAGTAATGAATAAGCTGCTTTCACAAGCGCAGTGTTAGTGACGACATGTATCGCTATGTAAATTACTCCCTGACTGTGTTCAAAGATTAAGATCCATCAGGTTAAGATTGCTTTAAGCAATCTTAGTTTATTTAAATGCTCTTTTTAGTTCACTCATCATTATATTACAAATTATTACATTAATTTCTGTTAAATGTATGTGTAGAATTGTTTTATCCTTACAAAATTAGTTCTTAATTTCTATGCTTTCAAGAAAAGATTCCTTTCTCAGGATATCTTTTGGAAGTGAACTTCATAGCAAACAAATTATTTGACACAAAATACCTTGCTATTTAAGGATTTGTTGTAGCGCGTTTAACTGCAGTTAGAAGTTCTAGATACTAGCGATATAAGACTTCGGATTTTGGTGATTTTTCAACAAATTCGTATTAATTGAAAATCCTTTGAATATTTTACTTCTAACAATGACTGACAACAGAATCGTTACGTAACTAAAACTTTTTGGAGCAGACATTATAGTGAAACTTGACATAATGGACATTTCAGACAAACTGCTTGCGGCCAGCAAAAACCTTAATGAGGTACATACATACTAGCGCCCCAAACGTTAGTTTCAGTATTACGCTCTGGCGAGCGAGAAATTTAGAATATCTATAACCTTTTATACAGCGATAGAAATTTTAATTACTTATGTCATATCAGGCGTTTCTTTCCGTTTTTAATTTTTAACATACCAATAAATGCATTCCAATCATTTAAATATACTGTTATTGTTATTCAATATCTCAGGTTTCATTAATTTTTCGTAAACCAGCGGTTCCCAATCTGTAGTCCACAGACAGTACCAAAAAAATTTGTTTGGAACTCAATTTAAAAAAATTAAAACAAAAAGTAGATTAGCAAAAATTGTTTTTTTTTAATATTATACTCCCAATTTCATAACCATGTTTCCGAAGGAGTTCCAAACATGTCCATATAACTTACAAGGGTAGGTTTTCAGTGTGGAAATCGTAATCATAGAACGAACAAGTCTGGTAAATAGTAGGTCACCTCTGGTTTCTTACTCTAAAGCAGTTCAGCCCGGTGGGCCTCCGTTTAAGATAAACAGGGGTTAAAAATGGATAAAAAGTGTGTGTAGATGAAGTATACCCGTACGGAAGACCGTTTGTTTACGACGTCAGTTTAGCCGTGGTCTTTGAGACTGGGTGATCAAATGCAACGGGTCCGAAGTTCGATCACACCACCCGCGGAATTTTTTTTCTATTTGTATTTTTTTTTAATGCTATTCGATCTTCTGGCTTTAAAAAACTGTTTTGAATCAAATTCTAAAAAAAAAAAAAAAAAATTGTTCCTTCGACAAATACACAAATACAGGGCGTTCGCCGGGAAACGCAACCCACTGTTAGCGCTACAAGGAAGAAACTGCTCCCGGCGAGCGAGCGGTCAACTTCCGGCATTGTTCGACCGTCGGCCGCGGACTATTTCATAATAATTACGCTTCATAAACTTGAATGTGCTAAGCATTTAAATGTGACGTAATTCGTTAGCTTACCTTATAAAAGATGCTGGAAGTGTTGACCCTCTTGTGTAATGCACATTTTACATCTTCTGAACATATTTCGAGACACACGCTGCCCTAACTGACTTAATGATTTTCTGGGTGACTGTTCTAGTCGAAAAGCGTTATCGTCAATTTTCTCCTCTGTGAGAATACGGTTAACCGACAGTCTCTTTTTGTTAAAAAATGAACCCGTTTCTCTTACTATTTTAACCAGACGCAAGAATTGTTGATTTAGCTGGCAGTAAAGCGCCAGGAAATTCGCGACGAAATTTACTGCGACACTTTTTAAACGATTTCTTCTTCACATATGTATCGTAGAGAAATATTCTTTGTTGCAAACTGTAACGTACCATAATTTTACTCACACTCAAACACGGTACAGATTAATAAGAGTATGAAGCCCCAAACCAGCCAAACCGCAAAGAAACGTTTATTCACAACACTGATTAATAAGAGACTGAAGTCACAAACTAGCTACAATGCAAAGACACCGTTCTTAACAATGAAAGGGTCCTATTATACTGTGTCACTGCACTGTTGGGGCAGCGGAGGTGTTAAACAGTGCGGTGATTCACGGTGCCATGTGGCGGGAGTTGCTGGCCCCACTGACCGAGCAAGTCGCCGACGGCAACAGACTGGGAGGGTAGCGTTTTCCGGCGAACGCCCTGTATTAGGATGGTATAAATCATAAAAATCACATGAAACAGAAATTTCGTGCACACCAGGAACATTTTATGTAGGATATCTTTCCACAGTCACATACAGTATTTATTATTGATTAGGAGAGCAGGTTTCGTTAACATTTGTAAATTCCGGCCTTTCATTAGTTACTTTGAAACATACCAGGAATAAGGAATATTTTATCAAGTAATAAAATACAAGCGCTCACAAAATGTGGTGAATAACACAATCTTCACGAGAAAATATTGTACGATTATCTTGCAACAGTCCGGCGCGTTTTGAAGCCTTTTTACTAGTTTTTTTTTACCTGACGATAGAAATACACATCACATGGCTGGCATAAATGTGTAGACTACATTTCCGTGGTATCATTCAAATATTTGTGTTTTTGTCAAAGGAAAATAAAAATTTTGCAGAATTTGTTTCAAAACAAATTTTTAATGCTACAATATCGAATACCAGCAAAAAAATTACTAATAGGAAAAAAAATTCGCGGTCGGTGGGATCGAAATGCAGACTCACCGCATTTTATCACACCGCCTTAACGAGCACGGCTAAACTGACGTTATTTACAAATTGTCTTCCGCAGAGGTATACATAATTTAAACACAATTTTTTATACATTTTAACCACCGATTTCTCTTAAACGGAGGCCCACCAAGCAGAAATGCTTCAGGGCGAGAAACCAGAGGTGACGTGCTATTTACCAGACTAGTTCCTTCTGCAATCGCGATTTCCACACTGAAAACCTCTCCTAGTTAGTAACATGTAGAATTATTTTTGATGTTTCCACTAGTCCTCCAGCTGAAAAATTTGAGAAACAATACCTTAATCATATATATATATATATATATATATATATATATATATATATATATATATATATTTAATTCTCTCAAACATTTCTGCTGATTACATCCATTGATAAACTTTTTCCTTGCTAATGCATTAAAGACCGAAATAATGAAAGTTGGCAAAGAAACATTAGGCTTTAGGGAACAAGCTGCCCGAAAACCTTGGATCACAGAAGAAATTTTGCAGCTGATCGATCAGAGGAGAAGGTACAAAAATGCTCAAGATGAAGCAGGAAAAGAGCAGTACAGGAAATTTAGAAATCAAATAAATAGGAAATGCAAAATAGCAAAAGAAAAATGGCTACAAGAAAAGTGTGAAGAAGTAGAAAAGGAAATAGTTGCAGGAAAAGTAGATGTTGCATATAGAAAGATCAAACAGAATTTTGGAGAAATGAAGAAAAGAGGTATGAACATTAAAGCTGCCGATGGGAAACCTCTTTTAAGGTCAGAAGATAGAGCTAACAGATGGAAGGAATACATTGAGAAACTGTATGTTTGGGACAACTTGAACAATAGTGTTTTGGAAAAGGAAGGCGATGTCGACATGGATGACTTGGGAGATCCTGTTTTGAGGACAGAATTTAATAAAGCTCTGAATGACTTGAAAGCAAATAAGGCAGTTGGAATTGATGAGATCCCTGCAGAACTTCTTAAATCTCTAGGAGAGGAAGGAATCGAAAGATTATACAAGCTGATATCAAAAAGTTATGAAACAGGAGAAATTCCAACTGATTTTAATAAAAATATCATCTTCACACTTCCAAAGAAACCACAAGCCGACAAATGTGAGAATTATCGCACAATTAGTCTAACATCACATGCTTCAAAATTACTGACCAGAATAATATACAGAAGGATGGAAAGGGCAGTAGAAGAGATAGTAGGTGAAGATCAGTTTGGATTTAGGAAAAATCGCGGTACAAGGGAAGCAATTCTGTCTTTAAGATTAATACTTGAAGGGCGGATCAAGAAAAACAAAGATACTTTTATGGCATTTGTTGATTTAGAAAAAGCTTTTGATAATGTTAGGTGGGACAAGATGTTCAAAATTTTAAAGAAGTCAGGTCTAAAGTATCGAGATAGAAGAATACTCTATAAACTTTATAAGAATCAAGTGGCTGTAATAAAAGTAGAGAATCACGAAAGACATGCATCAGTTAAAAAGGGTGTGAGACAAGGTTGTAGTCTATCCCCGTTAATATTCAACTTGTATGTAGAAGAAGCAATGAAGAAAGTCAAAGAAAAATTTCTATGTGGCATAAGTTTTCAGGGAGAAAAAATCAGTATGCTACGATTTGCTGATGACATTGTCTTGTTAGCAGAGAGGGCTGAGGATATTGAGAAGTTATTGAATGGCATGAACAAAATACTGAAGGAAGATTTTGGACTGAATATAAATCAAAGTAAGACAAAAGTGATTAAATGTAGCAGAAATGATACCAATGCTAGCAGATTAAATATAAAAATAGGATCGGATGCAATAGGAGAAGTAAGTGAGTTCTGTTACTTGGGAAGCAAAATTACAACCGATGGCCGAAGCAGGAATGATGTTAAAAGCAGAATAGCACTAGCAAAAAGAGCCTTCATGAAAATGAGAAATCTTTTAGTTTCAAATATTGATCTAGGAATCAGAAAGAACTTCTTAAAACTCTATGTGTGGAGCACAGCACTTTACGGCAGCGAAACATGGACTTTAGGAATACCGGAAAGAAAGAAACTTGAAGCATTTGAAATGTGGTGCTACAGAAGAATGCTGAAAATTAGGTGGACAGACAAAGTAAGAAATGAACGAGTTTTGTAAATGATGGGTGAGAAAAGAAGTTTATGGAAGAAGCTTACAGGAAGAAGAGACAGGCTGGTAGGTCATATTTTGAGACATGCTGGATTGGTTAATTTGTTAGTGGGGGGAACAGTGGAAGGTAAGAACTGTAGAGGAAGACAGAGATTAGAATATATGAAGCAGATAATTGGGGACGTGGGTTGTAGGGGGTATGTAGAAATGAAGAGGTTAGCACAGGATAGGAAGGGATGGAGGATTGCATCAAACCAGTCTAAAGACTGACAACAGCAAAAAAAAAAAAAATGGGGGCTTATCAGGCTAATAAGAAAGGAATTAATGAAAACTGTAATGACAAATCATACCGTTTGTTTAATATCATTATCATTTAACAATTTACTGTGTTAACAGATTAGTCAACACCGTGGGAATAATTTAATAAAATCAATCAATATGCAGGTACAATTAAAACATAGAAGAATTACAAATGATGTTTCAAGCTCATACATGATAATTTAGCAATTTCAGCATAGAGTTGTTATTGTAGCTATGAAATTCTGTAAACCAGAAAGAAAATTTTCATTCTGCATACCACTTAGGAGATGAACTCATAGCCAACCTATGGATATGACATGATTACTTGAAGGTGAAAGTAAAACGGCACTACAAACATTCCCACTCTTATCACTTCAAATTGCTTCAGAGACGATAAGGCCCCATCCCCTGTTCGATGATGGCGGCATTTGGTTTTAAATTTTTTTCATTTCTTAGAGTAAAGGAGGGTGTTGAGGAGATTATGCTTAAGGATGGAGAAAACGTTACTCAAGATTTTAAAAGCCGGTCTCGATAGCTTGGGGGCTAGAGCGCTAACTCCAAGTGCCGGAGGTCGCCTTTTTGAGTTCGGCCGAGGGAGTGGGTTTTAAATGTTGTGTGTGTGAATTTCGTGTCCGTGTTGCAGTGTCCTTGTGATCAAACTTAACAGCAACAATACACTGGAGAAACTAGAATCACATTGAACTCGGTGTGTGGCCTCAGTAGCCTAATTCCATTTAAAAAATTGAAAATAACAGGCTTTATGAGACCATTAGAAATTATGATTCAGTACTGGGAGGGTGTAAGTCGGAGAACAAGCTTATCCGCACATTTAGAAATCATCAGACTAAAAAATGAAATTCCTTCTAAGAATATCATAAAGCAACTGAAAAAAGGCATAAAATAACTGGTGCAGACAATATTACTACAGATGTCTTAAAGACAGCAGGATGTGATATTGTTTTTATTTTGAAAAGTTATTTTCACTGGCCTGGATATTTGCTGCTTACCAGATGACCGGAAAAGTTCGATAGTAGTATCGATTCATAAAGGAGAAGTAACAAATAGAGTCCAAAATTACAGGCCAATCAGTTTGACACCAATAGTAGGTAAAATTATAGAGAGATTAATATGCAACCACATCAGAAAGGTCTGCGACGAACGAAAGTGGTTTTCAAGTATGGCTTTAGGCAAGGATATTCATGTGAATCTCAGTTAATAGGCTAAATGCAAAATATTTCAGATGAAACTGAGAAGATAGAACTAAATATTTCAAAGACGTTTTAAAAAAAAATTACTCATAAAATGGTGCTAAATAAGGTAAAAACCATTGCAGTGGAGGGAAACGTAATGTGCTGGGTAAAAGAATTCTAAAAGGTAGTTAGCAAAAAGTTAAGTTAGGAATTGCAGTGTCAAAAAAAGTGGAAGTGAAAACGGGAGTACCACAGGGTAGCGTACGGGGACCATTGCTGTTCGTTATTCGAATGAATTAATGTGTTGATGATAGAATTTACGATTTCATTCCTCCCAGCTGAAGGCTGGGAGGCGGGCTGCTGAAGGATCGCGGAGATCCTTTTCAGCCTAACTACACTACGGGGTGGGAGGGGGGATGGAAGGTCGGCCGTGGTCTTGTAGGGAACCATCCCAGCATTCGCCTAGAGTGACTGAGGAAAACCACGGAAAACCTCAATCAGGATGGCCGAACCGGGTTTGACCCCAGTCTTCCCGAATGACAAGTAGCAGTGCGAAAACTCACTGCCCAAGCCTCGGATGATAGAATTTATGTTGTTTGCTGATGCTATAATGTTATATAATAGAACCAAGACGCTAACCAATTAGATTTAAATTCAATAAATTTGATATAATTTAAAATTAAAGCAACTTCTTCTTCATGTTTTTTCGTTTTTAATTTGTTATAAAAGACAGAAGGACAAAATGACTTCTAAAAAATTTAAAACACATGCAGTAAATTTCAATTAGTGAAAATCGATTAAAAGCTTTAAATGAAATTTTCTCAGAAGTATCACAATTCCTAGATGTTTTGGATCAAGGAAGAAGAAATTTAAGTTGAAATGACTGACAGAGAAAGAAACAGTCACATGCAAAACATACGAGTATGGTATCTCTAGAATATTTATACCGAAACATATTGTAGAGGTAATAGTTACTTTCGATACACAAAGCAGAATGTACTTCTCGACAATTCTTGATGCCCCATAATCTAAAATAAACATTTCAAAGGCAATATATTATTTAATATATGAAACAAGTAAATCATGCAAACAAATTGTCTCATGGGAGGAACAATCAATGATCCATTGATCTGTACAATAGCGACTAAGGAGAAATTCAGTTCGTGCTACCGAGCTCAGTGACGTATACAACGACGTAAAGGAAAATATTATAAAGTGAAGAGTTGCTACCGTATGCCACCCAAAGATACTCTGTATCTTTGGCTCTAACCAGCGATGCAAGGTCACCTTTGATGGAGGCAAAGCTAATTCTGACGCTATTGCTTGCTAACTTCACAGCTTTGTCAGCTATATCAATCAGCCTCTCTGATTCGAATACCAAATACAGTCTAATCGAACAACTTTCCACCTTTCGTTCGGGACTTAATACATAAATCACAGACATAGGTTTCATTTTAAACGATATGAGAGGTCTTAGAGTTTGAGTATCCGTACACCACAATTAATTGAATAACGATGAAAATCAATGATACTGTCTTACATTGTTATTAATTATAGGTATTTCAGCTTCCATAAATTGCTTTCAGATATAAACACTTTCGTTGTCGAATCAAATGTCATCAACCGTCAACCTATGCCGAGGTTTTCCTTTTTTTTTTCACAATAAACCTCCAGGTTGTAAAATGCATACCATCTTTTGTACTTGAAGAAACATTTTTATAGCTCAGAATTTTCATTTACCATGCCAAATGTTTTTTGATTTTTAACTGAGAGAAGAAACTGAATCATAATATATGTTCCTGGTAATATTTTCCGCTAGTTGAAAATTAAATTACCACTTATATCAAAAACTGAAAACCAGGATGATCTCAGTACAAATATGCACGCTGCACACATTTCCAGAAGCTGGATAGTGTTCACGAATTTTTATTTTGCTTCTCTTCGAACGAAGTAAATTTTCTGGATTTTCAGATTTATGTCTAGCAATTAAGTATTAGTTATTATGAATGATTTGTAACTAAAATGTTTTTCAACCTCTTCCCTTTGATATTAGATAATAAACAATCATATCCAAAATAGAACACTAGAATTCGGAAATCAGTGTAAATCTCAGTATTAAATTTCTTATTGCAGCGACCAAGAAAAATAACACATAGATTTTTGAAACAGTTTACCTAATACAATACTTTCCTTACACTGTGCTACATGAAGAAAGTTAGATGATAAAATCTGCCGAGATGCCTTTGAATGTTTAATTTTTTTAACATATTTTTGGTAATGTTCTATAATTGGGTTAAAGTTAGTAAAACAATGGCAATGCTCTGTTACAAATTTCTATATTCAAAAGACTAAATAAGTTATTAGGGTGTTACAGCCGGAAGGATGGATAGACGGACAAATGAACGATCTCATTCAGAAAATATGGTAATCCTAAAAATCAAGAGAGATAAAATTAATTATTGAGATTTTAGTGTGGACTGAAGAAAATATTTATTTGAGGTAATCTTCATGGGTTTAAAATAAACCCGTTGAGCGTAAATAGATTTACTTTTGTTTCCACAAACTAATTGTGAAGCTTTTGTCGGAAAACCAAAAAAAATACCATTCCCACTAATTTCTGAAAGTAATGATTGGAAAATCCTCTCAAATTTTGGAGTTGTATGTAACTTTATAAAATTAACCAGAAAGCTATAGCGATCTTTCTGGAGTTTATGGTCTTGGCCAAATGAGTGATTTCAACAATTGATACTACAGCAGATAATTTTTGATAAAAAGCTATATTTATGACTTGATGGAGAATTTCATGAACCTGATAATAAATATTCAGTCATAATATATTTTAAAAAGTTTTACTGCCTAATGAATTCAATTTAATTCAAATATACTTGCAAAACCTTCAGCGTGTGATAATAGCTAGCAATTATTATAATTATGTCCCAATTCTGATTATGTTTCTCAAGACTAGCTTTGAAATGGGTTGAGTTTTCTTGATAGTAATTTCATTTTTTAATTTTGGATTAATGTGCTTAACTATTAACTCCTTGTGAAATAATTAAAAATCTAAGTATTAAATAAAATATCACAGTAATACAATGTGTTTCAAGTCATGTAGTTGCTTCGTTTCAGCAAATAGGCTATGTCGTAGTTATATACCTGAAAAATTAACGATAATTGCTTCATTAAAGACATTTTTTGCTTCTTTAGTGACATATTTATAGCTTTTCCGCCAATATTTTATTGATTTTACTTTGGAAGATATTTTTATGATTTCCTATAAATCATAAGTTTGAAAGTTTTTTGTTGTAATTAATAATAACACCAAATATTACATTCCTATGTATGTAATTTACTTTTTGTATTAAAAAAAAAAAAAAAAAAAAAAAAAAACGGAATCTACTATATAATTTCCTAAGCTCACTCACTCACTAACTCACTCACACACCTCGATAGCTATTAGCTGGAGAACGGTATCACGTGTCAGCCTTCGCTCACAAAATAACAGCCACCAGAGATACCAGTAGAAGAAATTCTAGGTTATATCCACAATTTAATAGCTAAGCAACTGGTTCCAAATTAATTGCCATAATACATTCATTAAGATTGCTTTTCGTAGTTCAAAAAAACATATAAACTTTACGACTGAAGAAACGTGGAACTGTTTTTCAGTAAGAAGTTGTTATTGAAAGCAAAGTATGAAAAAACTTTAAAAAACTTAAATTACTCATGGTCTCTGCTTTAATCAGAATGCCAATTGTCGTAATCGATCCGGCCTAGGTTAAATTTTAATTTAATTAAAACTTTAGATAATGTTGTTGCTTGACAAAGTTTTATACATTACGATTTATTTGTTTTTTACTGACCATTTCGATGGCGATCTTTGTTCAAGTTCGCTGTAGGTGAGTTATTAGGTTGTTTAAAGTGGACATCACACCAAATATGTTACTGAATCGAGTGTTCTGGCAATTCATTTCTTCGTAGTTGCTCAACTGTTTAATAATCTGTAATCTGTATTAAGTTCTCTGGCCGTTACAGGCACTATTCCGAAAGATTGCATTATGAATGTCCATCCTCAATAAAAAAAAAAAAAAAAAAAAAAAAAAAAAAAAAAAAAACAAAAAAAAAAACAAATGTGATGGTTTAGAAGCAAACAAGAATTCTTTAATTTTTTTGCAGAGTGAACTTTAAGGGTCAAGTACAAGTCACGTTTCTATTTCAGCAAGTACGAGTCTTCGACCTTTGAAACAATTATACGATAGCGCGATCGTCCCTGTCCGTGTTTAATAATTACGTCTATTATTACTTCTGAGTTTTTCAAGATCAAAAGATTTTATTCACCCTTTGGGTGAAACACAGGTTAATTCGTATTTGGTCAGATCAGGTCAAACTTTCGTAATCTTTGACACTGAAACCTGAAACTATTCTAGGCCAGAGACAATACGCAAAAACGATCTCGGGCTTACACTGATTTCTAATAATCGTCATCAGTTGTTGGTAGCTACACAATTTGCTTGTCGAAAGTCAGTATTTAAAAATTGTATTAAATCATTTAGCTTGCTGTGAATGTTAGACATAAATTATCTCATCTGTAATTTTTCACTCATGTGAATGTGGGATTCTGTCTAGAGGTGGGCAAAGTGACTCACTACAAAGAGCGGTGTTCATTTGATCACTCTTTTGAACGGTTCACTAGCTCAATTTTATTTGAGACCTTTTTTTTTAGGTCTCACCACTCAGAAAGAATCCGTTTACACCCCCACTTTTCGATGAAATACCCCCCTTAAATCGACTTTGATGCAATTAGTAGACTTTTTTTTTTTTTTTTTAGCTCTACAGTCCACAAAACCCACGTGAACAAGCTCTTCTTGATCTCGGAATTAGCCGACTTATTACAGAATCACCTAGATGAACTACCGTTCACTTTTAATGAGCGACTGCTCACTCGCTCTTTTAAAAGAATTGCTCTAAAGAACTGATTCACTCGCGAACGACCCATCTCTAATTCTGTCTAGTCATTAGAACTGAATCACTATTTATTCCGCCCTGATCTCGTTCTTCGAATTAGGAAAAATACAAATGGAACACTATGGTTGTAGAATTATCATTCCAGTGTACTCCGCTTGTAATCAATCTCTTTAGGTCCCGAGTTATTCTAAACAAATCCGAATTTAAATTTGGACCCATATTACAGTAAACCTATAAAGGTATTAGATTAACTACAGTATTTTGAGTTCTTGATACAATCAACGCGAACTAGTGCGTGTTCGTAAGATTAACAGACTAATTTTGTTTTTCAGTTGGCAGCAGTGACAAGACATGACTTCCAACACCAAAAACATTTCTGCTGTACCACAATGGATGAACAAGAAATATTTTGAGACTCTTCTTCGCAAGCAAGAACAGGACGACCAGTTAGTATTAACTCACCTTACTTTCAGGGAAGGTAATGCAGCAGGAGAAAATTATTTCAGTTCCACTCTGCGCGCCACCGTGTGTTATGTGTGTGGCTCCGACGGTGGCGTGGATAAATCAAAATGTTTCTTCGTTAAAATATATGACTTAGACAATGTGTTTGGAGAATTTCTAAATCAAACTGGCTTATTTGATAGGGAGCATGAGGTTTATAAGACAGTTTTTCCAGAAATGAATAAAGTATTCCGCGATTCGTGGAAGATAAGTCCGGTGCCTGTAGTTTGTAAAGACATAAGATGCTTGGTGTTAGAAGATCTGTCAGAAGCTGGATACAAGACGGTAAACAGGAGTGAGCAACTTGACCTAGCGCACTCACTTTCTGCTTTAAGACATTTGGCGAAGTTTCACGCTGGATCTGTAGCTCTTATGAGGAAAGATGCAGACTTCACAGAAAAATTCCAACAAAGATACTTTATCCCAAAGAACGCAACCTATATCGACTTCCAGTTCAGAGTTCCTCTTTTGTGCTTGTCGGCAACCGTTAGCACGTGGAGTGGTTACGAGCAGTACGCAAATAAAATCGAAGATCTGTCAATACGAGTTGTTGATCAAATTGTAAACTTTTATAGGAACACGAATGATAAATTCTCCGTTCTAATGCATGGAGATTTTTGGACGGCTAACATTATGTACAAATATCGTGAAGAGACTCAGGAGATTGCTGATGTGAGATTAGTTGACTACCAGATGTCGGCAGTGGGTCATCCTGTTTTGGATCTACAATATTTCCTGTTTACGTCACCGCGCGAAGATGTGAGAGATGGTCACATGGATGAGATGATCGAAGAATACCACAACACCCTTAAATCTGAACTCTCATTGGTTGAGTGTGGTGACTGCGATTATTCGCTGCAGCAACTGAAGGAAGATCTGGAGAAGACGGCGGCTTATGGATTTATGATTGCCAGTGCAGCTCTTCCTTTTCTTCTCACTGATACTAAAGACGCTCTTCGTCGTTTTTCAGTGACACCAGAAGATCCACAGGTTGTGGAAGCACAATCAAATAGCCGGTTCGTTGATAACTATAAAAAGCTGCTTCTTTATTTTGATAAGAAAGGTGTGTTTCAAGAATGAAATCGTCTGTGAAATGTCACTGATTTTGAAACTGAAAATTGCTATCGGCGCATATGAGACTGCGTTATATTTACACTACGAAATATTTGGTCAACATTTTTTTATCCAGTATCCGTGATTTTACCCTGAATTTAAAAAGGAAACTATTTATTACAACAATAAAATTAAATTAATATGGCATTAGTCAAAATTCTTAATTGGCATTGTAATGTAACTGATAATTGTTCATAGTTCTTATCTGTAAAGCTTAAGATCCAGAAATAAATTCTAGTGAAGTGAAAGAGAATTTAATGGCAGTAGTTTTGGTAGATGCAGATTTTCCAGTCACCAAAAGGTATAAACTGCCAAAACAATTTGTTCTGTTCCTTAACGTTTCAAATTCATAGTTATAAGGTTGTTTTACAAACGCAAGACAGTATGAAAATCTTTGACTAACATTTATTCAGTAGTATGAAGAAACTATTGCAATCTTACTTCTGTCAGAAGTGCCCAAGACGCGTTCAGAAACTATTTGATAAATAACAACTGTATGACTCCTCTCCAAACAGTATCTGGACGATTATTCTCTGTGCTCCCAGAGCGCTCCTATATCTACAACGAAACTTCTGGAAGACAACGATGACGACCGCCAAGGGACTCGCAAGTGGCAGGATCACTTTAGTTTCTGAAAAAAAAAAAAACCAATAGTTGAAGACGAGCTTAAAAATTCGGTTATCATTAAAATACCTCATATATCTTCCAGAAAAACTAAAAAACTAATGAGCAGATTTTGATGGGGTTTTCACCGTTTTAGTATCAGACCTAAATTGTTTGGCATATTCACGTTTCAACGTTACACGACGTAGCAGCAATAAAAAAATTCTGAACGTATGGAGAAAAATGCGAAATAGTTAATACCAAATAGACGTTGCATATGTCACACTTCGTACGGCAACTACTGGTTCCTTCTTTAAATTTCTGTTAATCAGTCTTTAAGCCCGTATTTAATGTGAACGACACATGAAGAAACTACGTAAATTAATAATATAATGGAAAAATAACCGAGAGCTTCTTTGATTCTTGAAGCAACGATCTCAGGCACCACCTTTACAATTAACTTCCTTTGGACAAATGAACTACTTAACAGAACGTATTGACAGCTTAGTAGCTTTGTTGAAGGCTGCTCTGTCGGTTCTGATTTGTGTTCGTTGTTCATATTGTTGTACGCGTTCTTGTTCCTTGCGTGCGTCTTTTTTTTTCCTCAGATAGTTATTTATGTTAATCCTAAACAGTTAATACGAAAGCCGATGTGTAACATTAGGTTGAGCAAAGTTTTATCCCATATTCTGTAGCCGATTTTAATTGCGGTGGTTGTCTAACTACATGTAATCATGAGGGTAAAGTGTGCTAGTTGCCGCAGAATAGTATCTTTACGAGTTTGGTGAGAAGTGGATTCATTGGAGCTCTATATTGTTTCTGCTATTGTTAACGATCGTTAAAAATGATTTACGTTCTGTAAGAACTAAAATCCCATATTTTGTCGATGACACATGTATTGGAATTGAAAATCTTTCACATTTTTCTGTCCAATATATTGAATTTAATTTTTATTTTATGATGTCAACAAGTGGTTAACAAACAATGTCTTCTCCCTTAGTTATGATAATAATCAGTACGTAATGTAGATTAACATCAAACATTTATACAAAATTAGCACATCAATTTTTTTTTTATTTTTATTTTGCATATTATTTGTACTATAAACTGGAGAGTACTCCTATCTGACTTGCTAGAGCTATTACATGCAACAATTTTTACGCGTTTGTTGATCTCGATATGATGACACTAATTTATTTTAATTATTTCCACTCTTTAATTACATATGAAATACTCTCCTGGGACAATTAAACTCCCAGAATTATGACATCAGACATCGAAAGCAAGCAAAGAATTAAGCGTAGGCATAATGATATATATTCCTAAAGAGATCTGTTCAAGAAATGAGGAATTTTAAGATGATGGGTAGCATAAATATATATACAACATGTAAGCAATCATGTACTACGTAATCACTAATTCTGTTCTATTCGAAACAAATAAATAGATAAATACACAACTAAGGAACTAGAATATGACTTACATGTTTTTATTATTGTTTCTGTAAGAAATCAGGTATTCAGGAACGTATCTCTTGAACAACCTTCCAATAAGTCATGAATGTTTGTAGTAATGAAGATTAAATTCAGGAAAAATCAAAGGAATTTTTATTCTACAGCTCCTTCTGCACTATAACTTTAAAAATCAACATAATTGTTGCTGCATCTTTTTTAAATGCTGTAATTATAACTGATAACACATATTATGATCCTCTAATTCAATTTATAATTTTTACAACTGTTCCTTAAGTAAATAACTTTTTTGTAAATTGTCTCCATTCCACTTCCAATACGGTCTATCTTTCGGTACTGTGGAACTATTGAAAACGTTTGCACTGTAATTGTTATTTGACTTATCCATTTAGTTTTGACGCTACATTTTTAGTACCTGCCTCATACTAATCAATTACCCAAAATCATTGTGACATAAGCAAGATAACTGAAGAAAATACTGAAAATTATTATTCCGTGTTTCTAAGCAAAACTGGGATGATAATATTTCAGCTGTAGTCTGAAAATTTGGAAAGAGAATTATCTTCTAGAAGAGGAAAGGAGTAAAATATTAAAATATTTTAGTTATATTATTCAGACAAAAAAACACGACAAATACTATCCCGCACTGACGGAAAAATATCTATTTATTCCTGCCAAAACAGAAACAATATTCCGTTTATGCTCAGTTTTAAACTGAGTTTACTTTGATTGTAAACGTAAACCTTCAACAAACCAACAGCGGAGCATATAATAAATTTTTTCAAACCAAGCATAAATGCCTTCTGGAATTATGGAGGAAAGAAAAGCAAGGAAAAAATATATGGTTGCAAAAAATCTAGTTAAATAGTTTCCATGATTATTTTCAAGTAAATGACAAAAACAGCTTTATGTTTGACGGTAATAAACATTACTCTCACCTATTAAAAAACTCGCCAGCGAAATCACAGTCATCGCAGATTCAGTGTAGCCTAATTATCATTTAATACGACACATCGTACCTTTAATTCAAGATAAATGAACAATAGTATAAGGAGACGAAAAAGACGAAGACAAATTCACAAACCAAAGCAAGGAAGCTCGAAGTAAATGCTTGCTGCAATCCAGGCGTAACTCGTAAAGATTCCAAGCCACATGAGGTCTCTGTGCGCTTCTCTCAAATGAAAAAACAGGCTCATGTCAGAAGTAAGTTGCACCAGCAATATTAAGGCTTTCACCACATCGCGTAGACAACATTGTATTAGATTGCTCGTGGCTTTAATTATATATCTTATATCTTTAAACGAGCAATTCTTGTATATATATATATATATATATATATATATATATATATATATATATATATATATATATATATATATTTCGGATCTCGGAAACGGCTATGACGATTTGGATGTAATTTGATATTTAGATAACGTTTTGACTTTTAAAATTATCTAAATAGTTTTCTTCCCTACAAAAAAGCGAGTTTACAAAATACGAACAATTTTTTCACTCGGTATCTCGAAAACGGCACTAGCGCCATCTCGTAGACAATTCAGGTACCAGAAAGCCTACAAATAGCTTCTCTTTGATTTCAAGGAATATTTAAACGAACAGTTCTTCTATTTTGGCTGACCCGTGGAAATATTAACACTGCAAGTTTAACTGTAAAACATTTAAACAGGAAGATAATTAAATATTTATCATTCGTTTCGTCAGAGGTGATACTTTACAGAAACTTCTTTGAAAATAATATTACCGGTACCAGTTATAAAGTAATCATCGTTTACTTTTTGACCGTAAAAAGTGGTTGTTAGTTTGGCATTAAATATTACCACGCGGGGTATGAGCATAGTTTTATCGGAGTGAATGAATTTAGCACTGATGATGTTCTATCATTGCTGTGACGTCACAATCTGATGATGAATTCTTATAGAACTCGACGAAACATATCGAAAATAAAGAATAAATGTTCTTGATATCTCGCTTGGTTTTCGAGATATAGCATGGCAAAAATCAGTTATAGGTATAGTTCCTGGTGCTTTTGATGACGTTCCTTCTGGTCCAGGCCGTATTTCAACCTAACAACAACTACCAGGAACAACATAGAACATTGAAAGTACATTTCCACCGTATAGACATAGTGGATTTGCTGGATTTTTTTTTCTGTTCCAGGCCGGATCAAACCCTAACCTCTTCACTTGAGATATCAGAAAAATAATTTTTTTATTTTCAATTTGTCTCGACGAGTTTCATACGAATTCATCATCAAACATGGCTATGGCGAAATTTATCTTCTGGTCCAGGTCGCATTTCAACCAACCACGTCAATTTTGAGATACGATATCTCGAGAACTAATTGAGATATATGTATATAAAAATATTTTTTACTTTCAATTTTTCTCGTCGAGTTACATAAGAATCCATCATCAAGGGTTATAGTAGAATCCCCTGAATTACCACAAATCTCGCACCTGACTGGCATTAAGATTTCTATTTAACATAGTAATAACATTTTTATTTGAAATCAATTTATGAGGCAGTCTCACAAATGGATCTAGCGATTTGGATGAAATTTCGTATGTAGATAACGTATTGTTTTTCAAGTTTTTAACACGATTTAGAAAAAAGAGGACCAATTTTTGTATTTGGTTTCTCGAAAACGGCTCTAACCTCATTACGCATAGGGGTTCAGGTACCAGTAAGCCTACTGATGTTGGTTAAGCTTTTCTTTGGTTAACTGTACACCTCAAAACGCCTAGGAAGCCATCAAGCCTTTTACTTTACTCAAACTCGAAATCTTGTATATTGTACAGAAATCGAAAGATGCCGAGCGAAGATCGGTCATCCAGGTACTATGAAATAACTAGACCACGATCCAGTTTCAAATTTTAACTTGTTTTATTGCTAGTGACATCGGACTTCAAAATACAGTTCACATATAAACACAACACTCAAACGATTATAGTCGGCACTTCTTCCAAAGATAATACTACCAAAACTGTTCTTTCAAACTGTCCGTGGCCGACGTAAACTGAGTCTGCAAAAACTCTGTCGAAAAAAACTGTCTCTTAGTCTCTGCTGATCGCATTATATAAGTTCTATCGAAAGTTCTAGAACACTACAAAGGCTTTCGACAGATATTTCTCGAATATTAACAATACTTAAACAATTTAAAACATATTAAAAACTTTTTTTTTTTTTTTGTAACAGTTTAACGTCCCTTTTTAACAACGTGGTCTTTAGAGACGGGAAAGGATGGGGGCAAGGAATGGGAAGGAATTCGGCCATGGCCTTTTGAAGGAAGCATCCCGGCATTCACCTGGAGTGATTTGGGGAAACCATGGAAAACCCAAATCTGGATGCCCGGACGGGATATTAAAAACAATCAGAATTAATACATAATACTTTATAATCATTACAAAATGCTTAGAAATGAAAATTAAAGGTACTTAAACACAAAATTATCTACATAAATAATTTTAAACTGTCCTTCAAACATCGTAGCTCACTTTAATACTTACAATTACAAACATTTAAGCAGTTCATTTAATTAATTTAATTTAATTTTAATTTAATTGCAATGGAGCACAGGCTCCGGTGGCAATTTTCCTACACACCCATCTTCCCCCTATCCTGCACCCCATAGTTCTTTTCTTAAACATATTCAATGGTATTTACATAATTTCTTTTCACAAAACTAAATCCGTTTACACTGATTTACAATAAATTATAAGACAATCGCACGCAATCATTTTCTACTACGCTCTGGCTTGTTACAAATGCTTCATAAAATACAATTTCATTTAAAGTTTAGATTTGAGGGCTGTTACAATAGGGTTTTACACGTAAAGTATGAAAACTATCCATAATTAGTAGACAAATGTGTGAATTATTTATTTAAAAAATATATATATTTAAACAGAAACCTTATTGATTTTTTTAAATATAATTTCAGTTTGGATACACAGAAGAAGAATATATAGTACTTCCTCGAGGCCTAGAATCTTTTAAGCAATCCTCGTAAAAAAGGAATGAACAGCTTAATCTGTTTTCTTCCCACAGACAGATTCGAATATGCGGAACAGTGGAATACAGAACCATTTCACAATAGATTCTCATAAATGCGAGTTAGTGAGAATTAATACCTTATGCCAGTAATTCATGAATTATTATTAAATTCTGTATTTGACCCGCATGCGTTGCAATGCCTCTTCCTCTTTCTTAAGTGGGTACGCATATACAAAGCAGATACATTTACCTGTACAAAATAAATGGAAGACAATGATTTTTTGAAATAAATTAAAATTTAAAAATTTATTGTAGTGCTTTTGTATGTAAAATATTTTTGGTCTTTCGTGCTTAACAAAATCAGACGCATAGTTTTATACGGTTTTGATAGTACTTAGCACATCTATGTTTAAAAGCAGAGCAGTTTAGTAGCTCAGTGTCTAAGACTCTTACTTTCAAAAAGTTTCTTGGTCCAATCCCTGATTCATATTCCGTTGGAAGCAGGAATTTTTGAGAGTTGTTTATGATCAATGGCTAAGTATGCCCCCTTCGGTATGATGCAACCAACCTTCGGGTTGCGGACTACGTCAGTATTTTACTTTAAAACGAAAAAAAGTATACTGTATACAGTGTTTCTCGGTTAGTGGATATAAAAGTTCTGATGTTTCATTTCTTTTGATCGGATTGTAGTAAACATTTTCCATCAACATCCACTTTGGCAGAATTTCCTACGGATACAAAAAATTAATAGTTGCTTGTGTAAATCAGTCTTGAGATGGACGAAGGAGAACAGCTAATGAAGTTTTTGTAAACTAAATGTAAACGTCATTTTCACTTACTTTAAATCATCTGTGTGCAAAGTTGCTTCATGATCGGATAAAAAATGTAGATTTTTAAAATTCAAGTTCGAATTTCTTGGTCAGCAACCGTCTAATCGGAATCGGTCCAATGGCGTTTGACAGAAAATTTTATGAGCTCTCAGAATATCAAGAGTTCCCCTGTCCACTTTGTCTGATTTCCCTCCAATTTTCGAGGTATTTTTCAAAAAGGTGAATCGTTTAAAGCGTGAATTTTTCTCAGGGAGAGTGGTGGGTTTTTTTAAACCAAATGTATACAGTATTTTTTTCTTTGTTTAAAATATACTGACTGCGGCATACTAACCTCTATCTAATAGCCAAATTAAAAATTTCTGCTTCCTCCGGAAGTTGAACCTGGGACCGGACTGAGAAACTTTTGAAGGTATTAGCCTTAATCAATGAAGTCTGTTCTTAAGCATACGTGTGCTAAGTACTATCAAAACTAGATAAAAACTATAGGATTGTACGTTTGTACGTTGAACGTTGGTAAAAATTAAGGGGTTGTTGTAATGGTAGAGAAGGGTGAGTATTGCAAAAGTTTTAAAGTACACGTGTCCAAAATTCCATCGAAATAGGCAAGAACCGGTGGGCTTATACAAAAATCATTTGAAAAAATTGAGGGGTGTGTAGTGGAAGATGGGCTGGAATATTTTTATATTTTTGTGGTCAGAAATCTTCCCAGGAACGCACACAATAACTCATCAAAGTTAAATCGTAATCGGATGAACGATATAGGAACCCATAAAAGACGAACAAACAAACAAATATTTATTTTTTATATATTAGACATCTGCTAAGTATCAAGTGTGGATTTGTACGAAGAACATAAGGGGGGGGGGGGTAGAGCGGTAATGGGGGAGAGGGGTATGGCATTTGTAAACAAAAAGTAGACAGTACTTTCCCCTTTGTTTTAAAGTAAAAAACAATCGTAATCCACAAACCGAAAGTTAGTTTAATCCTCCCAAAGAAGTTGTACTACTGCCGGCCTCGGTAGCGTAGGGGCTAGAGTACCGAAGGTCACCGGTTCGAGTCCGGCCGAGGGCATGGGTGTTTAGTGTTGTGTCCGTGAATGTCTTGTCCGTGTTGTAGTGTCCTTGTGTCCATACTTGATAGCAACAAATCACATTGAGCTGGCTGTATGGCCCAGTAGCCGAATGCCATTAAAAAAAAAAAAAAAAAGGGTTGTACTAAGGCATTGTGCGAAAGGCAAGACTGCCAGTTCCCTTCCTCTGGGACCTACAGTTTAATATACGATCCGAAACACGGAACCTCGCCGCGTAGATCATATGATCAAACACAACTCTAAAAAATTACTGCTCCTACCCCCCCCCCCTCCCCAATTAATTATTATTCAACATTAATCGAGAAATTGAAATAATTTGAATCACTAAAAAAATATACATGGTTTTCCGGAAACTGTTTCATTTTCATATCCTGAAACAACAAAAAAGAGTTTTATATGGTGCAGATCTTTTTGAAGTTAAATCTATTAAGTTCTCTAAAAAAAAAGTAGGAGTTGTAATATATTCTATGTTTATTAATACTCAATGCAAAGCGTATACAGAACCACTCATTTAAGGCTATTGCCTTAAATATGAAATCAACTATAACACATGGCATCATATTTTTTTCAACTGCATAAAAAGGTGAATAGTACTCTATCACAGATATACTTTATAAATGGGGCATATACATTTTTTAAATACTTTTGTTAGTGATAGATATACCTCCTCGGGGTGCCTGTATTAAAATTTACCATCCAGATTGTACGGAAGACGCCAGTTGTTTCAAGTAAACTTACATACAGGATTGTAATAAAGATGTCAGTTGTTTCAAGTGAAATTCATTACCAGAATGTACCGATGATGTAGTAGTTTCACATAAAATCGAGTGGTCTGGTGTCTCAATGGTCAAGGCGTACCTGAATGGAGATCGGAAGGCATTGGTTCGAATCCCTGTACTTGGCGGGCATTTTCATAGGCACAGCTTGATGTGTAATTTGAAGTACGTCAGAACCCTTCCGTGATTCGGATTCCATGTTAAAAAATAGGTCCCCAAAACCCGTATGAGTACTGGGTTAGGTTAAAGCGGTTACGATAGGGGGTGGATTGCGGAGCCAATAAAAACCCTATCATCAGGTCATTACTGATCACACGAGCCTTACTCTTTCACATAAATTTACCGGATAATACCGATGATGTCAGTTGTTTCATCACTAGCTTGGATTTCTGAGATTTTCATTGAAAATACGCGTGATAACATGGACCCCCTCAGTATTTTTCAGGTCGACTATCGTTATGAACTCTACTTGGTCACTGTTGACGTCGATCGAAAGTGCTGAGTCGACGTGGCTCTTCGCCAGACACTGGGAACACCTTCCGAGCCATTTGTCGCCCAAGTAGACCGCTCCACAGCACAGTCGAAACAGGAGCAGAAGCCTTCCGCATTCCGGATCTGTTTATTTAGCAATTCAAGGAGGCCTTTCGGAGATCTATGGAGAACTCCCTCCTTCTGCTCGCCAGCACTTTCAGCATTGCTTGCCTCGGCAGAGCGTAATTTAATTTGCCTGTAAGATAGTGCAGAGACGGACAGACTGGGAGCGGGTGGAAGAGAGAGACGAGAGTAGAAAACTGTGCTGGCCCCGTTGGGCAACGTTCCGTGCCAGTCGTAAATACGCTGGACTCAGGCCGAGAGGGTTGTGCTGTTGGGCGGACGCACATTAAAATGAAGCGCTCAGTTTATCTTAAATTACGCAGAGCAGCCAACGCGCCTATTACCGCGCAGATACTCCGAGTGAAAAAGTACTGTCATTTGCATCTCTAGTGCAATGACCGAGTATTTCAGGTCCTCCTTGAATTCTTCGCTAATATGAAGTTATTTCCCTCAGTTCGTATTACGGAGTAAAATATTCAGTGTTACATTTCTGTAGCACCTTAATGGGCTATCTCGACTAATGTGCTCAACGCCATACAATTCCACATTTTAATTAGCATTAAAACAGTACGACGACGTTATAATAGTTACAGTAATAAAAGTTTTTTGATCTTTCTTCTATTTCTGCTATTATTCAGCCTTATTCGTCTTTTAGTTCTGCCTTTACGACTTCTCGTATCGCTAGTCACATAACGCTCCTCATTTTTGTCATCAACACGAAATGTTAGAATGGTATTTGATAGTGAGAAATGTGTTTCACGATTTACTTCAACAACCTCCTTAAGCAGTTAGTTCCTCAACAAAGTATGCTGATTTTAAATATACAGGATGATTAAGGAAGAATGGATAAATATTGAAGGAGGTGTCAGTATGAACAATATTGAGTAAAAGAGTTCATACAAACATAGTGTTCGATTTATAGTTGTTTTAGAGAAACAGGTGTTGGAATGTTATGCAGAAAATGATCAAGAGCACACAAATAACTTATTGCAGTCATTTATTCATGCAAAAACTACATGCATATTTTACAAAAATTTAAATTAAATGTTCGAAAATGCCATCATCCGACTTCAATACTACTTTGCAGCTCTCTTCGCAACAGTACGTGTAGCTCTTCCGAGTATGTATTGGTGTACTTTTATGAGGGTAGAAGTGTTCACAACAGGAGCGCATAATTCCTCTCTTGAGTATACTTTTTCTTTGTAACTAATAAAGTACTTCAATATCTATGTTATTTGTGTGCTCTTGCTCATTTTCTGAGGTTTATTTTATACATAACATTTCTTCACCTGTATCTCCAAAACGATTGAAATCCGATACAAGTTTATATAAACTTTTTTACTCAATATTCTTCATACTACCACCTCCTTCAATATTTACCATTCCTCTTCATGCACCCTGTATAGCGGCGAAGGACAGCAGAAATATGCTTAGCTAATGATTGTTTTATTATACGTTAGATTCTGCAGTGCAAAACAGCTAAACACTTGATATGTCATATTTGTATAAATTATTAAATCACGATTTTATTTCCCCGTATAAGACCTACTACTTTTTGCGATAAAATTATAATTTTCCTGCTGATATGCATATATCTTTATTTTTATAGGCGCTTAGGCCTTCCCAGCCAGCCTCTAGATAAGGATGAGATATATATACAACTTCTATGTAATCGAAAAACTGAATTCTGATTAACTGGATTCTACCACGGAAATTGTAAACGAAAGTTTAGACACATTTCTATAATACATAAGTGGTCTCCAAACCCTGGAAAATAAATTATAAGCAGTATTGTAATGCAACTGGATTACGAAGGAGGAAGTGGTGGATGGTTTACCGGAAACTTAATATTAAATAAAAATTAACAAAGGCAAGAATTTATAAACGTTTCTTGGGAAACAAACCGAGTAATATTATTATTGATGCACAATATTTCGGCGACTTTAAACTCCGTCGCCATCTTCAGATGCAGTTGTAAGCCTTCAAGTCTGCCTTGAGCTAATATTACTCGGTTTGTTTCCCGAGAAACGTTTATAAACAACGCCGAGAAAAATTGCATTCATTTACAAAGGCAAGAATTATTAGAGAACGTTAAGATATAGAATTAAGTAAGGAATTTTGGGATATTTAGAGAAAGAGCAAATATATAAATTACGTGAATAGGTATAGCTACTTAAGTTTGAAAAGATGTTACAAACAGCGACCATTTTCTGCCCCATCGTACTTGACGCTGTTACGTCAGGAGGTAGGGGGCGTCCATTAATTACGTGAGGTTAAACAGGGGCCGGGGTCCGGTGAAATTTCACCAAATTTCACCAAGGGGTGGGGGGGGGGGGGGGGATGGACGTAAATCTCACGTCATATTTTTAAACTCTTGAATAACAGTAGAGCTACAAAAGAAACAAAATGTGTAAAAACTACCGAGATACCGGCTTTAGGAAGGAGGGGGGGAGGGCGTATAGCATCCCTCGGAAGCAGGAGAGCTAAAAAAGGGGGTCCCCTCAAAATCTCATGACATCTTAGGGGAGGGATCCAACCAGATCTCACCATGGGAGGAGGGGGGAGTCCGGAATTCCGGAAAAACACCTCACGTAAATAATCGGCGCCCCTAGACAGACCGGAGCCTACGACTCGACCGTAGCGGTCAACCTTGGAATACAGAACCCGGTCCCTCGGATAGAGAGGGGTAGGTAGGATAGCGTCTCTGGGTTTTGTATGCGAAAGTCCATATCGCAGAGAGGCTATACCGGAACCCTACAGTGCCGTAGTGTAACGATGGTACCGCCGGTTACAGAAAGTCATGATTGGTGTTAACTGAAAGTGCCGTTACGTGAAGATCTTAAAAAGCCTCATAGATTCGAGCTCGCTGGAAAAAAAACAGCGTGCTCTTATGATGAAGAGTATTTAGATAGTGCATCAATTGTTGACTGCCTGATGGTCACGCGGCATCAATCCAACAACAAAGAATGAAGTAAACCAAATCTTTCTCTCTCTCTCCCGTTTGCTCTCTCTTGCTCTCTCTTGCTCTCTCTCTCTCTCTCAGGTATATTGTGTTAAGATACCAAAAAAAGTAAGATACTTTAATAAAGATGACACTGAGTCTTTATAACAGACATAGGAGACGTAGTGAGTTTAAGGAAGACAAAGCTATTATACTAATTTTGTTTAAAAGATTCATACCGTCATTTAGAATAAACAAGGAACTTTAAAATAGAACATTTTTTATTGTAATTCCCCCTTTTCATACATTTGTACTTATTTTCGGAAGTTTGTTGATGCTCTAACGTAAGCAATCTTCGGTAATGAAATCTGTTAACATAAACCGAGACGGGACGGAAATGTATTTGAGCTGTGTACCGTAAGTTGGCTGCAATTCAGTAACCTTAAGTTAACAGCAAGTATATTAAAGACAGAAAAATAACAGTAATGAAAGAAACAATTACCTGAGAAGTTACAGCGTGTAGCGAGTAGGCGAAAGTCGTAAGTATAGCCATCGCCTGTGGCCTTCGAATCTT
>JARYHS010012519.1:100495958-100616832 GCA_031002005.1 Vandiemenella viatica | reverse complement strand
GCTAAATACGGTCACGGGCTTACATTAGTTTCCAGTAGTTATATATTTCACCCAAATTTTTCTTCCTCTCGAACTGGAGCCAAACTTCTATACTATTTTATCGGCTTTCTCAGTCCGCCTTACTCCGTGGTCAGCGAGATAACTATTGGCTGAACGTCCGTTAAACTGACTCGATGACGCTAGACGTGAGCCGACGCGAGCCGACAAAATTATAATTTTTTTCAGTCACTTCTGTCACGCTGCTTGGCCATCCTTAAGTATTTAAGACTTGGTGTTATTTGAGGTTTAAGTCTTTTAAAAGTAAAAAAAGTAGGTGATTTATTTGCTTTTTGCGTCTTGTGCATGTTTGCTGTAGCTGGCTCATTACGTTATTACGTATGTTTTTTATTGTGGTTTTTTGTGTATTTCTTTATTATGATTTTTGTCTAATTATCAAACTTAATCTATAACTCAGAGCACCGATTTTCATACATAATTTTTTATTTGGTTTCTATATTTTGTACGTCTAAGCTGTGGCTACATTTTTTCATTTAGATTTCTTTGCTTCTCGTGGTCCAAGCTGCAAATATTGCGATAAGTATGGAACTTTTCTTGACCCGTGACCACATACAAAACACGCTGTAATCATCTAGAGCATATATGGGCAACCCCCGGCCCGCGGGCCAGATCCGGCCCTCCACCCTCCACCAGCTTCAATTCGGCCCGCGAGAGATTCAGAAATTTCAGATACAGAAGAAAAATATCCACAGCTGAGAGTTTTCTCACGAAAAATAATTTGCACATTCGGAAGCACGTATAAATGTGAGCAGCTTTTTTGAATCATTAAAATTAATAAAAATCAGCATCGTACTCGATTTAGAGCATGGTTGGCCAACCCGTGGCCGCCTTGGAAGATTTTTTCACCCCGCGTGATTCATCAAACTTTTTCAAATTGTACTTGGTTTATAATTGCAAATGTAGTGAAAACCAATGTATTTAAAAATTACATTATTTGTGCATCCATATATTTCAAAATTAACTGTCGAAATCATAAAAAAAAATGCTTTGATTTTAAAATAATACTTTTGCGAATATATGACAGATATTGCATGTTTTATTTATGAGTTTACAGTGATCAGTTCGCGGAATAATTATGTTATATTATGCTAACTCATAATGCGCGGGTATCTCTGAACATCTAATAGAATATACAATATATAATTTTATATGCCGCCCGCGGAGTTATGACGCATTTTCAAAGTGGTCCGCAAGATCATTTGGGTTGCCCACCCCTGATCTAGAGTGTGGGGTAAATCAGGAAAAACGTGGCTTAGTTTCGCTTGTCACTTTTTGTCTAATCTACCTGGCGGTCACCGTACAAAACAATTATATGGACCCGTGACTTCGATACTGTTATAACAACGGCTGTCTGATGTCCCAACAAATGATATCCAATTGTCTAAAAAAAATTATTGTCCAGTTGTGCTATGTTCTAACGTTCGCATAGTCTCCTCCGCTGAACTTTCCCTAATGTAACACATCCGGGGTTAAACAATTGTTTATCATCTCCTCAACGTTTAATACCTGTTTTTGATGATGATTGAAATGTAAACATCGGGTAGACTTTGTTCTGCAGAAGTCGTATGAATGCTGGTGAGAAATAAGTAGTCTTTAAGTCGACATTGAGGATGATGTATTCATTCATCAACGTAACTTTCTAAAATTGATTACCTCATCAACTGTGGGCATTTGGACTACTGTTGTGCAATTTGGGATTCGTATCGTAAGGGATTGATTGACACGTTAGAGAAAGTACAGAGGAGAGCCGTTCGATTCCTGACCGCTAATTACAGTCCTTATGTGTCACAGAGCTGATACGTGGGTTAGGCTGGGATTGTTTGACGGACAGATGACGTCGTTTTCGTTTAAATTTGTTGGAGAATATGCGAAAATCTCTAATTTACGAGTGCAACGAAATACTTCTTCCGCCAACCTATTTAGGTCGCAATGACAGGAGGGATAAGATTCGAGAGATAAGATGCCGTACTGATAGATTTATGTATTCTTTCTTTCCTCGTTCTGTTCGGGATTGGAATACTCTAAAATAGGATTTGTGCTTAGCACCCTCTGCCACCCACAGTAATTGTGAATTGCAGAGCATAGATGTAGATGTAGATGTAGATTACTGAATGCTTCCTGTTATCCAACAGGTAGGAGCCGCTGGCCACACGCCATGGAGGCGGTGATGCCGACCGATGCACCCTCCGTGCCGCCCTGTTTGACCAGTGGAGTGCCCGCCCTGGCCTACGCCACCCTGTTGTCCGCCATGCTGCATTTGACTGTGGAGCCTGATGAGGACGCTCGCGGAGGTAGCTACCCTTTTGACGTGGGTGACCTTGGCGGCGCGCTGATAGAGTACGACTTCGTGGTGGTGGGGGCAGGCACTGCAGGTTCTGCCCTCGCCGCCCGCCTCTCCGACAACCCCGCGTGGACAGTACTGCTGATAGAAGCGGGGGTGGACCCACCACCACACTCGGACGTGCCGCGGCTCTCCAAATGGCTGTACGGCACTCAGGTAACAAACCAATTAACTAATTGCTTCCTCGGGACAGATAAACAATCTGCTGCGATGTACAATCTGCACTCTTTTTAACCCATCTTGCTGATGCTATAAAAATAAATGTAAGTGAACCATATAGCAGAATTTTACTTTGTGTGTACAGTACGAAGATTTCAATAACCGCAGTTAACACAGTAAAAGACACAACGCTAAGAAACACACTTTTCTGTTTTCATTGATAAATTTTTTCCTCGGGGAATAAAGATAGCAGAGAAACTAAAAATCAAATAAGAGTGATATACAGCTTTTTTTTAAAAAAAAAATGGTTCAATCGTTTAGGGGATAGTACAAACAGTGATTTGATATAGGGAAGATAGTGCCGCAGTAGCCTCCAGGGCCCTCAAAAATGTGGATGAAGTAAGCTACCACCCCTGTAAGGTAGACAGGAAAAGTTGTTTCACGGTGGTGAGAAGAGATGTGGTTAGGGGAGGAAACTGTAGCCGATAGTGCGATTAAAACATGTGCGCGAAGGAGAGGTAAAAATGGTGGGGGACCTTCCCGCATCTGCAGGGCCGGCGCTAGGATTCTCGGGCCCCAGGTAAGTGTTCTCGGCCCCCCTCCCCAAGTCGATTTTTTTTTTACTGAACGCTTTGATTTATTGGATAAAGTTAGAAACTTTTAATCCAAAAAATCAAATAACACCATTTTTAGAAAGTTTTTTTTTGTTTTATTTCTGTTTAGCTAGACACCATGGCCTGAGGACCCCCTTCGGGGGCTCGGGCCCCGGGTACTTTTGCCCCGCTTACCCCTCCCTTACGCCGGCCCTGCGCATCTGTCTTTGTCGCGCTTTCCGCTACTAACCAACCACGTCTAACCACACCTCTTAAAGCTGTCGAACTTAAGGTCTGTTCCTACAACGCGTGGTAGGCAGGACGCGCCTTTCATCTTCTACCGCCTGGTGGTGGGTCGAGACGCGCTTTACCTGCTAGCTTATGCGGCAAAGATGAGAGGCGTCCCCTAACAGGTGCCGAGGGACGCGCCGTGGGAGCCCAGCTTTATACGGGTGGGAAACTAGTTCACGTTTTTCATTACTTTGGAGGCTGCTACAACCCTATGCCTACTATATCAAATCACTCTCTGTACCATCCTCTAAAATCCTGAAGTCTAAACCATTTTTAAAAATTCTGTATAACTAATGTAAGAAATTGTTGGAATAACAAGTTACCTAGTCTCCCGAGCTAGATCTTCATAATCATTCAGCAAAGCCCGGTAATCTAGTGAGTAGGCCTACTTTTAATGTTTCGGAATAATACTCTTATACGTAAAAAAAAAAAAAAAAAAAAAAAAAAAAAAAAAACTTTTAGTTGAATAACTGTAATTTTAACTACAGATCAGGGAAACGATACAAGTATATTGCGCTCACTATTAAAATATTGGGACAGCGTTTATAATCCGCATCAAAGGAATTTAAGCAAACATTGAGGAGCTACGAGGAAAAGCGATATGACACTTGAAGTTGGATTCCACAGGAGTGTATTACGGATATAATGATTCGGTTTGGAATAGGAAAAATGAATGATGGCAGAAGCAAATCAGAACAAACTAATTGGAGTATACGTATTACTTGCATCGTCGGAATCTAGCGTTGGATAAAATCAATTATGGTTCACCTCACACCCATGTAAAACAGTTTTAGTTTTTTTCGTTTCGGCATTACAGTTCATCGACATTCAGGACTAGATTAGGGTAGCGATTGGGTGCAATCAGTTGAAAGGAAACCAGAGACGGTTTTTTGAAGGAAACTTTCAGGAATTCTTCTACTGTATTGATTTCGGGAAACAAAATGACGCCTTAATCTGGATGGATGGACCAAGGATTAGTTATGTGAAATGGTAGAAATAATTTGCTCTTTTCACTTCTAAGAACAGTTTTGTTGTACTAGATCTCAGATATACGGTGCGATTTAGATGTTATTTCGGGATAATGTTAAATATGGCAACTTACACTAAACTGCAAACGGTGGAAGATAAAAATAATCCGATTGCTCACGAGTACAAAGTAAATTGCTCAGTTGTTGACACGGTTAATTCCCTGAAGAATTTTGTCATAACAGCACAAATCAACACGAAATTGTACCTGCACATAACTTCCATAGCAGGTAAAGCATATAAATTATAGATTATGAAGCAAAGGTCGTATGTTGAAAAGCTGTAAAGCTCGTACAAAGAAAAGGCCGTAAAAACCTCTCGTGTGTCCGGATTACTATTGTGGAGTTTCGAATTCTTATTACAAGGGATTGAGAAAGTGCTGAGAAGAGCCGCTCGATCCATGATTGGTTACGAAAGCGTCATAGAATTGATTGATAGAGGTGGCTGGAATTGTCTGACAGACAGACGACATCGGTTTATTGGCGAATATCCTAATATCTTCTTTCAATTACGGGTGCAATGTAATACTTCGTCCACCTTACTATTTAAGTCATAATGACAGAAGAGATAAGATTAGAGAAATAAGATTCCGTACAGATGCTTATATATATTCTTTCTTCCCTCGTGGTATTAAGGATCGGAAAGTCCAGAGTTAGTTTCGGTGCAAAGTACCCTCTGCCACCCACAATATTTGTTAACTGCAGCGTATGGATGTAGATATAGACCATCAGGTATAGGAAACAATACTGTAGTTACGAGGATGAGTAAAGAAGACGTGCCAAAGGTTGTTAGAGGGAGATGGGATACGATGGCTTTTAAGAAACAGACGATTCAAGGGAGTAAGAAAAAGCTTACAAGACGTTGTGAAATACTCCTGTCTTCCACGATAGACGACGGTGAGGATTGTGCTGTTCCCGACATCCGATGGCTGTAAATTGTTCAAGATGATGATTTTGAATGTCATATTCATAGTTCTACTGCAACAGGTAGAGAATATCGTGTTACATCTTTAAAGCGATCTACTGGCAGACTACATTTGGTCCCCAAAATAACAGAAAGGTGAGGAGGAGATTGGAGTATTCCTCTACATAATGAACTAGTTGTTGTAAACAATGTGAAGGCTATCCAATCACAGTGGCGTAACAATAGGGTGGCAGAACGGGCAAAATAGCGACGGGCTCCCAACCAGTGGAGGCACCTAACCGGAGGAGGACCCCTCGCCCGGTTCAAGCCCCGAGAAGGCCTGCCGCATATGACCACCCGAGGCTGTAGTGGAGCTTTCAAAAAAAAAATAAAAGGAGAGGTCACCCATCGTCCATAAATTGTTCAATACCAGTTACTGTTGTAACTTTTAGATTTCAGCCGAGGATTTGTTGGCGACAGTCCAGTAACTAGCACGACAATGAATCAGCCCAATTCTACAGGAGATAGATCTGAAGAAGTCTTTTCGCTTCTGATGTAGCCGCTTGGAATCGATAAGACTTTAGAATAGCTTCAAACGTTGCTGAAGCCCAAAGGATTTACTTCTCATCGTTTCATATAACTATGAAAATTATGTTGATTCTTGGCTGTCCGGGTGGCGCCGCGTCATGTTCATTGTAGCCGACGTTTCGACCCCCATTCTGGGGTCTTCTTCCAGGACAGCCAAGAATCAACTGACTCTGGCCGCGGAAGCCTACGATTACATATGAAAATTATGATTTACATTGCTTCAGATGATGACATATGAGGATATTTATTATAAATACTAGCCTCGTACCCGCGACTTCGTACGCGTGGATTAAGAATTTTTTTGCCAGAATTGAATATAATAAGTTGTTGGTAACGAAGGATTAGTCCCAAACAATATCGAGTCGGCATAATATGACAGGAAAGCTATCGCTATATCATTCTACCGTCGAACCTGCCTCTTGAAGAGAATTAATTTCCAACATATTTCTGTCACTATTCGATAAGATCTCAAAATTTCGTGACTACAACTGTTAATCATACTGGAAAAAATATCCTGTGCCCTTCATACACATTTCCTTATAAAATTACATCACAACGATATAGCCATTTAGTTGTCAAAACGTAACAAAAAGACAGAGACTTACTTCCGTATTTATAATAATATTACTGTGGTTCACACTCACACACTGACTGTGAACAACACCTGAGGGATCATTATAACGTAAAAAAGTGTATACCTACAACATTGCAAGACTCTGTGTCTGTCTACCGCCGTATTTCGAAGTTATGAGACTAATGTGTTATTTATACAGATAATTTTTCAACCAAATGTAGACAGTATTTTTCTCCTTGTTTCAAAGGATAAGTGTGCAAAGTTTCATCGAGAACGGATAAAAACTGTGGATTTGTATGAAGAACAAACTAACCAATAGACCAATAAACCAACAAACAAACAAACAAACATACATTCATCTTTATATATAAAGATTACTGTGGTTCACACTTACACACTGACTGCGAACAAAACCTGAAGGATCATTATAACGTAAAAGAGTATACACCTACAACATTGCAAGAATACCTACGATTTGCCTCGCATTGCACCCCTAACTTTCTAATATCTACGGTTTAACATTCAATCCGAATAACCTACGGCCCAGGCCTGACTCTTACGATGAAAAACAATTTTTAAAAATCTTATCTTCGACTGAGATTCGAACGGGAGACCACGACGTTCGTAAGCTAGCGCTTTAGCCACTCAGCTGCCAGGCCACTACGCGGAAACTCGGTACGGAGTCGTCCACATCCAAAGTGTCTGTCTACCGCCGTATTTCGAAGTTATGAGACAAATGTGTTATTTATACAGATAATTTTTCAACCAAATGTAGACAGTATTTTTCTCCTTGTTTCAAATGATAAGTGTGCAAAGTTTCATCGAGAACGGATAAAAACTGTGGATTTGTATGAAGAACAAACAAACCAACAAACCAACAAACAAACAAACATACATTCATCTTTATATATAAAGATTTAGTACGGCAATATGCAGAAGATTCGCGATGGAGGAGGTGAAAAAGAAAATATGTGTGTAAGAAGCAAGAAGCTTGAGGTGCGAGTGTTTAAGGTGGTGGGAACACTGTTTTCAGGCTGACTGGCAGTACCACACAGAGCCGAATGACGCCTCGTGTCTGGCTTATGGAGACGCAGGATGTTATTGGCCGAGCGGCAAGACCCTCGGCGGTACCAGCAGCATAGACAGCGCGCTGTACCATCGCGGCCACCCCAGGGACTACGACCGCTGGGCTGAGGTAGAGGAGGGCTGCCAGCACTGGGCGGCGGACCGCATGCTGGACGCCTTCAAGGCCGTCGAGAACTACCAGCCCTCCGAGCAGGCCGGAGACGTTCACGGTAAGGGTTACCAGCTGAATTCAGACCAAGTATTAATCTATTTTCAGGATAGCGGATGGCCAGGCCGGGGAAAACTTCGTTGTATACTTACTGCGGGATTTTCTCCATAACGAGATACTCATTCTGGGAAATAAACTCGAATGCTAAATAAACGAAAACTCTTCGCTGCTCTATGATGACAGTATAAACCCTACCGTCGTCTAAGGGGCCCTTGAGAATACAGGATCCCCTCACTAAGGGCCCTCGCTGCTCAGGGGGGGGGGGCCCAACCACTGCTCAGGGGACCCTAAAGAACAATTCAAAGGGCCCCCATCCTCAGTTCAGGGGGCCCCTTACCAGCACACAAAGCAAAAAAAATGTCGCCCGTCTGGCCTGAGGGCCCAAAATAAATTTTTTGCACCGGGGCCCTCGTTGATCTAGCTACGCCACTGAGTATAAATATCGTTTTTATGAAGTTATTCATTAAATCGTGCTGGACTTTTGTTTTTCGATTTACCTGTTTAAGCTCTTTGTATCTGTATTACGTTTGTTAAGTAGGGTAATTACTGAACTGTATCATTTATTCGAAGAAATGATAATCGTAGCATTGGAGTCCAAGAGATCGCCAGAGACTAAATGATAGACTGATTGGACAGAGACATACGGGTACGTAGGATTTTTTGAGTTACCTGGCAGAAAATGGTCTAAAACCGTTCAGCCTACAAAGGACTGCTGAAGTCTTGGGTGGGCTCATGACCCTGAGAGATAACACCATTGCATGACTGAACTAGCTGATAATGATGATAAATATTGACACTAAATTTAGCATGCTCTACTTGTCCAGCATCAATTACTGAGAATCGAAGCACAAGAGTTCATACGTCGTTTCAGAGAACAATGGTATTAGAGGAATAATACAATGACTTCAGGTTCATTAAAACACAGTCACCAGAATGGTGGATGAGAAACCTTGTACGATATTTAATATGAAAAAAATAGACTCACAAAAAGTGTAACATATTCCCACACAGGTAAATTGGTCCCTGACTATGTCAGATTTTTAGCTTCAGCCAACAATGGCCCAAGCATTCTTTTGTGACCACAAGGGCATGGTATCCAGTGGTACTAGTGATTGATATTGTAATTTGCAACCTCCATAAATACACAGTACACCTAAAGATTTTTGTAACGTTATTTATTATTATCAGACCAGAAATCAGAAGAACAATAGTTTATACTGTTTAGAATGTTGACGCAAAACAATTATTTATATGCAATCCGGATGATTATGGTAACCATATTTTTTTAAAATAAATCATTCTTAAATGCCATACAGGAAAATTATTTTGTGGCTTGATAGTTGATATTGAAAATGCGATATTTGTTGTAAATTGTATCAGTATATTTTGGTTTACAGTCCTCACAAAAATTCTCTCGATAGGTTAGCAGCGTTGCCATGGTAATGAAACCGGCACCAGAGGGCCAAAAAGCATTAATAAAACTTCCCAAGTAACGATGAGATCGAGAATTTGTTCTTTCTACGAACCGAATAAGTAAAAATTTCTGGATGTGCTGTAAATTTGATTTTGAATTATCTAATAACATAAATTTTAAATAATTAATAATGGACTATTAAAACATTTTTATGTTCAAGTAAACTATTTTTAACGTTTTAGAGCGTTTCATGTGATGTAAGAGCAGCTGCTACGAATACAATGCTCCATGAGTATTTTTCAACTCACCTGTTGACACATCCTTCAAATGTTAATTTTCGATGCGATTTGGTAGCATTTAAGAAAAATGTATGTATACAGTACTTTCGCCTATCAAGACGCAGCCTCTATTTTAATGTGTTTGTGACATTGTGGAAGTGTACCGAAGTTTCAAATTTGGTTGATATATGTTAAACCAATAGAGTTTTTAAGTGGCTATAAGGTCAAATGAAAAAAGTACTGTAGTATATCTCACGATACTTCCATTTGGTAAAAGAATCAAGAATTTACGCCATTGATGCTTTCTAATCTAGTGGCGAAGCTATCAAGCTGTTCAGTGTATTACATCGTAGATGATGTTTTGTGCTAACAGAAAATTTACCCTGCACAGAAAACTGTGTCTAGGTATATCAATAATCGTCAGTAAAGTCTGTACTAGACTTAATGTTTATCACCATTAAGGCACACAGTTTAAGCTCAGTTCCAGGGCCACAGCGAGTATCAAATCAACGACACACCTGGTATCAGTTGCATCTAAAGCTCTCCTAAATATTTTATGTTCCTTCGGATTTTCCTTTATTACGTTTATTCCATCGTAGAAAAATCCTTCAGCAGGAAGAAACTGAATCTACAGTATTTGTTACAAACCTGTATTTTTCTAGTAAATCTCCATGATTAATCAAATAGAAAGTTTAATTAGATCCCTCGCATTTTCGTGTATCGTTATGTGATAAATAGAGAACATTTTAATCTGTGTTGATTACTTTGTAAATGGATTACGGTCAGAGTCAAGGTATTTTGTAGATGATATAATGGTATACAATAGGATCAAAACATATCTAAATGGGTTGGTCATCATAGAATGAAGATAAATGCCAGGAAAAGTCAGCTTATTAGGTACACGGATAACAAACGAAAGGTTGATTCTTGGCTATCCGGGTGGCGCCGCGTCATGTTTCTTAAAACCGACGTGTCGACCCTCATTCTGGGATCTTCTTCCAGGGCAGAACTGCGTCTTCGGTCAGTGAGCGGTCTCGATTTATAGCGGAGGTCCGCGTCTGTCTAGATGGTTCGATTTGCCCGGCCAATCAAAGGTCCAATCGAACCATCTAGACGGACGCGGACCTCCGCTATAAATCGAGACCGCTCACTGACCGAAGACGCAGTTCTGCCCTGGAAGAAGATCCCAGAATGAGGGTCGAAACGTCGGTTTTAAGAAACCTGACGCGGCGCCACCCGTATAGCCAAGAATCAGTTGACTCTGACAGCAGAAGCCTACGATTACAAACGAAAGGTTGTTTATGATTATAGAGTGGGGTCAGAATTGCTTGTTGAAAGCTTGAAGTGTAAATATCTTGGCATAACGTTTGATAGCAAACTCAATTTGGCAGAGCACATTGTGCAGGTGGTAGGAAAAGGTTACAAAATCCTTCATATACTGGAGAGGGTGATTAAAGGATGTACTAGAGAAGTTAGGGAGCTGGGTTACAAAACTTTGGTCAGACCATTGGTTGAATATGGTGGTGTAGTTTGAGACCCACATTTTGGCTATCAAATACAAGAGTTGGAAGGTGTACAAAGAAGAGCAGCTAGATTTGATTGTGAAAATTATCGCAGGATCCATTCAGTAACTGATATGATAAGGGAGCTGGGACTGATTGGAGAAAAGGAGGAGGGTGAAGAGAGTGTTGGGAATGTATGGGCATATAATGGTGATGGAGCCTGGAGGGATATTGGTCAAAAAATTAGGAATAGTGCATGGAAGAGGAAAGGCAATCATGACCACAAGCTTGCACTCAATTTCAGGCAAAACTGGGAAAATTTTCTTTTGTTGGTAAGGGCGTCAGCTATTGGAACAATTTACCAAGTGTAGTGATGCAAAACATTCCAAAAACGCTTAAGGAATTTAGAATTAAAATTTTTAAATCATAATAGTAAATGGCGGAGGAATTTAACATTCTTATTATAAAAGATTTTAAAAAAATATGCATATTAAAAAAATGGGTAAATGGATGACTAGGGGAATTGGCACTGGAATGTTATTAAAAATTAATAATAAATATTTCTATATGATGCTACTTTACGAATAAAACATACCACAAAGATATGACAAGGAGAGATGCCAGATGAAAACCCTTCAGTTCTGGAAGCCAGTTGTCAGTAATGCTCTATTTAAACAAATGAAGGCCAACCTTTTCAGCAGCCGGGACAAATTTTAGAAATAAAAGATTCTATCGGCCGTATGTTCTACTTTCTTGGAAAAATGCTGAAATATTTTTGTGAAGGAAAAAAACACTATAAATGAAACATACATATTTTATGAAGTATTAAAAACATAATTATTTTAATGCAACTTTTTTACTTTGTTTGACAGAACTAAGTGCATCGATTTTGATGACGAAAGGAGTGGTGGCTACTCGCAAAAAAGTTCGATAAATGAACATCAGTGATTCGCTTCGACTGTCCATCCTCGCTAGATCAAGCGAGTGATGTTATAGATTTAAAATCAACATAACTGAGTGTTGTAGCGTTTGATATCACCGTTGACAGTTAAAGTTGAGGTAGTGATCCAGCTCCGCGGGTCGCAATAAAAAAGACACCTTACTTACTCATGAGTGAAAGAACTTTTTTATATTATTACATTTTTGTTATGCTTACGGGCCTTAAGAAGTGCTCCATTTCAACATGACACAAACAAAATCCTTCAATAGGCATAGTGAAATCTAACACTGTTTGCCAGTACCAATCTAATCAAAGTCTTGCTTTAATTGGCTATGTTGCAACGCGTAAGCGGTTTTATTGATACAAATTGTAATTATGGAGTAAACATAAATTTCTTGTGCTCCAATCCGCTAAAGAATCATGGTACATCTAAGTAATTGTTCGTTTTTATCAGGTTGGATTGCTATAACAAAAATATTTCTTACAAAGTTGTACAAATCCAGTTTGCTGAAACTACTCTTTTACCCATAAATCACTATTCAAATCATAACTTTCCATTGTGTCCATTAAGAGCTTTAGGAATTTTCTGGATGAACTGAATAAAATATGCTAATGAAGGGATCTTGTGAATATCTAAAATGTTTATAAAAACGCTCTGACGTCCTACTGTTTAATAATTTTCAAAATATTTGAATTAACGATCTATTTAACTAATCAGAAATTAGCAATTGGAATTAAAAATACTCCGTAAAGTAATAATATGGATAATTTACCAATAACAAAACCATAATGCGAATAATTTATCAACAAAAATATATCGTGAGCACATGTTTCGTAACAGTGTGCAATTCCATCCTCCCAAAACCATTCCTTTGATCTCGATCTTTCTAATTGTTGTGCATATTTCAGCTATCTTCTTATCCAAGATATATAACTGTATTTCATAAAAATTTCTTCATATAAAGAAACGGTCTATGCATATCAATTAATGAATGGTGTTACTGTATTGGCGAAGTATTTTGTACTTGGCAGGTATCTTTATTTGAATTGGAATCTTATATTCCTACCGTATTAATCTTAAGGGAAAGGCAGTGTCGTCGTTCATAGAAAGAAAAGAAATTGCCAAGTTTATCTTGTTATGAACAACAGTAAGCAAAATATTTTAATGATTTCATTCTCGAGAATGAAATCAAAATTACAATCCGTTTTCTCAATTTTAATGTAGTTTATGATTAATGATAGTCTATAGCTCACTGGTAACTAATTAATAGACCGGGATAGTGATTTCAATACAACCCTGATAATACTTAAGCTCAAAATAAAAATACACAAAATCGTAAATGTAAGATTTGTTAAATGTGGTCATATGAACAGCGATTTGATCCGATTGAACCAATAATATTAACAGGAGCTATATCAGTTGCCAGGACCATTCTTCTAGTAGGCCTATTGTGGTTTTTCTTGTGCTCCTATTTCTTAAAACTATGTTTCTAGAACACGTCGATTAGTAAGTTTTAAAATTTGTTTCTGATAGAGAGTTTTATAGAGAACTTGAGTGACCTTAATGCTTCGACATTTAGCTCTTTAAAACGAATAATTATTTTAAATTACATTTCAATTTGTATTGATTTGTAATGACATTTAACTAAAGATCAAAAGCCTTAAAGTTGTGCAATCTCAACTGTTTCGTACCATTTCCTGTCTATTCAGACGGTAATATTCCTTTGGCCCTGTCTCGACCCCTCCTTCAACTCTAGTGTCTCAATTATCTGGACCAGAGGAGATCCGCGCTGAGCACCGCTACTGGGGCTAATTAACCGGGTAATACCGCCACAATGGGTTCTTGGAACTGAAACCCTCCAGATGTATGAGGCTACAAATTAACCAATTGTCGTAACAATGATCACGAAAGGGCAAGAATAATCGTATTTATTATTGAATTGAGACAAAACTGCATGTAGTTTTCTGACCTTTCTCTCTTCTGAAAATCCGCAAAAACTTAATGTGATTGTCATATTCAGGACTGATAGACAGGGAGGCGTCTCTTATGTGTGTATAATCGTATCTCGTTTAAATGAAATAATTAGTCCAAAAAGAATCACTTTCAAGTTTGTTTTTTTTTCAAAGACATCGTACCTCAAACAACCATACTACGTACAACATATGCTCCAGGGATTATAACTTGACACCCAAATTTTCAAAACTAAAACTCTAACTAACTCCAGAATAATTCAAAGATATCTCCCCGAAGTTTCTCGAATTCTAACAATACTTAAACAATGAAAATAGCATTAAAAAATTCAGAAATAATACAAAATCACTATGAAACGCACAGAAATTAGTATTAAAAATATTTACACACAAAATTATCTACATAAATCAGTTCAAACCGTAGAAAATTGTCCTCTAAACATCGTAACTCACATCAGTACTTAGAAATACAAACATTAATCAATGTTTTATGCATACTACTGTTCTCGAACATATGACATAGCGTTTACATAATTTATCTCCATAAAACTATGTTTATTTACACAAAATCAAAGTTAATTACAAGAAAAATATACAAAACCATATTTAATCATCTCCCAGCTTGCTACACATAATTCTTAAAATAAAATTTCATTCAAGACTTGATCTTAAGACCATTTTAAGTTGTTTCCTCTGAAATTATTGATTATAAAAAAAATATTGACGTTTCAAAGATTTTGCGCAGAAAATTTAGTCATCAAATAGAAAATAGTAGGCAAAAATTCATAATAATCTGGTTTAAATATTTGTACACTTCTTTCTGGTAAAACACGCTTTGTTTTAAAAATATGTCTGTTTCCCTACCATTTCCCACAACCAATAGAAGCTACTCCGCTATGCAAACTGGCGGCTACTATTAGAACTAACTGTACAGCTGAACTATAATTTTTTTTATACTATTCGCGATTAGATTTCAAAAATCTTAACACCTCAAAAGTTTCGAATTTTGAATATAGAGAACATACTGCTACCTTTGTGGCCTTGAAACTTTGAAAACCACACATCAGACTCGTGAACCCTCACAAATATTGTTCGAAGTACCACTGATTGTCCACATCAGTGGTATTTTTGAGCATGGACTTAGCAGTTACCCGCAGCTTTGTCCGCTTGAAAGTGTGTTATAATATAAGAGTTTTCTTCACTCCTAATAATAATAGTAATAGTAATAAATATTACAAGTAATGATAAACATTTATTTACGTCGTACAACAAAAACACAATTACCATGTTATTAAACCTCTGGTAGATCAATCGATAAAATTGAAATTTACTTGTTAAAGTACGAATTAAATGTTTCTTCATTGTGTTCTTTGATTAGTTTCATAGTCCTAGCTTTACTGTATTTCAATACAAGATTGACTTTCGTTTGACCATCACGTCTAGAAATTACTTATTTTTTTTTTTTTTTAAAGAAAGGACTTCATTTCCCCTACGGATATTAGTTTTGTTCTGTCGATGTGTCACTTCGATCATTTAATTCTACTTTAAAATACAAAATTTTCAAGTTAAATTAGTAATTAATTGTTTCTTGATTATGATCTTTAATAATGTTGATGTAGTATCTTTTAGTTTCTTAATCTGTCAAAGGAAATGGTTAACTGTGGATCATTTACTACACTTGTTAGGTTAGGGTTCATTTGCTAAAACACGTGAAAACATATTACTGGGTGCTTCAACGAATCACAAAATTACATAAAACAAAAGACATCAGTACTTTAATTATAGCTTAATTTTTTAAAAAACAACAATATTTTACATAAAGATGTGAACTTGTGTGCTATCCAAATATTTCTTATTGCAATCTGTCAACAGATGGTGTGACTTTTCCATTAGTGCATCCATATTCGTACTTTTAAACTATACACGCCATTAAATATAATGTTCTTGCACTGAACACAGAAGAAGGAAAGAGTAAACGTGGCAGTTCCGTCTACGAAGTAGGAATCTCTTTGGTGTTGGTGAAAGGCGAAGTGATAATAACAATTTCCTAAGGAACTAATCGTATTTGTGAAATAAGAACTATCCTGTGTCACTTCCTAGACAGTATACTAACTCCGTGTCAAATTTCATTTAAATCTGTTGAGCAATTAAGGCGTGATTGAGGCAAATAGTCCAAACATACATACATCTAAACTTTCTCATTTATAATATTATTAAGATGCAAAAGCTAATTACAATATCGTACAATGGCTATTGGTATTGTTAATGTTTAATGTTTATACATGGCAGCGTCTCCGGCCTCATGGGTAGACTTGTAGCCTGCATAACAGCATAATAGTGACTGTCCTTGTTCTTTTTTTAATATGGAGGTGAAGGAAAGATAAACAATTCTAGGAAAGAGACAAAGTAAAAGCGTGGACAATAGCGAGATGGCTCAAAAGATATTTAAAGATTTACTGAGTTATACAGAGATTAAAATCATCATTCTGCACAGGAATTATTTCCACTCACTCCATTCAACCTTTCAAAAATACTGATACGAGATTCATGCGTACAGCTTTCGTTTCTTATTTAAAGAAAAAATTTAAAGTTCTAATGGTTTAAATAACTAAATAAGATATTGTGATTGGTATCCATCAACCACAATCCCCTTTCAAATTACGCAATTGCTTACACCAATCTGTCAACATTTCTTCATTACAATTAAATACCCAACGGTTATTCACCCTCTCGCCGTCTTCTCTCAAAATAGTTTTCTCAGCACAATTAGGACACATTTTTTTTTACTTGTTGAAGATAAGATAGGCGTGTTAGTGAAAACCATTCTCATTGCATAGTTGTTCTTAATTGTTTGTGCTCCGAAAAGACTAGCTATATCTGTTCAAAAATCATGAACCTTTGATATATGAAATTGTTGCATAGAGTTTTTAAATAAAATCTATGAAATGATGTCAGTAATAGCTGCTTCAGACAGCTATTACTGACACCATTTTACATAAACCCTATGAGAATTTAATGTGACTAGGATGTCCATTCTGTTTTGATGACATCTGAGCAGGTTGACAGGAATTTCCAGTTTGAGAACCAAACAAAAAAGATTTTAATGTACCAAACATCATCACTTGTAAGTTAATCTCAAGTAATCTGTTTTTAGAAATCTACATATCAGTACCATAAAATCGCAATTCATTAACCCAATTCCAGCGCTTTTGGTAAATATTTAAATCACGAGGGTGTGATTATGCGGAATCACTAAAACCCCTAGCTGGAACATGAGATTTCCAGTCTTAAAATACTCCATTAAACGTTTTGATAGAGTAAAATTGCGTTTTGCTGATTCTTTAATGCGAAAATTGCTTTGCTAAAACCATTTTGTGAAAGAAATATATTGATAACACGTGCTTGAGCTCGATATTTTAAGTAAAAACAAAAACTCAGCTGAAGATAAATTATTTTTATCACATCAGATACAGGTTTATTTCATGCTTTGCAGTTTAATTCACACGAAATTCCTATCTAGATGCGTAATTTTGTCTTGCAAACTTGATGACATTTCATACATCCGTTTAAGTACCTTTAATTTGCGCATTCATTAACGCTGCTAAAATAATTTAAAATTGGGTAATTACGTAAACTTATAGTTTGTGAACTGTACTATGTCTCACAGCAATTTCATGAAGAAAATAAAGGTTTATTTGGAGATCATTAGCAATTTATCTTGAAAACAGTATCTACAGCAAAATTTTAGATATTTCCCTTAAATTTGAGGACTTAAGTTCCCGTTTAAAGCTCTGGACTTAATGATGTTTTGGAAAATATTGTTTTATTCAAAATTATTATTCAATTTATGACCTGATTTCAAAAATGAATTTTCCACGGGCGCAAGCTTCCGCCACAGATATATACATTTGATTCGCTTTAAAACAAGATAGCGTATATAATCGCAGGTGTATAGTCTGGAGTGAACACTCCAAACGCTTTTTAAGTGCGACCCATAAACGTTTTGAGGATACAATGATAGAAAATGAAATACTGCAGTACTTTTCAAGATACACACATTTGGTATTTACAGTACGCCATTGTTGTGCGCTGTCGGTTGTAGTATTCACCTCTAACCTGGTGATAGAGTGATTAGTGTTGGGATTGGTATTCGGGAAGACCTGAGTTCGAATCCGGTCCAGCTATGCATATTTTTTTTTCCCAAGATTTCACGAAATCGTATCAGGCGAATATCGGGTTGATTCCATCAAAAGGGAATGGTCAAACTGTTCCCGTTGCTTTACTTTTAATTCTTCCTAATTCTAATGACATCGACGTCATCGATCCATAAAACTGTAATAAAACCACATAGAACTTTCATTTTCATAAAAAAATTTGTGTGTGACGGATAGTACTAGAAAGAGATTCGGTATAAGTTAATAGTTATTTCTTATGACTGTCTATGGTTTCAGATCAACTATCGTCTTTCCGAAAATGACTTAAGCATTTAATGGGAAAATAGGTTGAAAACCGCAGTTAAGGTCTGAGAGATTGGAATAGTGGCATAGATGTTAACTGAAAGTTAACGAAAACAGTTTATGTCGCGTCTGCATCACAACTATTTGTGAAACAGTTTGTTTAAGTGACACAGAGATAGCTGATCCATTAAAACTGTAGTTAAACAAGAGCAGTGTATCTCAACCATCTTTTAACCCCAGAACCGATAAAATGTTACGGACCACTAACGTATATCAAACAAGTTTCTACATATGTCTTTATCATTAATGTTTAGGATGAATTGCTCTTTACCATTGTAACATAGAAAATCTAAAAAGGTATTTTCGATTCGTACAGAAACGCAGTTAGTAAATTTGACGCGTGTTATTTAAGTGAATAATGTGTTGACAAGACTGTTAATGTTTATTAACAGAATGGACAATAATACTACTGCGAGCTGGATTCTACACTATGCCTCTCGGCTAAAAATACAAAATAAAGTAAATACTTAAATTAAGAGATTGAAGACCTGGTATATAATAGCCACCACTGGATATTTTCCAGGAAATTTCTAATTAAGATTTATAATTTTTCAGAACCACAGTTTACATTTTTAAATGCAATTTACATGAGTTATTTCCGCAGACGATCGGCGACAAGAAAAGTTAATCACTGAAAATAGCTTTCTAACAAAGTAGCTTTAAACAGTTACTTGTAACATTCTTCATACACCACATTCAAATGGTTGAGCTAAATAGTCAACTTAACTTTTTAATACTTAAACACTCCCCAAATTTGATAATTTAATATGAAATCAACGATAATTTCAAATTTAACTTTCTTTCGTATGTGAGTAGAAAGTAGTAATTATCTAATTTGAGTTGTCGGTGTTGCTGGATCGTTACGGTATTCACACAAGGAATATGCTTCTCACGCCACATGTTCATACTGCTGACATGAGCTCTAACATTAATTACGAATCTCTTCTAGGATAGATAAAACATATCTACAGGGTTTTTGGCATACCAAGTATAATTGCACTTACAATGTTCAAATATTTATACTGTAGTAAAAACTAAATTAACTATTCTACCATTTGATTGATAGACACTTCAGAACGGATAACACAAAGAGACAGATCGTTTTAACAAAATCAGTTTCGCCTCAGGCCAGAATTGAATTGTAGACCCTCCGATGTGAAATCGATGCATTAGCCACAAGGCTTCTGTCGTGACTGTAAATGTAATTTGACGTTGTCATTCATAATATCTATTAAGGAATGCAATATCCAGATTGTCTTTCAGTGTGTGAAACATAGTCAGATTGTATTTTGGAAACACAATGTTGCGTATGAAGTTCATATCTGATTTTAATGTAGAAAGTGATATTAATTGGTACCAGAGATTTCTAAATATTGCGAAAAAATTAACGTCATTGCCATGAGTAAGTTATTAACATATTGAGAGTTCCGTCCACAGAAATGGTTTCTGCGAAAAGTTTCTACATCGCTGGAAGTTGCTTGGAAATAGATGCGTGACCTCTTTGTAAGCAAGTAATTTCAAGTGGGCTGTCGAGAGCTGCAGAACCTGAATCAACGAGCAGACGTATTAATGCTGAGTGTGTGATACGTAGAACAGGAACGCAATATCGTTCGTGACAGACAACAGCAAGCAGGTTGGAGATAACACGTGTTTCGGAGAATCAATTGACATTGTCTCCGCCACGTTAGCTGCAGAATTCCGGCGTTTGCAGTGACAACACACGATCTGTTTAATGTAATCCTCGGTAGACAAGAGACAAATAGAACGCGTATCTAATATCCGAGAAATGCATAATTCATCCTGCTGTTTCGACGTAATGCTGGTGTAAAAACTAATGCGTGTGTTTTTAATATGTAGGATAATAGTCGAAATTACGTAGCATTTATTCTTTTGTATTACTAGATGACCCGTGCTAAACTTTCGCGAATACGATTAATAGTAAGGTTGATGGTTTGTAAATTACTTCTTTAAAATGATTAAAATGATACTTCATTTATATATTTTGGTTAGGTATGAAAGAAGATAATGACTTGTGACAAAAAAATAACTTATAGAAATAACATATATGATTCTCTGTCAGTTTGAAACACTGTGTACTGTACCTGTTATTTCGTACTGAGATAATTATTTAATGCAAATGTTGTCTGCATCAACTTTTTAGAATCATCGTTGTTTCTTTTGAGTTCCAGTGGAAATAACTGAACAAATTATGTAAGAATGGTCATTAATTTACACGAAACTATGCTAAAAGCGTGATCAAAAAGATGGATCGAGTCAACATAAGCGAATTATAACCAACAGTTACTTAAGAAATAACAATTATTATTATATTAATAATTTCCATGAGTATTAATATTTACTGTGTGCTCACATTAACGTCAGTGATTAATATATTAATACAAAGGTAACATTTTTTTTTCTGCTTAACGTCTCCCTAACAGCGAGGTCTTTAGAGACGGGAAAGGATGGGGGGCAAGGAATAGGAAGGAATTCGACCATGGCCTTTTGAAAGAATCATCCAGGCATTTGCCTGGAGTGATTTGGGAAACCATGGGAAACCCAAATCTGGATGCCCGGACGGGGATTCGAGCCGCCGTCCTCCCGAATGCGAGGCCAGAACGCTAACTGTTACACCACCATGCTCCGTGCAAAGGTAACAGAGCGAAAATAAATAACACAAAACATCAATATTTATCTCAGTTGCGAGTGTAAAATAATCGCGATGTGAGACGACACACATATAAAGGGCGTTTTTCTGGGTCTAATTACTGGAGTTTGATTCAACAGATATGTATGTTCCTATTTTACCGTGTAACTGCTTTTTTTCGATGTCCACGTTTTTGTCGTTAGGTATCTTCATTCTCCACGTAGTTCATCGGAACTAACTTTCATTTTTTTATTGTGCCCTCACTAAAAGTCTCGGGTAGGTCTCCATTGTTCGCTGATGCCTGTTCTGCGGTCTCTTTCCTTAGCCTACATGTATCGAAGCACTTCCGCATTCATTGAAATATTCGTAATCTTACACGTCCCGGCAATGTGGTCAATTTGTATAACACGGCCTGGTAGAGAGCAGTCCCAACTATTCATTGAACCCTTTTCAATTTTGGATACATTATTAATTATTAATACACGAACTTCGTCGCAGTCTTAATGTGATTGAAGTAAATAAACAAAATGATCATATTAATCATCAACATATTCTTTTTTTATTTACAACTCTTACTATGCAATCTGTAACAAGTAAGAGACATTTCGTTTTAAATAAACCTAGATTCCTAACCATAAACTATGGCTCATATGTCCTTATTTAATATTCTCTCCCTTTCTCATTTTTAGTCTGACGAAGTACTGTAATTAAAATTCTAAGAATCTATTTTATCGAATCTTTATATATAAAGATGAATGTATGTTTGTTTGTTTGTTGGTTTATTTGTTGGTTTGTTTGTTCTTCATACAAATCCACAGTTTTCATCCGATCTCGATGAAACTTTGCACACGTATCCTTTGAAGCAAGGAGAAAAATATTGTCTACATTTGGTTGAATAATTATCTGTATAAATAACACATTTGTCTCATAACTTCGAAATACGGCGGTAGACAGAGACGTTGGATGTGGACGACTCCGTACCGAGTTTCCCCATAGTGGCCTGGCAGCTGAGTGGCTAAAGAGCTTGCTTACGAACGTCGTGGTCTTCGGTTCGAATCTCCTTCGGGGATAAGATTTTTAAAAATTGTTTTTCATCGTAAGAGTCAGGCCTGGGCCGTAGGTTATTCGGATTGAATGTTAAACCGTAGATATTAGAAAGTTAGGGATGCAATGCGAGGCAAATCGTAGGTATTCTTGCAATGTTGTAGGTGTATACTTTTTTACGTTATAATGATCCCTCAGGTTTTGTTCGCAGTCAGTGTGTAAGTGTGAACCACAGTAATCTTTATATATAAAGATGAATGTATGTTTGTTTGTTAGTTTTTGGTTTTTTCTTTTGTTTGTTCTTCATACAAATCCACAGTTTTTATCCGTTCTGGATGAAACTTTGCACACTTATCCTTTGAAACAAGGAGAAAAATACTGTCTACATCTGGTTGAAAAATTATCTGTATAAATAACACATTTGTCTCATAACTTCGAAATACGGCGGTAGACAGACACGTTGGATGTGGACGACTCCGTACCGAGTTTCCCCGTAGTGGCCTGGTAGCTGAGTGGCTAAAGCGCCTACTTACGTACGTCGTGGTCTCCGGTTCAAATCTCCGTAGGGGATAAGATTTTTAAAAATTGTTTTTCATCGTAAGAGTCAGGCCTGGGCCGTAGGTTATTCGGATTGAATGTTAAACCGTAGATATTAGAAAGTTAGGGGTGCAATGCGAGGCAAATCGTAGGTATTTTTGCAATGTTGTAGGTGTATACTTTTTTACGTTATAATGATCCCTCAGGTTTTGTTCGCAGTCAGTGTGTAAGTGTGAACCACAGTAATATTATTATTATAATTAGAGATGTAAGTCTCTGTCTTTTTGATACGTTATGACGACCAAATGGCTATATCAGTGTGATGGAATTTTATAAGGAAATCTGTATGAAGGGCACAGGATATTTTTTCCAGTATGATTAACAGTTGTAGTCACGAAATTGTGAGACCTTATCGAATGGTGACAGAAATATGTTGGAATTGATTGTCATAACTTGGAAATACGGCGATCGACAGACACGTTGGATATGCACGTCTTCAGACCGTGTTTCCGTGTAGTGAGCTGGAAGCTCAGTGGCTAAAGAGCTTGCTTACGAACGTCGTGGTCTCCGGTTGAAATCTCCGTGGAGGCTAAGATTTTTAAAAATTGTTTTTCATCGTAAGAGTCAAGCCTGGGTCGTAGGTTATTCGTATTGAATGTTAAACTGTAGATATTAGAAAGTTAGGGGCACAATGCGAGGCAAATCGTAGGTAGTCTTGCAATGTTGTAGGTGTACACTTTTTACGTTATAATGATCCCTCAGGTGTTGTTCACAGTCAGTGTGTGAGTGTGAACCACAGTAATATTATTATAAATACGGAAGTAATTCTCTGTCTTTTTGTTACGTTTTGACGACTAAATGGCTATATTGTTGTGATGTAATTTTATAAGGAAATGTGTATGAAGGGCACAGGATATTTTTTCCAGTATGATTAACAGTTGTAGTCACGAAATTTTGAGATCTTATCGAATAGTGACAGGAATATGTTGGAAATTAATTCTCTTCAAGAGGCAGGTTCGACGGTAGAATGATATAGTGATAGCTTTCCTGTCATATTATGCCGACTCGATATTGTTTGGGACTAATCCTTCGTTACCAACAACTTACTATATTTAATTCTGGCAAAAAAATCTTGATCCACGCGTACGAAGTCGCGGGTACGAGGCTAGTATTTATATAAAATTTAAGCATGCTATCACGAGAGAGTTAACCGTCTAAGACATTTTACAATCTGAAATGTTATAGGTAAATGGTCTGATTTTAGCTATCTACGGAAACCTGCAGATTCACATTACAAACTAAACAGATTTCATAAAAGGAAAACATCAATGAGACTAGCGGATTGCCTTGTGAATTGATGAAGTATGTTTATAAACCATGCTGCTAGCTCGTCTTCCTCACCCACATTTAACTTAGACAGCGTGTGCTAGCTTTCGAAATATCTCAAATTTACTGAATATCAACTTTCTCTACGACATCTACCGGGTGTTTAAAAAATGACCGGTGTATTTGAAAAATCAATAAAAACTAAACGGGCAGCGATAGAAATAGACCGTTTGTTGCAATATGCTTGGGACAACAGTAAATTTTCAGGCAGACAAACTTTCGAAATTAGTTACAATTTTCAACAACAGATGGCGCTGCAGGTGATTTGAAAAATATAGAAGTCAACACAGTCTGTGAGTTCGCCATTCTGTAAGTCTTCTTTCTGCTGTAAGCATGTGCTGTTCACAGATTACAAGTTTGCTGTGAAAAAATGGTTTATTCCTTAGAACTTTAGATTTTTCCAGACTGCAGCGCCATCTGTTGTTGAAAATTGTAACTAATTTCGAAAATGTGTCTGTGGCTGAAAATTTACTGTTGTCCCAAGCATATTGCAACAAACGGCGTATTTTTATCGCTGCCCATTTAGTTTTTATTGATTTTTCAAATATACCGGTCATTTTTGAAACACCCTGTAACCTAGAGCTCTCGTAGCTGTGAAACAGGAAGTGCAGAGAGCTGAGTGATTCGTCACAGTTGTACCGTAATTTAGTTCTTACATTTAGTTCATAGTCAGCCGGTGATTTGTTATAACTGTCTGAGACGATTAAAATAGTTGTGATCAGAAATCATTCGTCAGTTGAAACTTCAATAATCGTTAGACCCTGTAGTGACAAGAGTGAGGTTTACTGTCAACTGTAAGGAAAACTGAAACGCAGATCTAACTGTAAATGGTCATTTGATTTAGAATACATCCTACATCTAGGCTTCAATTTAAGGCGTACGGAGCAGATTCGTATTGTTTAATTGTTTTAGAGTCATCCGAGAGAGATTTCAGTACTTTTGGGACAAGTAAGAAAAACTTGATTCATCTGGATTCAACAGCTGTTGAGCATGGCGTAACCTACTAAAACACTCGACAGATCATCGAAAATCTTTCAAGACGTTTTACTTGTGTGGTTTCGCGCACTGCACGAATCCATACCTATAGCAACGCATATTTTTAGACATGATTGTAGCCTCGCCAATGCTACCTATTATTACAGTTTTTATCCCGTCATACGACGTAATACGAGGACCGAAGAGACATAAATAAAACTTCTGAAATTGGAGTTGGATATTTTATAGTTCGTTAATGAGACAGTAGCGCATAAATGTTGTTACGATGATTCAATTCCAACTTAATGGCTCATTTCTTAAACTTCGAACGTGCCCGTGGCATAAGTTCTTCTGCGAAGGATGGACATTATGTTCCGAACGCACTTACGTATCAAGCAGCAGATAACATTTCAAATTCAATTCCAATGCGAATAACTGATCGTTAAATTAGAACATAAAAATTGAGTAAATTAAGGAGGTTCACAGAAAATAAAAGAGATATTTACGCAAAGGCATGTGCCAGGAATATTGCATGCAAATAAAATGCTCCAGAGTCCAAAATTTCTCAGAACATTTTGAAATTCTTTCTTTCACATAGATTTTTGATACGCATTTTCCCATGTGATAAATCGCTGTACCACTATATTCCAGAAATGATGAATTCTGGAATGGAAGTATTTTCGTAAATATCTGTTGACATGATTTTCTTTTGTAGTACTAAAATTGTTGTGCACGTTGATTTTCTTGCTGAACGAAGAACTGTCAATGCTGTTTAGTAAGGTGAAGTCTTCGGGAAGATTAGAGGTGCCCGTCTGCTGAAAAGGCGCAAAATTCCTTCCTTCTTCGGCACAATAATTCTCGGCTCCACACAGCTGCTTCGAACAAGTACCCTGTTAAGTTTTGGATCGTGTCCCGTAGATTTTTCACCATGTCGTTACCGTTTGTTTAGGCTCCTCAAAATGTCATAAGTTGAAGGAAATTTTCCATTCACGAAACTGAACATGGTGGGAAAGCGGTATGGCATTCGAGAAGACTAGCGTTCAAATTCCCATCCGGTTTTCTATAAATTGTCAAAATCACACCAGGTGAACGCAGTGATGGTCACTTCAAAAGACCGAGGCCGAATTCTTCCCCGTTCCTTGAACCCCATCTTCTCCCACGTCTAGTGACCTTAACGTCGACGAGGCGTAAAGCTGTAAGAACAAAAAATCCAGTTGTGAATAGGTACAAGACTTTGTGTTAATTTAGCTACTACGCGTCCATTAAATTTATTTCAAGACAGGATTTAAAAACAGCCAATTCAAGAAAATTTGTGTAGTTTATAGCCTAGGCAACGAATAAAAATAGTTTAGTGTTTGTTTAGTTACACTGAATCTCGTAATTCATCATGTAACGTGATCTCAGGTACCGGCGGTCACCTGGCAGTGGAGCCGTTTGCGGAGGAGGAGCCTTTTCTGTTGGCGTTGCTGGAGGGGCTACAGGAGCTGAACCAGACGATCGTGGAAGACTTCAGCGCTGCCGAGTCGCAGCTAGGCTTCGGCGTCCTTCCAGGCACTGTACGCAACGGCACTCGCTGGAACACCGCCAGGGCCTTCCTGGGACCGATCAAGGAGAGACCCAACCTGCACGTCCTCAAGAACGCCACGGTCACCAAGGTACGGAGCTGCCGTTTCTTTCTTAAAAGGCTTATGGCTTTTCAACATCGTGGTCATTAGTGCCACGAGAATAGTCTGGAGAAGGACTGCAAAGAATATCAGCCGCTGGATTTCTAAGTAATCATTTCGGCATTCACCTGTAATAATTTCAGTAACTAGCGGACTATCGAAATATCGAAGACAACAGCAGGAACAGAAATTGTTTCCTGCAATATAGCACACCCGAACATTTTAGCTTTATCAACTACTAGCTTCAAATACGGTAGTAACTTCTATTGATTTAATGACGACGGAAGTATAGAACCAATGAAATTAAAAACAAATTAGGAATCCCAAAAACTGTTGCTATCCATGTAATAAGTTTTATTCCTAGTCCAGGCATAGTTCAGTAGTGAAATATGGAACTATTTCCACCCGCATTAATTAATACCTTCAGTAACATGGCGCTTATTAAAGCAATTTCAATGGTTTGTAAAACTGATTTCAAAATGAATTATGCTGTAACAAAATATTTCAGTTACGATTCTGCTCAACCACATCCTCCACTAATATTGCGTTCGATAATCATAGCTTCTATTACCCTCATGTGAATAACGACGGACATCACCTATGGTGGTAGCAGGAATTTATTCAGGAAAAATTTGTAAGGAAAAACGAATAACGATCGGGTCTACTGGAGATCGCGATTCCGCCAAAATAACATTCAGTAATGATGTCATAATACTGCTGTAGTCAGTCGCAAGACATATTATTTTCAAGCAGTAATTCCGTTGTAATACAGCCTGTACCATTATTTTCAAGCAGAAATTAGGTTGTAATACTGCCTGGACAGGCATAACCCAGTTAAATGTACTTCGGAAAGTATTTCTTAGGAGTCTTGCGTTTGACCATGGCAGTATTATGACGCCAATTCCTGGCGGTATCCCATCTCCGGTAATCCAGATTTATTAAAATAAATGTATTTTACTTTAAATGGCGGAAAGTATATCATCAAAAACAGATAACTCTCATTTATTTGAATGATACATTTCTCGATTCGTACAATTCGTGTAAACTTTCTCTCAATTTTTAATAAACTTCATTGTTTCTTATCTTCTGCCAAAAAAATTCTTATGTTATGTTTTAACCTATTTCTTGTAACTGATACAGATAATATAACGTAAACATGAATTTCTGCATCTAGTTTTCGTAAATAAATAAAAAGCAACATGTAAATTTAAACGAACGTACGAATTGTAAGTTTGTGATGTATAATTTCCTTGCATTGATTTTTTTTTATCACTTCTCTTCGTATGTTTGTGCAGTTCACGTTTTATCTGGCAACGCAGTTACGTTATAGCAGAAACCATGAGAAATTAAAGCTTCTTAACTGTTACTTTCATTAGCGACAAGTTGCTGAAAAGTAGTCGTAGTTCCACGTTTTTTCAGCAGAAATATTTTTCCACATTTTTTTTAAGGATAAAATTCTTCGAAAAGCAGACTTACTGCCTGTATTATGGTAATTAATTTCGTAGCAGCTGCGTATGTATTAAATTGTGAAGATAATTTCTAATATCTCTGCTCACTGGTATTTTGCGGCAATAATATCGTTGTTGAATTGCGAGAGTCACATCGCTTATACATAGTCATATCCTTGATGATTTAAATTATAAAAAGGTAAACTTAAATCGCATTTAATAGCTAACATATGTATAAAAAACTAAGGGTTCTATCTATGGTGGTAGTAGGAATTTATTCTAGAAAAGCTTATAAGGAAAAATGAATAAGAAAAATTATTAATTATATCTTTCGATATTTGAGTACGTTACTATGGTTAGATTATCAGAGTATTTGGTTAGGATTTTATTTAAATAAATGCATTTTACTTTAAATAACGGAGAATATAATTTCGAAAACGGATAAATGTTATTTATTTGACTGATACATTTCGCGATGACGTACGTTTCTGTGAGTTTTTAATAAACTTCATTGTTTCTTATCGTCTGCCAAAAAAATTCTTAGGTTATGGTTTAGCCTAGTCCTTATAACTGATACAGATGAAACAGCGTAAATATTGAATACCCTTCTCCTTAGATGAATTTCTGCATCTACTTGTCGTAAATAAACAAAAAGCAACATGAAGAAACGATTGTAATATGGTGGCTGTTGATTCGCTAGTGACGGCTTGCACGTCACCGTTCTCTAGCCAATAGCTATAGACGACGTGTGCATACTCCAGACAACGTATTTTATATAAGAGGTTGAAATATTTAGAACCTTTTAAATGAATTAGCTTTGCCGTCTTTCACAACTCAGTTTCGTTTGAAATTCTTTAGCCAGGTTGTGAAGGCAAAATAAATTTAAAGTTATGATAAATTTTAGCCTTTACAACCTTCATTTCAACATTCTAGGTACCCACATTACTTAGATTTCACTTAAATTTGTCCCTTCTAATGATTATCTGCCCGCACAGCTGGCTCAGTTGGTTGCGGAACAGTAATGGTGTCCGCCACTGACACGGGTTAGCTGGATCGGGTGCTGATTGTGCACCAAAGTCCTGGGTTAAATCCCAAACCTCTCCACAGAGCGTACGGAGTGAGGGCGTACGACACTGTTGATGTTGATTCGTCCGTCGGATTGTGACGTTAAGTTTGGCAGTCTTCCATTATCTTTCGGGAGAGTGGGTCTGAATGGGCCGGCACCGGGTTTCACAATCTCCCTTCTTTCATCTGTCATCCACAATACAAACAACACATTACATTGAACACATATCATATTACAGTCATATACACTTGCTATAAAACTTACGAACACTGCCAAAATAGGGAACCACCCCAGTACATCATCTCCACGGAACGTTCCCATGGAGGAGGAAACATCCCCCATGGTTGCCACCTACACTTGGATTCGTGCTCGGTACCCAAAGAAGAAGAATGATTATCCGCATACTTCTATTATTTCCACCATTTGCTGCTTACTTTCGTGATCAGTTACTAGCAAGGTTCATGAATTGGTCTTGAACTTGTAAAGTTGTCTGCTGCTTGATACTCGTTCCGGAACGAAGCGCGTAAATGAGGTTGGAACCTGCTGTCAGACCTTCGCAGAAGGAACTGTGCGGCGGGAATTTTTGAGGAACCGAAAATATCGTTCCAGAACTGTGTACGTAAAATTTGTAGTGGTTTAGCATTTACAATTTTCTGATATCTGTAACTGAAACATAGTTTTATCGTTACTTATGTAATGGATCAGCCTGTACCCCTTTTGCTGTACCAAACATAGTCAGTTGGTCGGATTGGATGGGGGTTTGATTTCGTGGGCTATAGTTCGAAGCGGACCTTAGGGTGGAACTTTAACTAACATGAAGGATTTCTTTTTCTTTTTGTTTATGGCTTTACGCCTCGTCTACGTCGAGGTCATTAGAGACGGGATGGGAATGAAGACAAGGAATGGGAAGGAATTCGGGCCGTTGACTTTTGAAGTAAGCATCCCGGATTTCACCTAGAGTGATTTGGGGAAACTATGGAAAATCAAAATCTGGATACCCGGACGGGGATTCCAACCCGTGTTCTCCCGAATACGAGTCCAGAGCGTTACAGCTCTCCCACCACGCTCGGATTCAGGATCTCTTGTAAGCTCTACTAACTCTTGTGTCTTCGTCTCTTTTTAAATATCTCTTCTGTTCTTGAGTTATCTGGGTCTTACATCCAGCGAATCTAAAGCATATCTTTTGTGCTAGTAATTATGATGGGAAATAGTCGGGGCAGACACCAAAGACTACGTGTTCGAAAACGTTAGGCAGGTAAAGGCTACGGTGAATTGATTGCCTAGCTAATCTACGTAATAAATGATGATAGGGTGCATATTGGCTTAATAACCCCATTCAATAATCACTGTGGACTGATTGCAATACAGTTGATAGCGCGATCTGCAAGGATAACTCCGATAGCCTTTATTACTGACAGATCATGTTAATCTACATACTGAAAGGTGAACTGAACAGAATGGAGCACATGGTGGTGAAGTAAGATAACGAGACACTGTTAACAGCTAACTATTTAACCCATCTTGCCTGGTTCATATCTATGGATGAAGTGAGTACGAGTGTTGTCCACTGTGTCTGAACAATACCTCTGGTTTTACGTTATTGAATACAGTATGACAACCAATGTGTCAGCAACTAAGTATTCTATATTACATCTAACTAAAGGTCGAAATTATTTCCCAAAAAAAATCGATATTTTCCAAAACGACCATCTATCTATCTATCTATCTATCTATCTTTACTTATAAAACGAAAACAGGATATATTGGTCCTATAAAAACTCGGTAACTACGGAGCATATTTCGATTGGGTTTTCACCGTTTTAAAGCTTAGAATCTCAATTCAGTTGTTTGGCATGTAGGCCTACAATGTTTCAACGTTAAATAACGCGGGAGCATTAAATGAAATTCTGAACGTAAGATGACAAATCCCAAAGATGGAGGGGATAGATGTTGCATACTTCACACTAAACTCACAAGTGCAATGTCTCTGACCATAGCCTTTAATGGAAGCAATAAGATAAATTTACAATAATAACTATTTTGCACACTAAACAAACCTTGAAGTATTCCTTCCTTTAATTCAGGATATTCAATTTTTAAAGCCATAGATAGCCGTAACTTGAAATATTCTTTCCTTTAATTCGCGATATTCAATTTTTAAACGCCATAGATAGCCGTAAAAACAACAGAGATTTTCTTTAAGCACGATCTCTGGACAATGTCTCTGGCCTGTTTACAATAATATTATTCCGGATTCACTTTTGATATTTGTATAAAAGGCTTAATCTGCGGAGTTAAAGTATCTGGCGTTTCGAGCATAAAGTGTATCCATTCACTTCGCAAAATTGAATCAAACGTGTGTTTCTAACATAATCTAGCATTGTTCAGTAATATAATAATGCAATTTTTTAAACAAATTGATGAATTCGGAGAAATGAAAATAGTATACGTGCAAATAAACTTCAACCCACCCCTTTCTTGGTAGTGGCGGGTGAATTTAGGTTTGCTTTAATTCCGAAAAAAGCTGGCGCGAATTTTATGAGTCTTTGTGCAAATGTTTCTCATTGCGGGAATAAAAATAGGGTACGGGTAAATCTACGCCAACTATACCGGGCAACGCCGGGAACAGCGCTAGTACCATAATTATAAAACAAACCACAAATTAGAAATTAAGCAAAAATAAAAGAAAACATACAAACACAAAAGGTAAGATGAGTTTATGTTGAGCTATGTGCAATCTGTGTGCAGGTATAATTATAAAACAAACCACAAATTAGAAATCAAGCAAAAATAAGAGAAAACATACAAACACAAAAGGTAAGATGAGTTTATGTTGAGCTATGTGCAATCTGTGTGCAGGTGCTGATCGATGCTGACAGCAAGGAGGCATTAGGGGTGCAGTATATGTGGCGCGACGAGGTGCTGCAGGTACGTGCCGCCAAAGAGGTGGTGTTGACTGCCGGCGCCATAGAGACGCCAAAGCTGCTGATGCTGTCGGGCGTCGGCCCAGCAGAACACCTGCAGGACGTCGGAATACCTGTCATCGAGGATCTGCCCGTCGGGTATGCACACACCAGTCTCAGTTTATCTGGGGCCACAGTTTACTACATTTCCTGACAAAAAGAGTACCCAGAAGGGAGGAGGAATGAAATGGAACGAGTTGGGAGGGTATCTGATGTTATTTCAGTGATTAAAAAATCGAGTCTGATTTACAAAGAGCTTGGCAGGACGATCCCACTAATCAGCATGACGTTGAACACCCTTTAGCCAGGATGCATGCACTGATTCGGTTTGGAAGGGCGTTTTATTCTCTCCTGAGGCAACATGGTCCACAACTATTGTAATTAGTCCTTCGAATCCTGGATGCGGGCACTGGGAAGGAGTTGAGGTCCGATCTGGTCACACACATGTTATATCGGGGACACATCTGGGGATCTTGCTGGCTACGGGAGTGCCTCATGCAGACAATTCATAGAGACAGCTGCCAAGTTTGGACGAGAAGTGACACTGCGGTATTATACATGAAGACGCAGTATGTCCGTGACGTACAGTTGTGCTGTCATAGTTCCCAAATCACTACCACCCCTGACCAAAAGTCATACCCGATTACTACTCACACCACGGCGCCACGAGTAACACCACGGTGCCTCTCCAAAACATTGAAAGAAGGGGACCACTCCCCAGATCCCTGCCATATTCGCTGATGGGTTGCCATATGAGGTAGTGCAGAACACAATGCAACGCCATTCACCATCAGTCCAGTAAATTGAGGTCCCGCACATCCTCGAATGGTCATCGTAGGCGAATATGACGGTGACATAGGAAGAGCTCCTAAACTTCCGCACTGTGTTATTCCTAGCGCCAGGATATTGGGAGCCATGAGGTATGACTTGAGGTTACGGCTGGTAGTGATTGAGGGAACTCTGACGTCACAATGGTATGTCATGGACATCCTGCACCCGCATGTGCTGTCTCTCATGCAACAGTATCGCTGTGTCATTTCTCAATAGGACAATGCTCGTCCACACTATATAGTGTCTGCGTGATGTTGAGGTACTCCCGTAGCCAGCAAGATCCCCTAGAGAACATGTGTGGCACCATCTCGGACATCAACTCCTTCACAGTGACAGTATCCAGGATATCAAGGATCAGTTACAATAGTTGTGGGTTAGCTTACCTTAAGGGAGGGTAAAATGGCTTAATGATCCCCTTCCCAACTGAATCAGTGTATACATTCAGGCCAGATTAGGCGCAACGTCAATACTGATAAGTAGACTGAAACTGCGAGGGTCTTTGTAAATTTGTCTTGATTTTGTAGTCACAGAAATAACGTCATATTACCTCTCAAACCGTGAAAGTTCATTTATTCCTCCTACCTTTTTAACTACTTCAATTTTTTTTATCAGGCAGTGTATTTTCAAATCTTTAAAATGGTACACACAACTGTCTGTGAAACATTAAGAGTAAATTGGTGTAGTTATGGCCGCATAATTCTTGTAACACATTTATTATAATTTACTAGCCCCAAAGCCCGTCAAAAATGACAAAGTGCTATGGTAATTTATTTCTCTGCAATTGCTTAACTAAATAGAATTATTACAAAATAAAGCTGATTGTTATTTATCGTCCCTTGTGGTGTAAAAAAACCTTCATTTGTTAACTTGGTCAGGATGCAATTCGGCCTAACCCCAACTTCGCTAATATTGCCGCTAGAAGAGCAAAGCTTCAATCACACGCGAATTAATACATTCCCTGTATCGCATTTCAGTGTCACCATGCATCGCAATATAAACTTGATCCCAAATCTCCAGAGGTTCTTACACCTTTCTTTCTTATTGCCTGTGATGAAGATCGATGTTATAATGGCTATCACAGCTTACAACCACAGTGGAAACGGAGGATGCTAAAAATAAATCTTAACAACTTACGCTATGCAGCGTAGTATTTAATCGTGGTTTAGGCCACACAGATCGCGATCAATCTGGAACTTCTTTCATTTAAACTATGTAATGATTTCAGTAAAAAAACTGATAGTTCATATGCCAATTTAAACGAAATACATACTTTCCTTTAAGTGTTCTGACAATTAATTTCTTAGCAATTGCTTAACTAAATAGAATTGTTTTAATTCCTGGTGTACCAAAAATTCTCCGTTTCCATCCGGGTCCAGGTTGCATTCCAACCTAACCACATATTACTCTAAACTTGCTGCCAGAAAAACAATACTTCAATCTCATGCATATTAATACATATACTGTATCGCATTTTAGTGGCAATAATGCAACGCTATATAAATTTGATCAAAAATCTTCAACAAAAAAGATAGGTGTAAAGCTTTTCTTTTTTGTTATCCGTGATTCAAACCAATATTAAAACGTTTGAATAGCTGACATAGTTACATGTAGCGTAAATAATAGCCTCAGTAATATTACCCATTGAAAGCAAAGAAGATTAAAATAAATCTTATAAACTTACTTTATGGCACGTAATATTTGTTTTTATTGTAGTGTATGCTGCACAGTTCGCTATCAGTGTGCAACAATTTTCGTTCAAACGATTTAATTATTTCAATAATATAGCACAGTTTAAATTATTTTGAAAAAAAGAATTATTCATGCCCTCTGATGTAGCGTCAAATGCCAGTTGTATATCTGACCCATGCTCTAAGTAACAATATAATCAAAGGTTTCGCTAACACTGATGTTCGAAAATTGAAACTTTTATCTTACATATCTATGGACAAAAAATTTAAGGAATACTTCTATTTATCAAAAGAATAATACGTAAATATAAGTATCTAATGATATATATGACGATTTAAACATAATAGATACTTTTCTGCAGTGTTCTGTCACTTAATTTATTGGCGGATGCTTAGAAATGTTATTAAATATCGTGTATAACCAAGAAAGATGGCGTGAAGCGTGAGGTGATTGCGTGACGTCATAGTGCGACATCATGATGTGACAGTTGACGTCATATATGACAGACTTGCTTATTATATGTATAGATTATTGACGGTTCGGTGATATAGGTTAGGTAATGTAAGTTAATCCCGCCGTCACTGATCATTTGTAAACAATTTTTAAATATAGGTATTGGATAAAACCTAATACTCATAATCCCACCAAATAACATCTCTCTCAAATTCGACACACTGAGATTAAAAAGTGAACTTTATTAAATTGCAAAATAATTGATCAAATTGTAAAATGTACCAGAGAAGTACGAGTTGTATTTTAAGTAAACACGTAAGTAATATGAAAGTCGCTCGGGACAAAAATGAATGCCTTACATATTTTCAGTTTATGTAGCAACCGACACTGCTTCATGGCTCTTCAATGCCGAGAAACATTGACATGTGCACTACTAATTCTATCATTCAATTACAAACTTATAACATGTACTTTAAAATTCAATGCACTCTGAATTAGAGCTTCTTTAAAAATAAGAACATATACTAATACATGACAAAGTTAATGTAATGAAAAGAAAAATAATTAATCAGTTGTTTAATTAATTGCGTCCTGCACGAGGCGCCATCAAATGTTCACCAGTTCCGAAGATTGCCAGATTTAACGTGACTCACGACTCCTAGTAGCACGTGCAGCGATAATGTTACCGTTGCACTAAAACTGCCGTTGTTCTTCGCTTCCTATATCACTTCATACGCTGATTTCTAGTCATTCTGTATAATTGCCTGGCCTTGTTCCTGACTACATGTTGTTCCCACAGGCTGAACCTGCAAGACCACTTCACATACCGCGGCCTGTTGCTAGTGGAGGAGTACGCAGGAAAGAAGGAGTCTTCGGACGGGTTCGAGCATATGGCGGAGATGTACGAGTACTTGTTATACCGAGCCGGCCCTCTATCCGCGCCCGGCTACACCAGTCTCGTCGGCTTCGTCAAGACGGGGTATAGTGCCGATGACGACTCACCAGATTATCCCGACCTGGGAGTCTTCTTCTTCGGGTTAGTACCTATATAGGAATTCCTGCTCACGTCCAATGCAGCACTGGCTCAAGACGTGGCAAAACTAAATCTTACGTTAGTATACTTTGAAGGACCATAGTCTATCTATACTAATATTATAAATCCGAAAGAAAGTCTGTCTGTCTGTTTGTTACGTTTCTTGGGCTAAACGGCTACTCCAATCGTGATGAAATTTGACAAGGAGATACTATTTGACATTATGATGGACATGGGAAACCATATTCTGTATAGATAAGAACATATTGTCATTAAATTATGAAAACTATCTGAACTGTAAAAGACAAACGCATAATATCTATATGTCTTTGTAATGTGTAACGTTAGAGAGCAATGGCAGCGTAGCGCTTCTTAATAAAACTCCCGTGTGGCTTCGGGTTCAAACCCCACTGGGAGCAAACGTTTTTATGCATTTTGTTCATAGTCTGTGCCAAGGCTAGGATTTTGTAGTAAGGATACCATGTTCTGGCAAATCTTTGGCGGTAGAATAGTGCCCTAAGCGTTTACTTTATTCAGGGTATACTGGATCCACAGGCAGTTTTTGTGTGATCTAAACTAATAATATTATATATGCGAAAGTAAGTCCCCGGCTTTTTTTTACGTTTTTACTACTATATGTGTATACCGGTATACCGAAATACTTTGTATCATTAGGAACGAAATATGATACTATTTTCCGATACGAATAAATGAGACAAGTTCGACGGTAAAATGATTTATCGATAGCGTTCCCGTCATATTATACCGACATATCTTAGGTAACTTTCAGCTTTGTGTACCCAGTTCTAGCAATCAAATTCTAAATCCACGCGTACGAAGTCGCGGGTAACAGCTAGTACTAATATAAATGCCAATGCAGCTCTGTCTCTCTATCTGTATGTTACGTTTTCATGGCAGAACCGATCATGATGAAATTTGACAAGAAAACACCATTTGTCTCTAGCTTTCTTTTTGGGAAGACGCCAGTTCGAATCTCAGTCCGGGCTTCCAGATTTGGGTTTTCCATGGTTTCCCCCACGAATGCCGGGATGCTTCCTTCAAAGGGCCATGACCGAATTCCTTTCAGTTCCTTGTCCCTAGTCCCATCCCGCCTCTAATGACCTCAACGTCGACGATGCGTAAAGCCACCATTTGTCGCCAGGAAGGATATAGCATATTTTTTTCTGAATAAGTAATATGGAATTTCGAAAACTTACTGAACGGTGATAGACAGAGGCATAGATTATCCAAGTCTCTGTAATTCTTCGGTGGAGAGCTGGCTGGTGACGCAGTGGTTAAGTCGCTTGCTTTCAAATTTTCGGGGTCTGGTCATTGGTTCGAATCCCGGAGGATGTAGGAATTTTCAACAGTTGTTTTTGATCTTATGAGCCACGCCAGGACATACCGTGGTTCGGATTACGCGTTGAACTGTGCATCCAGCCATGACAGAGGCGGAATCCGTAGCAAATCGAAATTCTGTCACAATCTTTCGGAATCTCCGGGTCAACAATTCCATACGCATTTACTTTTTTATGCTCTATCGGTTGCTCAGGCTTTGTTTTTCTCGCAGTCAATTTTTGTTTGATCTACACTAGTAACATTAAAAGTGCGAAAGTAACTGTGTCGCTCTGATTTTTGCGATTTTTTTATTTTTTTTGCTCCGTTTTGACAACTAATCGGCTTTACCGATGTTGATGAAATTTGACAACGAAATACACAGGATAAACCTTTTTCCGGATAAATAGCATCTTTGTCATGAAATTTTGATAACTATACAAATTGTGACAGACAGACAGACAGATGGCGTGTTTAAATCTGTAATGTTATATTGGAATCTCACGATGTTTTTCTCTCTCAGTCACTTAGTGTATTATCTGTTGATAACTTTCGTTTATAGAGAAAACTTATTATGTAGTACTGTGCGCTGCACATGACAATTATTTTGTGTCTACCTAAAAGTTCTTGACATCAGTGTATTTTGTCTTCTTTGTTAACATGCCTCGCAGGCTTAAATCAGACCTAAGGTGTAGCTCTGGCAGAGTACGAACAGTCAAATTATTGGAATGGATGAATCTGATGCTCGTGCTGGAGAAAGGAGACAAGACCAAGCTGAAGGACTAGTCGCCTCCATTTAATCCCCCTTCCCATCCTGCTGCTTTTAATCATGTTGTAAATTAATTATCTTCATGAGACAGGTTCGATGGCTTCCCCGTCATATTATGCCTACTCATTTTACGTAACAGCTTTCTACATCCAATGCCAGCAATAAAATACGAAGTTCGCGCGTACGAAGTAACAGTTAATAATCTCCAAATATGCGAAAATGCAGCCACTTCCTCAATTTTATTGACAAGATGTTATACACTTTCATTCCCTAGGGATGCAAAAAGTCTGCATGGTATGTGAGCTGTTTTTAAGCTGTTTATATACATTTAAGTTATCGAAATATATAACTGCGTAGGGCGCGTAGTACGTTCATCATTAATAGTTTTTTAACTTCTGTTATTTTCATGAGGATTTTGTGACGGCTGAAAGTTGCAAGGAGTAGGAAGTGAAAGCGTCTGAGCTGCTAAATCTTTCAGAGAAGTGTGTTGTATAGCCGATAATAAAAATAAAAAAAAAATCACTTTTACTTAATGCTATTAAGATGTTATTTTAAGGTGGTACCAGAATCAAATTCAGAGAGAAAGATGAGTTTAGTCTTTTTAAGAAAATGACTAAGCATTTTCCAAAGAATTATTATCAACTTGGAATCAGTGGTTTCGAAAGCGCGGCTTTATTGATAATTCTTTGATGGGTTAACTTTCTTACGTGTAACTGCTGTTAGAACCCAAAATTTGTTGATTATTTCCAACTAAAATCAATAATTCTAATTGTCATATTGAAATTTTGAGAAACGACCATCAGTAATGTATTTTATTTAAAACAAAATACTATTGATATGATTATTCACTTCTGTAGCATCAGGTTGTCTTAGCTGAAGTTGATTAATACACTATTAGAGGAAATAATATATTTATTAGATAAGTTTGTACATTTTATATACTTCATTTCATAAGAAAACCAGGTAGTTTTAATATCCTAATCTCGAGTTATAAGTACATTTTAAAATACCATTGCATAGCGTATTTTACTTTCTCGTCTAAGAACATTATGCGTCACATATAATGCAATTATGACGTCGATATAGCCTCTCTCTTACATTTCGTATATTTTAGTCTCACCTATTTAAAAAAGATATATTTATCTTTCGTATTACTTGTTTAATTCCACTTTTTCTCTTGACTTTTAGTGATTGTTCCACCAATCACTCTCAGACACATTTTTACTAACAACACTGATAGGTTCAGTGATTCATCAAATTTTAACATATCTTTCTTAATCTCGTAGGTCACAACCGATCACATCTGTATCAAAAATTATAATTTATCTTTATATACGTTTCTCGGGAAACAAACCGAATAATACAGTATTATTATTGATGAACAATATTTTGGCGACATAAAACTCCGTCGCCATCTTCAGGTGCAGTTGTAAGCCTTGAAGTCTGCCTTAAAAATCAACGCGCTCAAGACCACTATAAAAACAATACGAACAGAGCACTTATCTAAAATAGTCACTTTTGTAAGTAGGAATAACTCTAGTGACGTCAGGTCAAAGAACTAGTTACTGTTACTGATGGATCGACTTTCCAACAGGGATTTGGAAGTGTCCTAAGAAATTGCTGGTCATGTTATTTGTTTTAGTACTGAACGGTATTGACTGACAATTTGCCGAATTACTAAGTTCCAGTCTTATTCAATAAGCGTAAAATCAGAGAATGGTGTAGACAGAATACAGCAATACCTGTCGTCTTGTGAAGACGGCTTAACGATTAGCGGAAATACGTTGCTACGTGATGCACTGCTTGGATATAGCAACAGAAATACTCTCTCACTCCCAAACTTTTTCTGACATAGCTGCCAATATGGAAAATCTTCTCAGTACCTAACAGCTGAGCACCACAAATACAGGCAGAGTAGTCTCAAACATGGCGCAAACACCGAACTTGGTGAGTGAGCCGAAGGCTCTGGCCCCGCATTCCGGAGGACACAGGTTCAAATCTTCAGATTTCCCGAAATCGATCTATACGAAAGCCGGGATGGTTCCTCCAAAATGCCGTGGTTGAATTCCTTCCCACTCCTTGTCTTTACTCCTCTTCCGCTTCTAATGATCTAAACGTCAAAAAGGTATAAAGCCTGAAGCAAATAATAATAATAATAATCCAGTGGCTCCGAAAGGTGCGATAATTTCACAGGATGAGCTGTTTGCAAAATAACCATCCAGATTTTTTTTTTTTTAATGGCATTCGGCAACGGAGGCCATACAGCCAGCTCAATGTGTATTTTTTTCCAATGTATGGACGCCACAGGACGGACAGGACATTCACACAGACACACAACACTTAACATCCATGCCCGCGGCCGGATTCGAACCGGCGGCCTTCGGCACGTGGAGCTAGCACTCTAGCCCCTACGCTACCGAGGCCGGCTATCCAGAAAATTAACCATCCGTCGGCATTCGAACAGTTGCTTATTTAAATTGCGCTCTTTCTCTTCATCCAGGATTGGTTGGTAATGTAACGTTATACAGAGTTCGATTGTTTCGCGTCTCCTGGACAGTGCTCCATGCAACGATACTTTAAAGGGCGTAGCAAGACCAGTCCAAGGTAAGAACTACAGAGGAAGACAGAGCTTATAATATACGAGATGAAGCTGGTAATTGAGAACGTGGGTTGTAAGGGATATATTGAGATTAAAATGTTAGCACAAGATAAGAATTGATGGAGGACTGCATCAAACCGGTCGAGAGCCTGATGACAGAAGAAAAATAAAATACCAGTTCATGGCAAGTAAAGCAACAATAATAGTCACTTACCTGTTACACAATGTTTTGCATCATCTTTGCCTTCAAATTTATTATAACTTTGTTTTGGCGTTAACGTCTCCCTAACGCTGATATGTAATGTCTTGACATCTTTAAGTTTATAAATAATGTAATCAATATAATTAACAAAAATGTGGGAGATAAAGTGACATACTAATTTTATTGTACATGCAGAGCAAGTTTGTGATATATCTCTTAGCGCAATTCCATTTTTTTTCTTTTTTTTATGATTACAATGTGGTAGAGGGATTTTGCTCTGTTATATCCTGTTACAGACTTTGCTGTTTACGGGACAAAAAAGTGTCTGTAATCTTTATAATCGCCCCTTCTTCCTACCGGTGGAGAACATTTTGCACTCACATTAGGAACCTTCCAGGACCATTTTCGCAAAACAACCATTATGTTATTTCCGCGTAAATCACAACGACAGAAAAGAAACGGAATTATGTTGCAGGCGCCGGTAGCGAGGAGAATTTTTAGGTCGTCGCACAGTCTCGCCGTGTTTAAAAAATAATGGAACTTTTCTGTGTAACAGTGGCTACATGTAGAGGCACCGGCGGAGGGAGAGAATAAATATGCACGCTAATGCTTTCTGCGAGAGAAATGGCAAGCACGCGTCTGAGATGATGTATTATGATTACGGCGAACATTACTTTGAATAATGCCGCCATAACTCGGTTCTTGGCGAGCAGTCATTTCTCCGAAGTGCAATTAAAGGGACAGTGGTAATAGGCGGCCGAGCAGACTGTGAATGCAGCGCCGATTTCGGATAATGGCGCCGTTACGCCTTCCTTTCGTAATTCACGCAGCCCACAAGACTCGCTGCTTGTAGCGTGTTGCCGACTTCGCGGCGCGGTAACGACCGGCCCACTTCAGCCACCAACTAATTTGTACCTCTGGGGGAGCATATCGGGCCTACACACGCAGTGAGGACATTAGTAGAAAATACACGATAAGCGGTCACATGCGTCGTTTTAATAGCTATTTATTACTTTTTCCAGAGTTTTTTTCTTTTCCCCCTACATACGTTTCCCGGAGACTTCTACATATCTCTTCAAACACCCAGCATCCTTCTTTCTTGAGTGCACAACATTAACGCGCATTACGGCGTAGTATGATGGCATATACCTATCTGGTCATAGAATAGATGGCACCCGAAGGTCAGAAGTAAAATTTCTTTCATTTTGCAGATAAACAAATAAAAAAAGATTCAGGTTGTAGCTAAAATGAATAACACGTTTATTTTATCGTAATCATAAAATTAAAGGGTCTTTCAAGATCGCATGTTTGGGATTCGCGGAGGTATGTTTCCGTATTCCTGTTCTGAATATAGGGAGAGGTGGCATGGTTAGTGTCACTCTGAACCAGTTATCTCTTGTGTCTTGTAGATTCAAATTAAATTCCTGGGATTCATTGGGGATACACCCTATCCATCCTAACCGTAGTTGGTAACAGAGCTACGCTGCCCTCCAGTTGTAGTAATAATTTTTTATTAAAAATAACATAAATTGACACTAGCGAATATATCAGAATATTTTCGAAAAGGCATTCTTTCGAGCGTATTCTGAGATTTAATGACATTTAGGAATATGCATTGTTACAGTATCCAATAGAAATTGTCCCTATTTCCTATTACCTTATGGTAGATTTGCGTTTGTCAATTTGTGCGTTTCGAGCAAAAGGTGCTCTGAACTATGTGACCATCTCAAAACCCTCCAGTCATTTATTATTATTATCCTTATTATTATTATATTATTTTGATTTGATTAACTATTAGTATTTGTGGTGAATTGTATCGGTATATGTAAACTGATTTGTACTTTTAAAGGGTACCACTAGCCGTAGTCTACGTAGTCTTAGCTAGTATCAAATCTTTGACTTTGTCCAGTAACAGCTGAGCGGTCACATTGTATGTTAGATGCCCGGTGGTATAAATATCTTATCGCGCGAGTTTGAGCTTCATTGTATGAAAGCTGTAATATGACGTGAAGTGTATTCAGAGCCTGTTAGAAAGCTTACGAGCATTTAAATGTTAATTTCAAGAAACTGTGATAGATATATTAGGTAATATTTCGAAGGAAACAGTGATTATCATTTCTACAACTAACAAAAATACCTCTCTTTTTTGGTGGTTATAAGTTATTGACCACTTTTAATTAAAACAAAATGAGTACTCAGCTAGCATGTGTTCGAGATGAGAGTGGGCCCTTATCGTTCATAACACGCTGTTACCCCATTTGGTGTAGAAATGCTGATAATTTACGTAGTTCGTCAGAGGCTGTCTGGCAATTGTCGGCAGCCAATTAATCCAGTGAAATAGCCATAATGTGGTCATTAACCACCTGTTTGCTATGCAGACTTGAATCGAGACACATCGACAGCCTGCTAGAGCGGATGGAGGCGCAAGGCGTGTCGTCAGAGACGCGAGACTCGCTGACGGAGTTGCTGGCGCGTGGCGACGCCATCCTGGTGGCGCCAACTCCCCTGCGTCCCTCCAGCAGGGGACGCGTCATGCTACGCAGCGCCGACCCTCTGGAGCCACCACGCATACAGGCAGGGTACCTGTCCGATCCAAAAGACGTGGAGACGCTCTTAGAGGGCATCAGGTATGGACACCAACATTCTGCGACACAATTCCTATAATCACTCCAAGAACTTCCAGGTTAAACAGACAGTTCTGCCAATAATGTTGCTAGTTAAATACGCTTTCCCGTTGCTTCCCCAGTATGTGCTCTAAGACGCTATCGAAGCTGCAGAGGACTGTGTAAGTCTGTTCTTTATAGGGTTTTGTTTGCGTTGTATGAAATCAGAGTTGAAGAAGGGATAGTGCGAAACCCGGCGACGGCCCATATGGGCCTACTCTTCTTAAAGGTACCATAGGGCCTCCAGGCTCATCGTTCCAATCGAACGGACCTATTATCATCACTCCATTTGCACTGCAGAGAGGTTTTGGATTTAATCCAGGATTTTGGTGCACAATCTAGTGATAAAAAATAGTCTACCACCACATATCTTACGCTGCTGGCGAAATTCTGATAAAGAAAATATCTTCCACCACTAGAATTCAAACCAGCTAACCTCGGACACCATCACGGTGGTGCAAACCAACTGAGCCACAGGGCGGTCAGTCGATTTTTATTCAACCATTTATTCCAAAGTACTTAATATTTGCACAGTTAATAGGAAGAAACGAATCAAAACATTGTTTAAAATTATTTGTCAAATTCCCTACTGAGACTAAAAGCAACAATATCAATATTTGGACCGGGAGATATTTCTTGAGATTTCACGGATACTTGACATAACCACCATTGCATCTACTTATCTGAAACACGAAAAAAATCCAAGCAGATACTTAATATTCCCTTATATTTATAGCACCAGAACAAAAATAAACAAAAAAAACTTGTTGAGTTAGGTTAAGACTACGAACATTATTGACTGACACCTAAAATTGCATCTCAACAGACGTTTTTGGCATACCATGGGTAATTAAATTTCTTAATGAGCGGTCTGGTGGCTCAGTGGATAAGGCGGCTGATTGGAGCTCAAAAGGTTCCTCGTTCGAATACCTGTCAGGGCGGGGATTCTTATAGACCTTTAATCCGACCTTCACCTCTGGAACAGATTGATGTGTAATGTGAAGTACGCCAGAACACTTCCGTGGTTCGGATTCCACGTTAAACTGTATGTCTCCTGTACCCGGTGTGATTGTAGGGTTAGGTTCAAGTGGCTACGCCATGGGCAGAATGCACAGCCGATAGAATCCCTGTCACCAGGTCATTACGACCATACAGTATTATTATTAATTAAATTTGTTCATTTCCATGCAACAGTTTTTGGCTTTTTTGTTAAGTATGTGTAGCATGCTCGCTTGCTTCGCGTTACAGAGGTCGCCAGTTGGATTCCGGCTTAGGGCATGGGTAGTGTCAATATGGTGTTGTGTTAACAGACAGAGAATAGTTATAAAGTTGGTATGACATCTACACACTGGAAAACACGAACACGCTTACGTATATGGCTGTATGGCTATCACGGCCAATTTCCAATGTTGTTTTTTTTTTTAAGTTTCATTAATACTTCCTATTTTTTTGTGCATATATGTACATTATTACATGAAATTAATTGTATACCTCACGTGTTCGTGTTTGAATGGGGTCAAGGAGGAATAACTGAGGTACACAAGAGTGAAAAGTACTGTAACTGCAGTACCGCACAGATTGTTTTTCTCACGTATGCATCCAGTTTCTCAGATACAGATATAAAATTCTTGATGTAGGATAACCACCTTAACAACATGGCTGCATACGGTTATTTCCGGTAATTTCACGTGACCTCTTTTAGTTGTCAGTTTCTGATCATAAAGTAATCTCATTCAGATGAAAACATATTACCCTCCGCAAGAAATATTACCTTATTGGAACTGATACTATATACCCCTGACATTGTAATGTCGAAATAAACTGAATTTCGAAAGGGTAGACCAGATTTCAGATCACGTCTCAGTAACACATAACCGTTCTCAAGCAAAATATTTACCAACTGAGCGAGTAGTTCCAGTTGACTAGCGACTACGGTGATTTTAATTGAGTATCACTTCTTGGCAATAGTCTTAGCACCGTACTTGCCATGTCGCGCAACAAGAAAACTAGTGACTGCGCTGCTTTTTTATTATCAGTTCAATTGATTACAGCTAATTCCTGTAACGAGGTAAATTCTACTTTCATTAAAGTATTCTTCTTGACTGCTGTAAATTCCTTATTGTATTAGGAATGCAACTTAACTGCCAACAAGAACTTTTAATATTAGTTGAATTTTCTCGTGTACATTGGTCAACTGTCTCCGAAGATATAGGTTCCCAAACAGAAGGGCGCAACGACAATCGATTGCTAAGTCCCACTGCTAATTTTTATATTAACCAGCAGTAAGTAGATATCCCGCTCCATGCAACATATGGCCCTACTGTTGGTTTTTGGCGGTAGCGATATCACTTAGCGTGTTATTTCTACTAGTCAACAAACCACTTTACAAGTTACACATTTTAGCGCAACGGGTATTATCGTCAAATAATTCAATCATTACAGTCATTCATTTGCCAAACTTTATTTTATACTTCAAACACTCGCTACTACAATACACTGCCAACACACAACTATTCATACACTCTCTCTTAGTCCTCTCTCGCCATATTGACCACTTCACTCCCACTCCATCAACAACAACTGTAGTACCAACTACAACAAACTAAATTATTAAACAATCTTAAAATTACCCACATGTCTAAACAAACTACTTATGCTGTGAAGTCTGTTTAACCTATTTGATTTACAATTATTTTTATAACAATGATTTTGTGAGTGGGATCTCACACGGTGGAGAAGGGAGAGAGAGAGAGGGGTGGGAAGGCGACGTGCGAGGACAATACCCAAGTTCCTCGGAAGTACTGTGTCTCCTTCATTGTCTCTCATAGTTGAAAACCCTTATTCTGACATCACATACTTAGTGGGTTTCCTTTGAAATGTTATTGTTAGTACTGATAAGTAGGCATATACCTTTATAATTATAAAATTGTTGTGGGAGCGGGAAGGTGGGAATTTTTCTTTTCGGGTTAGGGGGGGCGTAGTAAGAAAAACATTGGCAACCTCTACTTTAGTTACACAGGTAGTTGCATCTTATAAATCGAGTTAACTCACAATCAGACTATCAAACTTATTGAGACACTAACACACTAACTCCGCCAAATACAGTATGAGAGAGATATTTCACAACTGAAATTTCCAGAATTTGTTCGGAAACTCTCGAAGAATATCACAAGCAACTATATCCTTAACAATGGCTGAAGACCAATCAAACAATAAATAATCGTTAATTTGCTTACTAATAGTTTAGTAACCACGAAAACTGAATAGTAGGGAAATAATTGTTCAGGCTTCCGCTGACGTCTTTGTTAATAATTACTAGATTTGGTCGGCAACCTTCGGTTAGTCTCGATAATACCCGAAGTATTAGTTATACTGAATGCCACCACAGCGCTGCTTGGATAATCATCAAAATTCAAATAAATAACTGTATTGACTTTATTTGCATTTATACTGTTAAAAGGAAGTGTTAATTTCAAATAAATAATTGAATTTGATTTTATTTGCACTTACATTGTTAAAAGAAAGTGTAATTGCGATGCGAGCTGATAGGTAATTGACAGTTGTGCAGCAGAGACAAAGGTTATAATATAAGACAGAGATATAAAAAAAGTAGTGTGACGTTGGTTTCATGGAGGAAGGAAATATATGGAGGAGAAATGACGTTAAATCGGTGACGCCGGGATCCTACTGCGTATGCGCGGCGGTTATAACGGACCGAGCTCAAAACATTGCATTTTCGCATTGTGCTCCATGTAGTAAAAATTTGATTTTGTAATAGTTCTAAGTTTTTTATAATGCCAGCTTATGTTGCATACGGGTGCACAAATAGGACAGATAGGAAAAAACATGGAATATCATTTAATTTGGAAGTTGCATTGTATTTATTGTTATTGAAATGTTCAATAGTTTTCAGTCAGACTAGCTACTACCTTTAAAGATTTATTCATAACTCTCAAATATATGGCTTTGTTTTCAAATATTTGTTGATGTAGTGCAGCCAATCGGCATACCTTACTATTTTGCACATCATAGATTACCATTACTTTATACGAGTGTTGTAAAGTCTAATTTAAGTGGGCCATGTTTACATCGTGATTGAGTTGTGCATTCTTTCGTTACGTTTGCAGTTTCTACTGGAAGTGTGAGATGAAATTAATTGTGATAAATTGTGCTTTGCGAAATAGGAATCGTGATGAAGGAAACAATGTCGTTATTCGAAATTTAGTTCGCGTTGCAAAGTTATGAGTGTATCTACAAAGTTTGTTTTTGTACCAAATTATGCCCTGTATGCTCCAAGCATCACTGTAATCACCAGGCTGTCGCAGTTTGATGCTTGATTCTTATGTAGCTCGAAGAGACAAGCTGAAAATCGAGAGTACCATTTTTTGATATCTCCCTTAGTTCTCGGGATATCGACTAACAAAAATTTGTTATAGATATGGTGTGGTTATAATTCCTTGTGCTTTTGGTGACATTTTTATTCTGTTCTATGCCCCATTTCAATGTAACAACAAGCGGCAGTAAAAAAGGAAAACACACACTCTGCATGTGCAGCATGTAATTGATTGTGGTTTGGACGGAATTATTTTTTGGTCCAGGCCGCATCTCCACCTCACGTCCACAATTTGGAGACACTATATCCCAAACAGTAAGCGAGATATTGAAAAATGTTTACTCTTTATTTTCGATTTGTTTTCGTCATGTTACATTAGAATCCATCATCAAATTTCTTCTTCATTTCATTCAAAAACACCTCACCTTTGAGACGGTATATCACGATAACTAACCGAAATACCGAAAATTTGTATTATTCGTTATCTTTTTTTCTCATTGTGTTACGTAAGAATCAATTATCAAATTTGATTTTGGTCAATTTTTTTCTGAATTTTAACCAAGAACACCTCACCTTTGAGAAAGTATATCTCGAGAATTAAGCGAGATTTCAAAAAATATTATTCTTCATTTTTTATTTGTTTCGTCGACTTACATAATAATCCATCATCAAATTGTGGCTCACGGTTATGGTAGAGTTCCCTGGATATATTTGGGCATGTTCCCGGTGATTCTTGGGTAGGGTAATATGGCGTCCCCCCCTCCCCACCTCTCTCCACCCGACGTCACTTCAGTGCGTGGTAAAGGTCCCTTGCGTCGCCTCCATATATTCCTTCCTCCATGGTTGGTTTAAAGTAATTGTTTACGCTGTATTTTCTGTAGTGGTTACTGAAACTCAGTGACAATATAATCTAAGAATTTTTTGACAGAAGATAACAAACAGGGAAGTTAACTCAAAACGTAAGTATGCACGAAACAGATAGATCAAATAAATGGTAGTTATTCTTTATTTAAATTACACATTACTTAGAACTTTTTTTCATAACGACAAAAATTTCCGTCGAATGAAATCAAATGGATTTATTTTTTAAAAAACTTCTAACCATATACTCCAAGAATCAGAGAATGTTTACGAATATCACGAAAAATATCAATATAAAAGATAAAAAATTAATCGTTATTCCTTTATCCTTAGAAATGTTTTCAGAACAAATCCCTACTAATCTCCATAGGTGATGCCTGTCATTTTCAACTGTAGTTTAAACCAGAATTTTAATAATGCCATATCGATGCCATCAGGGTCACAAGCTTTCCTATTTTCAATATTTCTGAACACCATGTGAAATTCTTCTAAGGAGATAGGAAACCAGTATTTGAATAATGCCATGTTGATGCTATCAGGGTCAACAGGTTTCCTATTTTCAATATTTCTCAACACCAAGTGAAATTTTCTACAGAAAAGGATCCACAGTGTTATTATGCAGACGTTGATTGTCTAGAGCAGGGGTGGCCAACCCAAATGATCTCGCGGGCCACTTTGGAAGTGCTTCATAACTCCGCGGGCCGCATATAAAATTATATGTCCCCACTAGAGACTTTTTTTGAGGTGAAACATGAGTTATTATTGTGTTTACTATTATACTTACATGTAAACATAGATAATATAGTAATAATGATACTAAACGCTCATTGTAAAGAAATATATAAGACTAAAAATGAAATATAAAAAATATTTTGTAAAAGCGTAATGAATCTCGTGGGCCAGAAAAATGGTCGTTTACCAATTCATGTTAATATCATTACGATTGATAATATTACTCAAAATATAATTTGATTGATTGGATAAAATTCAATTCCTCGGAATTTTGTTTTATTATAGAATGGTATGATTATTAGAATTCTAATTGATATTACTAGTGCAATACTCCTTCTAATTTATTAGGGATTGATCGTAAAATAGCATATGCAAATAGGAAATATCATTCAGGTTGAATATGCACGGGTGTTTCTAGTGGATTTGCAGCAATAAAGTTTTCTGGGTCTCCTAATGTTGGCCACCCCTGGTCTAGAGGATCAGGGGGTTCGTGTGGACCAGAAGTTCCTACAGTATTCCTTCCATTGTTGTTCATTGATCAACTATATATTTGCAACATCTTTCTCTGTTTTATTTAACTGTCGCTATGTGGGAGATACTAAGTACAGTCGTCGTGCTGCTGACTTTGGTTACAGGTTCGCCCTGCAGCTGGGGCGTTCGTCGGCCGTGCGCGCCGCCGGGCTACGCGTGCGTGACCTTGAAGTGCAGGCGTGCGCCATGCGAGGTCTGCCTGCGCTGTCTGAGGAGTACTGGCGGTGCGCACTGCCCTACCTCGTCGACTCGCTGCACCACCCGGCGGGCACCGCCCCCGTCGGCGACGTCGTCGACTGCCGCCTGCGCGTCAAGGGCGTCAGCAGGTTGCGCGTCGCTGACGCCTCTGTAATGCCTCGCATCCCCAGCGGGCCTGTCAGCGCAGCCACTGTCGCCGTCGGACACCGCGCGGCCACCGTCATCGCCGAGGACTGGGGCGCTGCCTAACACGGATCACACGCTGGATATATCGACTGGGTCGATGCAATATTAATGTCGTATGACGGGTGGTTGGTCACAGTACATACAAGAGGTGATCAGAAACTAAGGTTATAAAGCCTGCAGTGAAACGTGTACATTTTATTTCATACAACCAATACAGCCAACTGAGAGTATACACATTAGGTTATTTTTCGGTATAGCTTCGACACCGGTTTAGGCACTTGTCCCTTCCAGGGATGAGTCTGAATATTCCCTCCTGGTAAAAATCCTGTCGTTGCGTGTTCAGCCACGTTGTCGCCAAGTGTTTCACCTCCTCGTCTGAAGCTAATCGTCGGCCTCCTAGCTGCTCCTTCAACTTAGGAAAAAGGTGAAAGTCGCTTGGAGAGATCGCTGTTGACGACCATCGTCGGTGACGTTTTCTATATCCGCCGCAAACTTTTCTACAACATTCTGCGACATGCTGACGAGACATTACAGTCTCTCCGTAAACCTGTACCAGCTGCCGGTGAATTTCAGTTGCGGTTACATGTATTGCTCAAAGAAATCAAATAACTGAGTGGATTTCTTTACGAGACCAGTTTTCCAAACGAGTCGCCCTTTGTGTTTAACTACAGCGCTAGCTGTATGTGGTGGAACCTCTGTACAATTTCCAACCGTATTGTAAAGGTCGGTTTGGGCTTTATTATTAATTAAGAATGATTTTATAAATGTTGGAGACATTGGCGATGTTAGAGTGGAAAGTTGCGGTCACAACAGGCACGCAAACGCAAGCAAAGTCGTTGCCCCGTTCAGGAATGCTGAATAGCATGTCAGCAATACCTTCTTGTGACGCAAAACAGAGCCGAAGGAGGCCCTGTACAACCAATAAAATCATTCTATTCACTACCAGCCAGTTTAGGAGCAACATCGGGTAGCGAACCGCTAGCTTAAAGCTCAGCCACCCTGCCTCGGACGTCGTAACGGTCTTAAATTCCATCCAGTATTAGTAGACCGACTTCAACTTAATATCTTTTCTATCAGACTAGCGATCCAGTAGAACAAGTGTGGACTACTTTGTGTCATCGTCAAATGTACTATCGGCAGCTTGATTCCATTAAACCGTTTATCCACACTTTGTGTTGATCATTTGAGTATATAGTATTCCTATAGTAAAAGGTCGTGACCTACACGTGGTGTCAGACAATCCTGATTGAATTAATTAGCTAGCTTGCAATAAGTCAAGGCGGTATCCAGAAGAAGATAAGAAGAGGAGATAAACGCTAAAGTCAGTCACATGTAAAGCCAAATTCCTAGTTAATGGTCAACAGTCGCCTAACCACAGGCTAATAATTTCTCTGTAAAGGATGACACTCCATGAATATCGGCCTTGTAACCTTATTTTCTGATCACGCCTTGCACTTTCGCCAGTGTCATTAATCACCTTGGATTAAGGCAATTAAACGGTCTTCAACAGAGTCTTAAGTTTGAACGTGAAAAACCATTCAGGCCAAATTAATACTCTTTGATATATTAAAACAATTCGTTCCATCGCTTTCCCTGATCGGATTGACCATGTACTCTCGACACACTCTTCGATTTACTTCAACTACATTTTCTCTTCTGTAAGTGAAACTTCTGTTCATTACTACGTGAAATCTGTGGAGTATTTCCGCTGCGTTTCAGCGGTCTGTGAAGTACTTGCAATCCTAATGATACATTTCTGTTCCTGTGTTGCACTGTCTCAAAACTAGATAATTGGCTTTAGAATAGTTTCTATTGCGTGAAGCGAGTGAATGTAACGACAAACAAGGACAATACGCGAAAAACGATGATTATGAACATGTGGAGATAAAATAAGAGGTGACGGAAAATGATGCCGTCGAACCAAACGACCGAACAAACTACGTTTAAAATAGTTGTTATTTTCGGCATCCGTTAGTGTTCTAATGTTAGTCATTCAACATACAAATGTACTAAATTTATAGTTGGTCCAAATGATTTATCTATTACTAACAAAATGGCGGTAGTGCGATAAACAAAATTACGATCTCTAATATTATAATACTGTATTATTGCCACACAATCCAGCCCAAGACGTATTCTTTAAATACACCTGTCTTAAATAAAGAAAGCTATGCAGAGCAGCATTCAGAAAAATGAGTTTTATATCTTAACTGCAAGCAGCATGTAATACCATCATTCTTTTTACTTCACATTCATCCTTCTTCAGCACAAATAGAGCGATTACTTCATCAAATCTGCGAAATGGAAAAAGAATTCACGAACACAGCTTTGTTATAACATTAACCAACCAAAATAAACGTCTAACGTTAATGTGATGTCATATAAAAACAAATAAAAACTATGAACTTATCCATAAAAATAGAAAAATATCTTAAAACCTTCGTAATAAGCATGGAAACGTTTCAGAAATTGAGGTTATCGACATGATGAAGTTTCCAGTTAAAGCTATTCGATCTCCGCAACAGCTTCGCCCTCAATCTGCCAGAAGAGAAGATTGGACTTCAACTTCGAACTTGCGTAAGGCAAGATCGCGTCTTCTGTAGAATGTATTGGGCCCTGCGCTGCATAATTCTTTAGATGTTCTGTTAGTAGTTAATATGCTTGGGAGTTGTTTCCACTCTGATGTAATTTGTGTCATATCTGATAGAGGAATGTATGTGTATGTGCCCTAAATAAATTCAGGTTTGAAACCAAAAAAAGCGAGCAGAAAGTACGCTGTCAGCTCCATAGACGCTAGTTGTCTTTGAGGCTTCAAAGGCGCTTCAACAACTTGTTCATTACTGAATACTGTCATATACCCTCTGCAATAGATTCTAAGTACATTTGTTCACAGAAGAAATTATCCTGATAAACCTCAAAAAGGTACTAACAATGTTTTTTTTTTTTTTTTTTTTTTTTTTTTTTTTTTTTTTTTTTTTTTTGAAGCACAGGAAGTGGTCTACTGTAGGGTCTCAAGAACCTTTTCAGCAGATCTAACTTAAGAGGGGTGAACGGGAAAGAATCCGGCCAAGGACTTTAAAAGGAACGCTTCAGGCATTATCCTGGAATAACTGCCTGAATACCATGATAAACTGTAGTCAGGACGGAGATTTAAAGCAGGGAAGAGAACGATATTGTACCCCACCAATGGAATCGAGTGTTACCCAGTTTTACTTTTATTACTCATAGTTCCATACATCCTAACATAAAAGCAACTTACCGGATGGACAACCATAGCCTACCGGGAACGATGGAAGGAGACCTACAGTTTGAGGTGGAATCTGAATTACGGAGCGTCACAGCGTACTTCACATTACCAAAGCAATGCTTTGCGAACGGTGAAAGCCAATTTTAAGGCCCGCAGAGATGGTCATGCAGGATAGGTAGAGAACAAAAAAAAAAATATTTTCCTGTAACAGAAGTGTCATTTCCGAAAAATTTCAGTTTTTTTCATATGCTTATTAATAGATTTAATTCCATTCAGTCAAAACGGTGGGATAACGGTCAATCGATTATTACATAAAAAATTTGTTGCGAATAGTTTCACAATGTAATTTTCGGTAACAGCGCAACAATAACTTCGCGTGTAAAACCAATAAACACTGCAAAGTATCACATCTCCCATTTTCATTTTCAATCTTCAATTTAATTCGTCGTGGCTTTAAGAAAGTAGGTAACTTTAGGATTAGGCAGACATACTTAAAATCTATTCCTTAAGGTGTTACATGTCAGTATATATAACATGGTACGAGACACATTTTAAAAAAAAAAAAAAAAGCACACGTGCATTCTCGAACGTTAATGACTTTTGTTTTGAGGACATTAATTGTTTTGACGACATTAACTTCGGCGGTTCCATAGTTCTGTGTTGTACATGGTCCTGTAATTAACCTTGTATAAGTGATTTTATGAATACCCGTCAGTAGATTTGATGAATGTGAAGCAGATTAACGGTTTTTTTTTTAAACTAAAAAAAAAAACCTGTAGAAATTATTTCCGATAGTTGAATTATTTCTCGTTTTTCACCCCAATGTAATTTGTTGGGAAAAAATCTATATTCCCGCTAAAATACCTTTGCATTAAAATTTAAAAAAATGAGCAAAAGATACAAAACTGCAGGAGAGGTTAGTGCAGGTATGTGGATAGCGAGCGCTTTCATCATTATACTACAACCGATGGTTGAACTAAAAAAGAATGCTCTAAATGTCTCAAAGATCATTAGTTTCAGGACAGTGTATATTATTTTTTCAAGCTCTGTAAATTTGGCCCAGAGCGAGATATCTCCCCAGACATATCCTGTATTTTTAAACGACATGGAGAGCTGCAACTTGCGGCTTCGAACATATTGTTGTTCAGTGCTCAAGATAAACTGTATAAAACTTGATCAAAATAAGTAATACACAATTCTAATACTTCCTTTGACAGTTCGCTGCTACTTTTACTCAGAAAATTCTTTGCACAGCAGCAGATAGTTTAACAAAAGTATGTAGTTTAATTTAATTTATTTATTTTAGTTTGCTAGCGGTGGAAAATTCCTTTTACATCCATTTTTTACCTTTCCTTTTCCCACCTGCTTTTGGCATCTACTAATTTCAATTTTAAATTTTTTCAGAGTTTTTGGTAAATTATTCATACTTTCTTTTGGTAATTTATTCCAATCCCTGACCCCCTTGTCTACGAAAGAAAATCTTCCCACACACCTATGCCTGTGGTGATTGTAATTATTTCCTTCCATGCATTTCTCCAGCAATATCTTTCCACGCCTCATCACCAATATACACCTTGCACACTCCCGTTACTCTCTTCACTTTCCTACTATCTTCCAATGAACCCCACTTCAGCTGCTATATTATATCATTTACCGATTATGTTCTGCAGTAATTTCCAGAGACAGATCTAGCAGCCCTTCTTTGCACCCCCGCCAGCTCCTTCATTTAATACCCAAAATGTGAGTCCCATTCTACACCACCATATTACCCATTTCCCTTATTCTGGTATATTCCCCTGTTACTCTCTCCATCAAGTGAATGATTTTGAAATCATTTCATTATACCTGTCCAGTATATCCTGCCCAGTTGAGTTTGTTATGAAATGTTATGTCAAGGTATTTAAATATAAAGTCTTGAACAAGCAATTCTTTTCCAACCTTATAATCATAATCACTATTTAGTTTTTTATAAGTGTAAGTTGATTGTGTTTCTTTATTGATACTTTGTAAAATCATACTCGCTGGTCACAATTTTAATAGAGTCTCTTTGAATGATATACTAAAAATATCTGTCCCCAAAAGGGCGAAAAATCTTTCGTCTGCCGTTATTTTTTTTAATTTTTGACTAGGGCTTGTTGACGAAAGAGGATTGGGAAGAGAAGTAAGTAATAATATCTTGGAACCGTCTTAGACCTGATTGACAGAGTTTCTTACCAGCTCCGAAATCCGCCTTTTACATAACCCCCTTGCCTATTTGGTAATCCTACAGAATAAATGGGACCTACAGTTTAACATGGAATCTCAACCACGGAAGCGTTCTGACGTACTTCAAAGATACAAAACAAGCGTTTCCAGTGGTGAAGATGGCAAAATCCCAGTCGATTCTGGTATTTGAACCGGGGACCTTTCAATCCGCGCTCAGACTATTTAACCACAGAGCCACCAGATAGCTCGAGGAGAGATGGAAATAATCAGAAGTGATTCGGCAGTGGCCTTTTGAAGAATTTATCCTGTCATTCGCCTGTAGTGGTTTAGCGGAAGCATGGCAAGGCAAATCTGAATTGCTCGTCCAGGAACAGACTGCGTACTTCCAAATGCCAGGCCGAACTTTAACAACTATGTTCGATATAGTGCGAATAGTAAATTTAATATTTCTTTGTAATCGTAAATCAAATGAGCTGTAACTTCAATTACAACTGCTCAATGTCATTGCCATAAAATGATAACTTCAAACGTTAATATAGTGCACTTCAGTATTGCAACAGTTTTGTAATTTTTCAGGGCAGATTAAATGAACATAAATCAATATTGCTCCTCATTAATAATTATAGACAAATTCCTGTTTTTTTCCTAGCAGCGCAACTTTTTTGTTCCTTTTTTTGTTTAAAGAAATCAGCAGGATTGTTAAAAACTATAATAAAAAAGACACATCATAGTAGCAATTAAAATTTGTTATTCAAATTACGAAATAAACTCACACATAATACAAATTATAAATACTATGAGGCTGCAGTTTGGTTGACTTCACTAGTGAATTAATATGTACTCGTTGAGAATAGTATTATTAGTTAAAATAACAGGAGAACTGGTTTGTTACCCTATAGGCATTTCTATTGTTATTTCACAGTTGCATTCGGTCTGCTGGTGCACGTATTTCTTACAACGGAGGGTGATTAATACGTAGCTTTAAAATCCCCGATGTAATGCCTCAACATTAAGGCCCTCCAGAAAGCCTGGCGTCGCTGATATCTACCCATTATTCGCGATAAACGTCTGGAATTATGAATATTAAACCGGCGGCGCTCGACAAACAAAACATTAATCCACTTTGTTAAGAGAAGAATACGTGCAGCCTTATACGAACAAGACAGTGTAATGCGATTACGTTTCAGCGAAGGCTTCTATTCGACTATTTCATGTAATGCGATTACGTTTCAGCGAGACAGGACGGTTGTCGAAGGTTTCTATTCGACTATTTTCCTACGCTGGTGAGGCAGATGACGTCGTGAATGCCACTGGCAAGTCTCTATAAATGAAGCAATGTGATTTCATTATCTTCTCCGTCTCATGATTCAACAGTGGCAGTTCACGTCGCTAGATGAACCAAAGACTGACTTTCAAGTTTCCTCATCTGTTCTGTAGAATTTTGTATTGAAAATTTTCAGCATAATAACTTTAATATATTGAGCAGAAAGAAATTTAAGAATGATAATTCAAAATACAACTACAATTACGTACAGAAAATGCATGAGTTTTGGTGATTGTTCTGTGGGAGTTGCTTTTCATTTGATGTTACAGCATTATGTAGGTTTTATGATCCAGTACCATCGCTTGGTCACCTTGTTTTTTCATCTTCATTGTAAGGGCTGCTGTATGTAAAACAACTAAATATTGGCCTCAAACTTTCTCTAACTGCATTACAGGGATTCACAATTGATGGTTTCCTATTAAGGGTATGGTGTCTAATGATAAAATAATCTGAAAGGTATACTGAAATAATAATAATCTGATAATGAAAAATATTATTTTTAACAGTTACTTCTAATTCTTATTCCATCCGTTGCGGTATTTCAAGGCATACCAATAATCTTAATTTACTAATACACTGATTTTTGTCTCGAAGTTTTATTAATCCTTCCGAATTAAGTTTTAATGTGGTTATATGTTTGTGTAAACCGTTACAAAAAGAGTTATTTAAGCAGCAGAGGATTGAAATAAAGGTACTGAAAGGAATAAGACGAGGGTCTTTTGAAGGAACCACCCCAACATTCGCTTGGAGTGATTTCGCAAAACTATGTAAAACCGAAATTTGGATAGCCGGACGGGCATTCGAACCAGCGTCCTCCCGAATATAGGGCCATAGCGTTACCGCTCACCCACTGAGCTTCGTTACTAAGAAAAAGTCTACTTCAAACACCTGTTTACAAATCGTCGATATCCGATTTTGATACATTATCGAATTCCATGAACATGCAATTCAAAATAATAAATATCAAATTCCAATATTTTCTACAATTTTTTTCCAATTTCGTTAAATGTCTAAACAAATTTTAATAATTTTCTGTATTCGTAGTTCAGTGAAAATATTGTATTCGAACAGAATTTCGATTTTCTGGATTCAACTGATATTTATGTTCCGCCAATTTCGTGCTTCCTAAATAACTGCTGAAGATGTAATTCCAGAACGATGTAACAGAACATCAGGGTATAGGTTGTTCACATAGCATGGACTGAGATGTCTGATCAAACTGAACCAATCATCGACTGGAAATGGTTATGTTTAGATACTTGGAGACCATTTGCAGCCATTCGTGACCTTCATGTTCACAAACAACGATAGACTTTTCCGTGGCGACAATGCACCATGTCACATGGCCATATGATAAGTTCTTGTAACAAAGCAAGCCGACGGCGCAAAAACTATGTATTTATGCGAATTTTACACCAAGTATGACGATGAACAATACGAAGTTTTATGCAGATAAACTGAACTCAAGAGAAATTGTCGTAATGCACAAAGAAACAAACTGTCCTATTGGTCTTTGTATGTTATTTTACATTTTGTTTTTACTTGCATGAAATTTCAGCATAGTTATAGTTTCCACATACGCTTCGAACCTAAAATAAAAAACAGGCTTATACAGGGCATTATACAGTTTGTGGGAGAGATAACTGTAAGATACCTGAAAATGTAAAATTCGAGCAAACTCAGGTTGCTTTTTTATTATGCAATACAAATAAAAAGTTTCATCTCATACAAATTATTTCAGGCATATTAATTCGTATATCAGGCTCTTCATTCATTTAAATTTCTTTGTTGGCTTCCTAGAAGAAATTTTTCTGTTTACAAAGATAAAAAAAAATGGAAAACTTTTGATAACTTTGCTACTCTAAAATTAAAGCTTTTATCTTACATATCTATGGAGTAAAAATTTAAGGAATATTTCTATATATCAAACGAATATTACGTAAATATAAGCACCCAATGATTGATATGTCGATTTAAACGCAATACATACTTTTCTCTCAGTGTTCTAACAATTAATTTATACGTGGATTCTTAAGTAAGTAAAACTGTTATTAAATATTGTGCATAACCTAGAACAACATATCTGGTCGTAAGTTCCCCAACGAAGGCGAAAAGCGTGACGTCATAACACGACGTCATAGTGTGACGTCATGGCGTGACAGCTACAACATAACGAAGACTTGCGGTTTACAGGTACAGACTAGCCCCAAAGCCCGTCAAAAATGACGGGTTTAACTGAGTGTTAAGGTAATTTATTTCTCTGCAGTTGCTTAACTAAATAGAATTGTTATAAAATAAAACTCAATGTGCTGTAATTTATCGTCCCTTGTGATGTAGCAAAAAGCTTCAGTTGTCAACTTCATCCAGGTTGCATTTCAGCCCAACCACAATCTACACTAATATTGCTGCTAGAAAGCAAAGCTTCAATCACGCGCGAACTAATACATTCCCTGAATCGCATGTTAGTGTCATCATGCTTCACGATATGAACTTGATCCAAAATTTTCACGGGTTCTTACACCTTTCTTTCTTAATACCTGTGACGAAAATCGATATTTTGACGGCTGAGATAGCTTACGTCGGCTGTAATAATAACCCCAGTGAGAACGAAGGATGCTAAAAATAAATCTAAACAACTTACGCTATGCCACGTAATATTTAATTGTGGTTTACGTCACATATATCGCGATCAATTTGGAACGTCTTTTATTCGAACTATGTAATGATTACAGTAAAAAAAACTGATAATTAATATGCCAATTTAAATGCAGTACATACTTTTCTTTCCTTTCAGTGTTCTGACGATTCATGTCTCAGCAATTGCTTAACTAAATAGAATTGTTATAAAATAAAATTCAGTGTAATTCCTCGTGCCTTGCGCTGTAGCAAAAGGTTTCAGTTTCCATTCAGGTCCAGGTTGCATTTCAACCTAACAACATAAACTTGGCGCCAGAGGAACAATACTTCAATCCCACGCATATTAATACATGAACAGTATCGTGTTTTAGTAGCAATAATGCATCGCGATATAAATTTGATCAAAAATCTTCAAGGGTTTTTATTCATTTCTTTTTTTTTATCCGTGATTCTGACCGATATTAAAACGTTTGAATGGCTGACACAGTTGCTGAAATAATAGGCTCAGTAATATTACACAGTGAAAGCAAAGGAAATTAAAATAAATTCTTATAAACTTAATATTTGTTTTAAGTGTAGTGTAGGTGCACAGTTCGGGTATCAGTGTTCAACTATTTCCGTTCAGACGAATTAATAATTTCAATAATAGGACACAATTTAAAATATTTTGGGAAAAAACTAAATTACTCAATCCCTCTGCCGTAATGTCAAATTCCTATTGTAATTCTGATCCATGCTAAGTAACAATGTAATCAAAATATTCGCTACATTCATACTCCAAATACAAATCTTTTAATCTTACATATCTATGGACAAAGAATTTAAGGAATACTCCTATATATCAAAAGAATATTTTGTAAATATAAGCATCTAATGATTGATATGCCGATTTTAACGCATAAATACTTTTATTTCAGTGTTCTGTAAGTTATTTATTCGCGGATGCTTGGAAATATTAAATAACGTCCATTACCAAGAATAATGGCGTCAAGCGTGACGTCATTGCGTGACGTCATTGCGTGACGTCATGCCGTGACATCTGACGTCATACGTGACAGCTTGCTTATTATATTAATATTGTTAGCTGCGATGAGCCAGTGGCAACTTCACTACAAATCTATGTTTGCTGTAAGTGAATTTTTACTTTTCATTCTTTTACATTTTGTATTAAATTATTCAGCTCCTTTGTTTATAACTTATACTACCACTATATATTCCCCGGCCTAAAGTTTTGTTTTGCAACAGTTCGAATCAAAGGATAACCTGCTCCTATTAAAACTATCAAAATTAGTGCATCAGTGTGCGGAATAGTGCTCCTTGATGAAGGAGATGGGAGCTCTTGCATTTAGTGCCATCACTGCCATAGACAAATACAGCAACAAGATTTAAGCCGCACGGGTGGCCAACCCGGGGCCCACCTTTAAGATTTTTCCGGCCCTCGAGATTCATCACACTTTAACAAAATATATTTATTTTATAATGTGAAAACCAATACCTTTGTATATAAAGATGAATGTATGTTTGTTTGTTTGTTTGTTGGTTTGTTTGTTCTTCATACAAATCCACAGTTTTTATCCGTTCTCGATGAAACTTTGCACACTTATCCTTTGAAACAAGGAGAAAAATACTGTCTACATTTGGTTGAAAAATTATCTGTATAAAATAACACACTTGTCTCATAACTTCGAAATACGGCGGTAGAGTGACACGTTGGATGTGGACGACTCCGTACCGAGCTTTCCCGTAGTGGCCTGGCAGCTGAGTGGCTTATTTCGCATCGAGCCGCCGTCGCGTGCGGTTGCTCGATACTTCCTCAAGCGAGGTTCAGTGAGTGTATCAGTGAAAACTTAGCTTGTGGTTTACGATAGTGAAAATGGAATCGACGATACGGAAGAATACACTGAAATTTGCGTTCGACGCGAAGGAGACAAGACCACGTGCATATGACTTCCATGAATGGCTGTATGAAAAATTCAACTTGACAGACGCAGATGTATACGGAATCCAAATGGACTTCTTGACTTATGCAGTATACGTTAAAATGACAAATGACAACTTGTGCAATACTATCGTAGAGAAAACTGGAGGGAAAGCCGACTACCAGAACCCAGATGGAACCGTAAGTACCGTATATATAAGCCACGCAGGGCTGGGGCTACGATCAGTAAGAGTTTTTAATGTACCATTTGAAATTAGTAATGCTAGTGTAACGGCAGCAATCCGAAACTATGGTGAAATAATAACGGCGACCGACGAAAAATGGAGCCCTAAGTTCAGATTCCAAGCAAACAACGGCATACAGTGTGTGAAAATTGATTTAAAAAAACATATACCTTCCTATATAATGATACAGGGTTTCAAAGCATTAATAATATATGAGGGACAACCGCGCACATGCTCTGTTTGCAATGAACCAGGACATCTAAGATCTGAGTGTACAAAACGCCGACCATTACAACTTCCAAGAGTAAAATTGTCAACAACATCAGAAACTATAACAGCAAATGCTGCAATCGCGGAAGCGAGTAAGGAAAGTAGCAACACACCGTCTTATGCAGAAGCCACGGCACAAGTCAACAGTGTAAACATAGGCCACACTGTAACATCAGCATGTGAGCCACACTCAGAAACGTTGGAAAACACGGAAAACATGGAGATCGATGTAGAGGACAACTCGGAACAGCACGGCGGGAAACAGGAAACACAAGCCGAAAAATCTGGACAAGAAGAAGAGGAAAATGAAGAACAAGAACCGGAACAGAAATTACTTGAAAAAGAAATAGAAGAAGAGAGTCTCCCAGAACATGTCATACACATAGAAACATTTACAAATAAAACAACTCACCAGGCAGAAGAAGATTCCGAAACAAAACAACGGATTGAAATGCACAGCTCAACGATCAATAACAAAGACGAGGAAGAAATATGCGAGAAGAGAATAACAAGACAAGCTAGCAGAAGTGTAAATAAGGATGGTGCCAATACCGCAAGTCAATACATAGCAAAGAAACGCCGAGCTCTCAGTGAACGACTCGAAAATAACGGCAAACCAGTAAAAAGAATAGCAGAGAAAGTAGAACGAACAACAAATAACGCCAAATCAAGACAAGAAGAAGAAGAAGAAGAAACAAACAAAGTGAGAATTGAAGGACAAGACACACCAAAATACGTAAACTATCATAAGATAAGAGAAGAAGAAAAACCAAAACTCCTCAGTAAAGACAGCTGGTACGAGGAAGTAATGGAGGGATCTGATGAGACGTAAAATAACCAATAACAAGCAATCAAAGTTATAGCATCGCAACTATAAATATGAACAGAGTAACTACGCCATTCAAAATAAAATGCCTAGCGGATTATATTAAACAAAATAGTATTGACATCGCAATGTTACAAGAAGTGACTTTTACCGAACTAAACATCCCTGGATACGATGGAATAATCAACTACTCCAAAGAAACCAACACAAGAACGGCCCTCGTAATTAGAGAGGGAATTGAGACGGTTAGTACAGAAACATTAACAAACGGCAGGGCCATTGCAACTACAATAAATAACACGCGAATAATCAATGTTTACGCCCCCTCTGGCAATAATAATCGAGCCCAAAGAGCATACTTCTACAAAACAGAGCTACCCTATCTCCTGCGAAATACCACAGGTGCAATAATAATGGGAGGTGACTTCAATTGTGTACTAAGCCAAAAAGATCAAACCCCAAATTTCAATGGGTGCAGGGAGCTGACTAACCTCATTCGAGGGATGGACTTTCACGACGCATGGGAATGCATTCACGGAAATGCCAAACAGGATCTACGTAACGGAGACTCTCCGAACCAAAACAACCAGTGCAAACATTTTTCCTCTAAGCTTTTCAGATCACAACAGTATGCAATGTACTGTCAACATGCAGAGGCAGCCAGTTAGCAGAGGCAAAGGATTCTGGAAATGTAACATCTCTATGCTTGAAGACCCGGCGCTAGAGGAAGAAATCAAAAGTGTCTGGGACGAATGTCTAAAAAACTGTAAAAAATATAAAAGCACACTATCTTGGTGGGTCGAACATGTGAAACCGAAACTAAAACGAACTTTAATCTCCTTTGGGACACAAAAGAACTATTGGATGAAGGGCACAATTGAGTATTATTACAGATGCATCAAGGAATTATACCAAGAGCCCACCATAACTGTCGATACTAATATAAAAATAAAAAAATACAAAGCCAAAATCCTATCATTACAAAATATGCAAGCAAACAAACTTCTGACAACTTCAAAACCGGCTGACGTCGCAACCAAAGAAACGGCAGCCTTGTACCACCTTATAAGGAGCACAAAAAGGAGTAAAAAAACTTTAATAACCAATATAATTAAAGAAAATGGTGAAAACATCAAGGACGGAAGAGATATAATTAAAGAAATTACCACGCATTATAAAAATAATTTTAAGTCAACTCCAACTAGTACGGAGGCAATCGCCGATTTAATATCCAACTCAAGTAACACAGCAAGTGTGGAAGAATCGGCAACTCTAACAAGAATTTTTGACCAGGATGAAATTCATACATCGATAAACAAAGCAGCAAGAGGGAAATCCCCAGGACCGGATGGGTTACCCATAGAATTTTATATTCATTATTGGCCCATGCTAAGATATAAGTTAACAGAGATTCTAAACGACTTGTGGACAGAGGATAATCTTCCCACCGCCTTCACAGAGGGCATCATAGTGCTAGTACCCAAAGGCAACCAGATCAAAAAAATCAATGAAATACGACCAATAACTTTGTTAAATTCAGACTTTAAAATACTAACGAGAATCCTCAAAACTAGACTGGAACCCCTTATGGAGAAAATCTTAGGACCTCATCAAACCAGTGCTATTCCCGGACGTAGCATCTTAAATACTGTGTGCGAATACCGTGATATCATAAGCATAAACGCAGAAAAACAAACGCCATCAGCTCTACTATTCCTCGATTTTGAAAAAGCTTTTGACCGAATTGAACATAATTACCTCTTAAAAATCATGGAACATAAAGGATTTGGCTCCCCATTCGTGGAAGTAATAAAGAAAATAATTACAAACACACATTCAAAACTTCTTATAAACGGACACCTGTCAGCGCCCGTCAAGATAGAAAGATCGATAAGACAAGGATGCCCGCTATCAATGATCCTGTACGCACTGGCAACGGAACCCCTGCTTGAGAAATGTCACCTAAATTTAACAGGCATTAATCTAAACGGATACAAATTTACATGCAGAGGATACGCAGACGACATTTGTATAGCCGAAACTTCAGCGGAGGACATCCAAAAAACGCGGGAAATAATCACAACGTTCACGGAAGCAACAGGCGCAAAACTTAACCCAAAGAAAACTGCACTGCTCCAAATAAGTGGAGCAGAGATCCCACCTCCAACAGACATCTGGTACGAGCAAGTAGAGGAACATAAGACATTAGACATTATTTTTCAAAAGAACATTATGAAAACAATAACTAAAAACTGGCTCATAACACTACCAAAAATTAGGGCTGTTATAAACATCCACTGTGATAGAGATCTGGATGCAATACAGAAGGCTAAAATCGTATAAGTATCTTTATTGAGTAAAATGGTCTACATCGCCCCAGTACTGCCGATACCCGACACAATTGCAGATCGGATACAGAATCTGCTCGGGTGGTTTGCAAGCAGGGGTAAGATCTTCAAAACAGCGTTCAAAACAATGACTCTACCCCTAGGTAAAGGAGGCATAGGAATGATAAGCGTACGCGAAAGATGCTGCGCATTATTCCTTAAAAGAACCATAACGACAGCGGAAAATGACCCAAACGGCCCAACAAATAACTTGATTAAAGAAACAAAACCAGTCACTGAGGAAATACCTTTCAACATGGCCGCGATAAAGTTCACCTTACCACATATGAGAAAATTTCACCTAGAAACAACTTATGCAAAAACCAAAGGATGCACCCTGTACAACAAGACAACAAAAGAAATCTACAAAATAATCAACACATCTAACCACAGAAATAAAATCGAAATTAAAAATCCACAATACAACTGGAGCAACATCTGGAAAAATATAACGAATAAAACTCTAAACACTAAAATACAATCCTTGTGGTATGACGTCGTAAATGAAAAAATCTCAACCAACAGAAGACTTTACGAAATACATCTATCCCCGAATGACAGATGCAGAAATTGTGGAAATACTGACACCCTGATACACAGAATAACGTGTAACCAAAACCAGAAAATATGGACTTGGGCAAGAAGAAGAATAGCCTTCCTTGACAGAACATCACCTTTAACCGTGAGCATCCAGGAAATACTGAAACCTGAGAAAAAGAGATATCCTGAAACGAAACACAACACGGTACAATGGATACTAGGCAATACCCTAACTTATATGCTACAAACGGAAAAGAGTACTTACGACGAATATATAGCACATATGAATACTGCATATTACGAAATTATCCACACTCAAAATTATAAAAAAGACTTCGCAAGGATGCTCGATATAATAATGACAGAATCATTCCAATGATCACAATTTAACCAAATAAAACTGTTTATAAACCCCGCCTAGACCCAAAGAGAGACTTTTGAATCAAAGGCACGAGGGGAACCTAACTGTACCAAATATTCAAATCATAAAGAACATAAAAAAAAACATAACTTCCAACTGATGGAAAATACCACTAATAAATACAAATCAGGAAAAGAGAACATTGAAACCCAAATTTTATTATAAAAAGGTTTAGAGCCAGGCAAAGAGCCAACCACTGGCGAGCGAAAGGCAGGGCTGAAGGGGAGGAAGGAGGCCAAAAAAAAAAAAAAAAAAAAAAAAAGTGGCTAAAGCGCTGGCTTACGAACGTCGTGGTCTCCGGTTCAAATCTCCGTCTGGGATAAGATTTTTAAAAATTGTCTTTCATCGTAAGAGTCAGGCCTGGGCCGTAGGTTATTCGGATTGAATGTTAAACCGTAGATATTGGAAAGTTAGGGGTGCAATGCGAGGCAAATCGTAGGTATTCTTGCAATGTTGTAGGTGTATACTTTTTTACGTTATAATGATCCCTCAGGTTTTGTTCGCAGTCAGTGTGTAAGTGTGAACCACAGTAATCTTTATATATAAAGACTAGCTGACCCGGTCACGCGTTGCTGTGACTTACTAATTACTGTATAGTACGTTGGAATTAATGTTATTCTAAACTTCCTCAAGTAGTCAAATTAATATTCACTAATAAAGACAAAAACATTGTAGTCGATTTGGAAATTCAAATGTAATTGGTAAAGAGTTACGGAGAGTTAAAATTAAGGACAAACGATCATAAAAAAATTTAATATACATTTCATTACAAATTACTTAATTGAAATTATATAAAAATTGATATTTATATAAAAAAAACTTTTTTATTTATTTATGTAAACTGAAATTTCAGTTATATCTTCAGTCATTCTGTTTTTATATTTTTCCCACAAACTCGAAGATTGTGTTGGATAACATGTTCAAAATAATTGCAAACATTTTGACGAATACTATTCGGCGTGGCTGTCAACGCTGCATCAGCAAGTATCAGGTCCTAGTAATTGTCGTCTACCAGCAGCTGCAACTCGCGACATGCATCTTGACATGTATTGAACACTCGAAATGTATTGAACACTCGACATGTATTGAACACTCGACCATTAACTGTTCGTAAACATTCGAAAGAAGCTGGTCCAGGAACATTCACCAATAACAAACGCTGAAAGAAACATTCACGTTGTTTTGGATGCAAAGTCTTTGCTTTGAATATGCCTGCGATCGAAGGATGTGGTTCTCCTTGTTTACGTGGCTACCATTTTTTACCTAATTTGTTCCATGAAAAATAGCTTGGAACATCGGTATATAATAATGTTTTTGCGAATTGGCGGAACACATCAGATTTTTGACACAATGTGAAAAATTCAGTTTGTGGTTTGTCGTTTTTGGTGGCTCAAGTATTCTTTGGAAAATATTTTCTTCGGTGAAATATACACGTTGATCGTTTTCAAGATGTATTGCAAGATGCTGGATGGAAGGGTCTCTTTCATGGATGCGAAAACTAAAAATATGCCAGATAGCTTCGTTGCTGCTGATGTATCTACCTATTTGGTATCGTGTTATTTCGTCATTTTTATTTACATTTTGAACTTCAAATACGGCCAAATCACTGCCTTTATTAACATATTTGCAAACGTACTTAATGGATTTTACAGAACTGCAAAACTCGACGTTAATATGAGCCTTATACGTTTTTGAAAGCAATGGTGAGTATGGTACGACCCACTGATTGTCAATTTCAACTTGGTTTCTAGAATTTGACATTCGCATTGTAAATGTTTGGCCACCATTCTCAGCGTTTCTGCGGCGATACAACGGATAACCATCGATATCCGTAATAGTATCATTCGTATATTCCTTTGGAAAACGCTTCTTACATTTTCCACCTTCCATGCATGGCGATGTCATGTTAAAAGCACCGCACGGTCCGTGGATTCGAGTGACTGGTAACAATATCAAACAATTCTTGATCAATTAATGGGTCCGGAATTTCGGCTGAAATTATTTGATCAATTTCTTCTGGACGGATTTTAACTTCAAGCCAAATCAAAATGTGAGAATGAGGCAAACCTCGCTTTTGCCACTCAATCAAATACAGATAGCAACGTGTGTTACCGAAAACTGAATGTTTTACGATTAAATCAATCAATGATTTTAATTTTTGTTTGAACACACGTGCCGTGACATCATGACGATGCATTGATTGATGGCCTGGTAATAGCAAAGTTTGTATTTCCTCCCAATTCGGATTACATGTAAATGTAATAAACAAATCTGGACGACCATAATGACGTACGTAAGTCATCGCATCTTGTATATATTCCTGCATGTTCCGTGAACTGCCGATGTAGCTTGAAGGTAAAATAAATGCATTACCGATATCATTGGCGTTAAAATTTTCATAAATATTGCCGATAACAGTATCTCGTAAGAGGATGTATTCCTCCGATCGTAATTTAACCTGGTTGTATCGAATAAATCGCAAATGCTTGTTTTCAACCTTGGCGTACATATCCACGACGTATTGAAGGCACAGTTGACGATATCGAAGGATATAGTTATCCTAATTACGTCTAATCATCAATCGGGGGGCGTAGTACATCATTGAAGTAACTTTTTTATTTGTTTTATTACCTGAAAAAATAATAAATTAAATAGTAAAAAAAAAAGAATAAGAAATCAATATAGTGGGCCCGCTATAATCCGGCCCCTGGTCGGAATACTGCGGGTCTACTGTACTAATAAAATAACGAATTAAATAGTTGAATATTAAATTTACCAGCAACTGGATCACGCTGTTTGATGTTGATGTGATATTCATTCTGCCCTTGCCAGAATATCAGTGGATACTGGAGTGCGTCATACGAACGGTGTAGATCCGAAATTATACTAACAGTTCTATCTTGACGTGTGACTTTAATCAACTGAGTCACCAACCATAAAAACTGCAACTTCATCTACGGTTGGCGCGTTGAATCTGCCAGCGTATTCTCCTGATGGTAATTTGTCAGCTTTGATGACAATTTGATAGTTGTCATTTTTTAATTGTGGCGACACAATTGAATAAGTTGATTATTATTTTCCAAACAATTTTCCAACAATACCACAATTGCTCTCTCTTCTGCTTGTTCGATGAAATTATACTGGCACCTAGTTTTCAAGCGTTCCTCACAATTTCCAATAGATTTGGAGAAACTTCGGGTCATCGTTTGGCATCGGTATCAACGACCCAATCTTATGGTACACCTGGCCTTGTATTTTGAATTTAGTTTCAAAATGACGTCCATCAGATGTAAGATCGCAAATTTTTGTTGCCCCAAAAGACGTCATCTGGAAGCAAGAATTGAATTTGCGTGTCTTGCGCAGAAACAATTTCGAATCGTTTGATTCGCCAGCAAGAAGGATTGTAAATGTTCTGGCGGATTGGGTAGTGGTAATAATACATCTTTTCCTGATGCACAACACATGCTGGCTGCTTCATTGCGGAATTTCAACGCCTGATAATACTGGCATATTTTGCTCACTGCACCGATTGCAGTTTTTGAATGTGCAGAGTAATCAATGGCTGGTGCATATTGGAACGCAAGACGAACAAATGATACACGTGTTAAAGCACGGCTGATTTACTGTCTCTCTCGTTCTCTTTCTCTAAATGTAGCTATGTGCTGTTCTCGTGCCGCTCTTGTTCTCGATATATTCTGTCACAGACGTTCATCACGCTGTTCTTGAGATTCTTGCATACGATGCTCAGCTGTCCTGATTCTTTGAACTTCCTTACTTGCCGCGATTTGTGTTGCTGATTGATGAGCTCTCTCGTCGTGCGTCTTGCCTCTCTGCTACACGCATTGTCGAGGTTAGATTCTTTGGCGACATTTCACTGAAAAATATTTGAATTACAACAAAAAGTGCCTTTCTGAAAGCCTTAAAATAAGACACTATAATACATGTGGTGAAAGCCGGAATTTTTGGGTCCATTGAAAAATACAGTAAAATGGAAGTTAAGAACTAATGAGGAAATATAAAATAACATTGAAAAAAATAACAGAAAAAGAAGAATGATATTCTTTTGATACATTTATAGCATGGATGACACCAGGCTTTCAAGAGGTTTAGAAAGATTTGAAACGAAATAATACCAGTGAACCGTATGGAAAGAAAAATTTTTCGATAGCAGACTTTGAATATGGCAGGATTCAAAGGTAGAGAGGAGTGCAATAATGAAGGAGTACTGGGGAGGAAGAAAGAAAAAACAACAGGAGAGGAATTGAAATTGACACGTGGAGTCTAGCTGACCATAACAAAAAGAAGAAGAAAAATGATAAGTTAGCGAGAAATGCTTACACGATTCGAATTTATCGTAACGTTTTCTTCAATGTTATATTCATGTGTGTAATTACTTTGTCGTTAGGTATAAAGACACACAAACGATGAACAACAATACAGTATAATTATAACACAATACACAGCACAATTAAAATTGAAGAAACTCACACATATGGCGTGGAATAGACCGTAGCATAAATAAATCGAAATACAACGCCATCTACTGGATGGTTCGATAAATTAACACACCGCCATCTGTTAGGAATAAACTGTAGCATAAATAAATTGAAACAGAACGTGATCTACTGGATGATTACCCAACCTAGCTAACCAAGTGTTGTATAGATAAGTTAACACATCGCCATCTGTTAGAAACTTATGGAACTATAATAATAATTACGTGTGGTCGTAATGACCTGGTGACATGGTTTCTACTGGCTGGGCATTCTGCCCCTGTCGTAGCCGCCTTTACCTAGCCCGCCCATCCTGCCTGGTACAGGGGACCTACATTTTAACGTCGAATCCGAACCACAGTACCGTCCTGGCGTATTTCACCTCATACAGCATGCTGCGCCGGGGGTTAATGCCGGGTTAAGTGTCTATAAAAATCCTCGCCGAGACAGGGACTCGAACCGGGGACCTTTCCATCTCCAGTCAGACGCCCTAACCACTTAGCCAGCAGACCGCTTAGCCTTGGTGGCTTACAAATAATTACAAACCATTGTCCTATGACAAACATTTAATGAACATTTATTTCGCAAATAATAAATATTGAGGTCTATAATCCAGATAAAAACTATCCTATCTTTTAAGTTGGACTAAATCACACACATTAAGCCAAATTTCATCTAAATCGGTTATGTAGTTTCGGAGTTCATCCCGGACGAACATCGTGACACGAGATTTTTATATATATAAAGATGAATGTATGTATGTTTGTTTGTTTGTTGGTATGTTCTTTTGTTTGTTCTTCATACAAATCCATAGTTTTTATCCTTTCTCGATGAAACTTTGCACACTTATCCTTTGAAACAAGGAGAAAAATACTGTCTACATTTGGTTGAAAAATTATCTGTATAAATAACACATTTGTCTAATAACTTCGAAATACGGCGGTAGAGTGACACGTTGGATGTGGACGACTCCGTACCGAGCTTTCCCGTAGTGGCCTGCCAGCTGAGTGGCTAAAGCGCTGGCTTACGAACGTCGTGGTCTCCGGTTCAAATCTCCGTCGGGGATAAGATTTTTAAAAATTGTCTTTCATCGTAAGAGTCAGGCCTGGGCCGTAGGTAATTCGGATTGAATGTTAAACCGTAGATATTAGAAAGTTAGGGTTGCAATGCGAAGCAAATCGTAGGTATTCTTACAATGTTGTAGGTGTATACTTTTTTACGTTATAATGATCCCTCAGGTTTTGTTCGCAGTCAGTGTGTAAGTGTGAACCATAGTAATATTATTATAATTAAGGATGTAAGTCTCTGTCTTTCTGATACGTTATGACGACCAAATGGCTATATCGTTGTGATTGAATTTTATAAGGAAATCTGTATGAAGGGCACAGGATATTTTTCCAGTATGATTAACAGTTGTAGTCACGAAATTTTGAGACCTTATCGAATGGTGACAGAAATATGTTGGCAATTAATTCTCATAACTTGGAAATACGGCGATAGACAGACACGTTGGATATGCACGTCTTCAGACCGTGTTTCCGTGTAGTGTGCTGGAAGCTCAGTGGCTAAAGAGCTTGCTTACGAAAGTCGTGGTCTACGGTTGAAATCTCCGTGGAGGCTAAGATTTAAAAAAATTGTTTTTCATCGTAAGAGTCAGGCCTGGGTCGTAGGTTATTTGGATTGAATGTTAAACTGTAGATATAGGGGCGCAATGCGAGGCAAATCGTAGGTAGTCTTGCAATGTTGTAGGTGTACACTTTTTACGTTATAATGATCCCTCAGGTGTTGTTCACAGTCAGTGTGTGAGTGTGAACCACAGTAATATTATTATAAATACGGAAGTAAGTCTCTGTCTTTTTCTTACTTTTTGACGACTAAATGGCTATATCGTTGTGATGTAATTTTATAAGGAAATGTATATGAAGGGCACAGGATATTTTTTCCAGTATGATTAACAATTGTAATCACGAAATTTTGAGATCTTATCGAATAGTGACCGAAATATGTTGGAAATTAATTCTCTTCAAGAGGCAGGTTCGACGTTAGAATGATATAGTGATAGCGTTCCTGTCATATTATGCCGACTCGATATTGTTTGGGACTAATCCTTCGTTACCAACAACTTACTATATTTGATTCTGGCACAAAAATTCTTAATCCACGCGTACGAAGTCGCGGGTACGAGGCTAGTATTAAATAAATACATTATTTGTACATCCATATATTCAAAAATTAAGCGTCGAAATCATGATAAATATTAACTTTGATTTTAAAATAATATTCTTGGGAATGTATAAGTTTATATGCGGCCCGCGGAGTTATGATGCATTTCCAAAGTGGCCCGCAATATCATTTGGGTTGGCCACCCGTGATTTAAGGGATACACTAATTTCCTTTATATGCAATCGAAATATCGAGCGTAGTGATAACAATCACCATAACAATTTCGAGCAAGAAGGAAAGAGGAATTAAAAACCTTCTAATGAACTTTATTGAATGGTTATCTGGGCACTAAATCTGAACATAATGTAGGTTGCCTATTTACTTATATATCAAACAATAAGTGCGGGCTGTTTAGTTTGCCAGAGATGGCTATAGTATTTTCAAGCAATTGAGAAAGCTTTAGTGTGTGGCGTACAGGCTGGTACGTATTTGTGACCGATTCCCTTTCTGCATTGACACTGACAGATGCTGACTGACTATTCTACCCTACGTGTGTTATCAAACCTCAGGAAAATGGAACTCAGCTAACAATTATTTAAACAAAAGAGGCTGGAATTAAGATCAATGAAAAAGTTGATCGACTGACTAATATATTTGCATTAAATGGGATTAAATTCTATCACATTCACACAATGATCTTTGTAACAATATTATTAAACGTGGTCATAAAGAACTGGAACAAAGTGTGGGAGACAAACGATCATCAAAAGGTAAATTCAACAATACCATGGTTTTAGTATGGCCGGTTACAAAGTCACCTATACAAAATTCACCGACTTACAAAGTCACGTCGTGCAACTTCCCACTAAGGACCAGCATATATTTAAAACAAAACAAAAAAACCACCACAGGAACAAACTTCAAATCAATAAAATATCATATGCTTTCGTGATTAAAATGATATTTATCTATAAATTACTGAAGATACAATTAAACAGTTCATTGGTCACTGGCGATTTTCATATTGATGAATTTAGTCACCGTTTGACTAGGAGCAGTAAACTTTAATTCACACTTGTTGTACAGGATGTATCTGAGAGAAATACTGTGAAATTTTACTGCATTAAGTTAAATCATTTCGTTTTACGCTTATACCTTAGACAACTAAACAGCTTGTTAGTTAGAAAATTAATTGGGAGTGCAAATCATTTCACCAGCTGTGTGGGTACACACCCTGGGCAGATGGATCTTTCCAATTTAAAAAAATAAAAATAAAAAAATAAAAAAGAGGCCACACATTTTCTTTTTTTTTTTTTTTTTTTTTGTTAATTATTGTCAACGGCCCAGGACATGGTTTAAACATTCCATGAATCGTTAACAATAATTCAAGAAAATAGAAAACGTGTGGACTCGTTTTTAAAATGGGAAAGAGCCATCTGACTAGAGCACTCGGGCGTTATGTTGGTTGCTGTCAGGTACTCAAATTTACACTAGTATGTCAAACCGGCTGCAAAAGGCTTCTTTGAAGAAAATTATCATGTCACTTGTATCCAGACCAAAAATAAGTATGTAACATCCTTCCTCATACTGGCCATTACAACGCTAGGTAAATGTTTTTTTTTTTTTTTGTGATGCTTCAGTAGGTGGAAAACGTTTAAATATACTGTCATTTTCGAAACATTCAGTAAAGTTTTTTCTAAAAAAAAAACTTTTATTGCTAAACATATCTAAACACCATTTTTTTTAAAAAAAGTTAAATCTTCCGTTTCCTTAAGAAATTAAACGAACATTTTTTTATGACTTTAATCCTATCGATGTCATTAGAGGCCGGAAAGGACTAGGGGGCAAAGAACAGAAAGGAATTCGTCCCTGGTATTATTGAAGGAAAGAGCCCAACATTCGCCTGTTATAATTTCGGGAAATCATGGAAAACCGAAATCTGAATAGCCGCACGGGTAATCGAACCCGTTTCCCCACGAGTACAAGCTCAGAGCTTTACCGCTCATATTACGCTCTGTCTATTAAATTTTAAGTAATGCGTAAACTGGAATAACTCTTAGTGTCTTACACTGTTCCGAAAATTTGAGCACTTATCGTCAAGTAACCACTGCTCCTATCGATTGCGTATGTATTAAATATTACGATTTTCATGGATCTTATGCAACATGCATACACATTTGAATTGCCGTAGAAAAGCAAAAAAAATTATTCATAACAGGCCAATGTTTAAAGGTACGGTTTTCCTTTCAATCCTGGTGAAAGACGTAAGACTTCCCACCTCCACTTCTGCAATTTACTCCCCCATCAAACTGGATGGAACAGGTTGAGAAAGTCGTCTACGCTGTGCATTAATTAAAACGTATAGCCCGTACATTGCCAGTAATTGCTACGTCATTAATTACGAAGTTAAATGGCGACAGGAAGTATTTTTTCCGCGGGCGGAGAGGAAAGTGTAAATAGGAAGGAAACAAACGACAGCCGCTGCTGAGAGACATCTCGTCCTTGAGCCGGTAGGAGGAGAGAGCTTCTGTCGTTTATGCGGAATGCAGTCGGCCAAGTTTTTAATTCATTCCCACCAAGCAAAGCGCCTGCTGCTAACCGCGGGGCTTTAACAAAATTACGAACTCCGCTCGTTAGCTGTCTTTAATGTTACACCACCACCAGATGGCAGCAGTGTCTCAGCCGCCAGGTGCGTCTCGTCCTACCCAGTGGCTTTAAATCACGTTGACGGCCAGAGACATTATTGATTCACTGCTCGATGAACAATCATCGCAGGAGAGAACACAGTTTATTAAATAACAAATCGAGCAGATAGAATGAATACCTGATAACTAAAGATGAGGTCATCTTGGGTCACCACAGCTGGTGAAATCTCCTAAAAAAATTAAATCGGGTAAGGTAAAATGTTTCCACTGAGTTATACTAAGAATAGAAACTTGTTACATAATAAACTGCACATTTCAGAAACGATTATAGTCCATGAGTTTTGATGGTAAGATCATTTTGAAATTACGAAAATACAAATTTTGAGTGTGTTTGAGGTAGGGCTGTTGATATTTTTGAAAATATCGGATTCTCGATATATCGTTACTTTAAAAAGTATCAATATCGGCTGCCGATATATCGGAAAAAGTATCGATATATCGATACTTACATAAATGCAAATTCATAAAATCAAACATGCAAAAATAAGGCTATCCACTGATAAATAGACGTGTGATTTTGTTCTTAATCAGGTTTTCACTTTCGAATGGTTTCTGTTGGTGATGATGATTGTTGATTTCGTTAAAAATTTGACCATTATGCGTCTCAAAAGTTTCATAAAAATTAATAAAATTTCTTATTTTGTGTATTTTTAAGATTGATAAGTAACACAGTTGAGGCATTTATTTAGGTAGAAGTGTAGAATCATAGCATGCATTATGGCAAAGTTACATAACTTTTTCTCATATTCTTTTGTTTTTTGGTATTTCATTTAGTTTTGTGTGTTGATAGCTTAGCTTATTCTGAGTTGTCTTATTTTTCTTGCGCTCGAATTAGCAACTATTTTTTTTTTTTTTTTTTTTTTTTTTTTTACAAATCCCACTATTCCTGCTAACACACTAATTTCAATTTGGACTACCCTGAACACTCCATACGCTCATTTCAAACAATGAGCTCGTGTTCAATTCATGCTGGGCGAGTGATGCCTTGCCTACACTGTTGTCATCATCTTAGTAGGCATGATACCTATAACTTTCAAATTAATTGTAGAAACGTAGTAAGATTTACTTAAGCTTGCAGATCTCTATGCGTAACAGAAATTTGAGGGAAAACGAAAAATGGTAACTTATTTTAAAAAATATCGAAGCCAATATCCAGATTTCAGTATCGAAATATCGATATATCGTCCTAAAAAACATCACTCATAAATTTCGATATTTAAAAAAAAAATAATATCGATATATTATCAACAGTCCTAGTTTGAGGATGGAAGCAGTCACTTTATTGGAAGAATGTAGCAACGCAACTCTTTTTAAAAAAATAATCATGCTAGTGCTAGTCGAGCATCATTCAATTAGGGTTCCTAATTCTAAAGCCTTTAGTAGGTATCTTGTACGTGGCAGGTTAGAAAATGGTCGATTTGGTTACTTAGGAAGTAAAATTATAACTAATGGCCGAATCAGGCATGATGGTAGTAGCAGAATAGCATTCTTGAAAAAGAGAAATCTTTTAGTTTCAAATCTTGATGTGGATTCAGAAAGCACTTTTTAGAAGTCTATGTTTGGAGCGCAGCAGTTTATGGTAGCGAAGAATGGAATTTAGGAATACTAGAAAGAAGGAAAATTAAAGTGCTTGAAACGTAGTGTTGTAGGAGTGTGAAAATTTAGTGGACGGATAAAGAAAGAAATGAAAGTGTTTTGGAAATGATGTGTGAGGAAAGAAGTTTGTGGAAGAGTCCAACAGAAAGGAAGGATGGTAAGTCACAATTGGCTAATTTGCTAGTGTAGGGATGGTTGAAGGTAAGAACTGTAGATGTAGTTAAAGGTTAGAACATATGAAGCAGATAATTGAGGAGGTAGGTTGTAAAGGGTATGTTGAGATGAAGAGGTTAGCGCAAGATAGGACGAAATGGAGGATTGCCTCAAACCAGTCGAGAGACTGACAACAGCAAAAAAAATCCTTCAGTTAAAAAAATTATAGTTATATTGATACGTAATGAAGTCTCAAATAAGAGCACATTTTAATAAAACAGTATTAATACATGGCAAAATAACCTTAAAATAAAAATTGACCATGTTTTGCTAGAAACTTAAAAACTGTATTAGATTAATTATATTTCGTTTAAATATAGGATATGATTCATAAGGAGGACAAGATTCAAATTCCATGGATATACCGTTTTTTTGAGATATTCCAGGAAATAACATAGATTCTTAAAAAAACAGCCTTTGTTTGTCGAAATCGTCTTTATTTTGAAATCTATACCTCACATGTTGGGGTAGAAAACAAATATTTTTTCGACTCCCTTTCTTTCTATGAAAGCCTCCAGAATACAATTTTACAAAATTTTAAATACATTATTTGGAGATGGGCCACAATTTAGGTTCAAATTTAGCCTGCGGACCACAATTTCGATTCTAAATTAGCCTGCGGGCCACATAATACTTGCCTACAGTTACAGTTAGCAGCACACTCTTTGGTCGAAATTATAGAGTAAAAACCATCAATGAGACCTTTTCAGATGATTTTTTAAATTATAATCAAAATATAAAAAACATCAATAAGACCCTTGATAAGGTTTTTTAGCTAGCATATTCTATACTGCTGCTGTTGACGAGCAAATTCAAATGCCCGGGACTGGTGTTGGGCTGCCTGGCTCTAACGTATTCCGTTTAAGTACTAGAGGATTGTGACAGAAGACAGACAAAAAGGTAGCAATAGGGCTCCACTGGCGTTTGTTATGGGACACTAAGAGGCGTACTACGTCAGTAGGTCAGCTGTAAGTAGTGAGGTTCCGATACCATAAAAGCATCGATACCTACTCAAATGAGTAGTACTCAAATTGTCTTACGATACTTACTCATATCGATACTTTTTTTAAAATTAATGTCGAAATGTAAAAATTTACGTGACAATTTGCTAAATTATTTATTTTATTTGCCTAATGTAATAAAATCAAATAACACTCAGTAAACATTTTTATTTATTTATTAAAATTATAATAAGAGCACATTGTAAGCAATCTTTGAAGGTTTAGGAAACGAACGTTCACACGGTACTGACATTGGTACAACAATAAGATACTGCTTTGCGTTTTTATCCAGACAAGGAAGTATAAGTTTGATTTCTTTCCATTCTGTAAATGGATTGCTTTTTAGAGACGTTAGTGTTCGACAAGTGGAAAGAGACTTTGTCACTACGGTGCGTTTTCTTTTGTAACCATGGGGTAGCTCTTTGTGATGTTTCCAGAAGTCAAATTCCTGTAAAACGCTAGCTGAAGCAGCTTCTTTTTCCGATTCACATGGGCTACTTAGTTGATCATGAATCTTATCATTTAGTTTTTGTGTGGGCCTGCGCGGGGCCAGGCATAGTGAAATGCACGCCAAGAACGACTTATTACAATGAAATAGGGACCTAAAACAAACTCTTTGAAATTAGATTGTCTGTGGCAGTTGTCTAGTCGAAGACTGATTTTGTTTGATTTTCAATGCTACCAACTTGACGTCAGCCAGAAATTAATTTGGCAGGCGCGGCTGAGTGGCGTAGCAGGGATGATGCGTTCAGAATTTAACACCGGGTGCGTTTCGATTCGATACAACTACTTTTCTTCCGATACCGAGTAAGTATCGAATGAAGTAATTCGAATACGAAAAGTAATCGGTAACGAGAACTTACTCTTATTTACTTCTATCGAATCATCACTAGCTGTAAGGCGTCCAGTTCCTTTTCTCTCACCGAGCGGGGCGATGTAACGGTTAGCGTTCTCGCCTCGCATTCGGGAGGATGGTGGTTCGAATCCCCGTCCGGGCATCCAGATTTAGGTTTTCCATGGTTTCCCCAAATCACTCCAGGCAAATGCCGGGATGCTTCCTTCAAAAGGCCATGGCCGAATTCCTTCCCATTCCTTGCCCCCATCCTTGCCCCCCCCATCCTTTCCCGTCTCTAAAGACCTCGATGTTAAAAAGAGACGTAAAGCAGTTACAAAAAAAAAACCTTTTCTCTCGTACCTCTGAAACATGGACCATACATTACACGATGAACGCAAAGGCCGTAAAAAATCGCGGACTTTCAAATATATGCAAATTAACCCTTCAGCTACCAGACGGCTTGAACCGGAGACTGACCATGGATGCAGTGAACATAACCACAAGAATAAAACGATGCACAGGAATTTTTGTCTCGTGAAATTATTGAATGGAAAGAGAAACGAGTGACGTAGATAGTTATAAGCACATTCGTCATTAACAGTGAATTTCCTATTATAGATGTAGAAGCTGTTGTTATTTATTATTTTTTAGGCAGCCAAGGAAACTAAAACAATGCAACTTGGTGGATGGTGCTGTTAAACACAGACGGGAGTGAATAATGCAGAAGGCAATAAGGAGTCCTTGTCGTTGTTTCAGTAAGGTGTGTAAGATTATTAAACGAAAGTTAAAGGAAAGAAAACTGTAGAAAAAAGTATTATGAGAAAAAAAATATGACAATACAGTTTTCTAGTAGGGGAAGTAATTGAATAAAATTAGTACAAGATTTAATATGATTATCTTATCCATTATGCAGTAAGGAACCAAACTAATACAATGTACTTTCCTTGATGAATTTGAAATAAAAATCGAAAGTTAAAAAATCGAAATGTGGTAAATTCGTCTCAGGTCACTAGTGTAAAGTTGTTGCTTGTAGTATATTCATCAAATTGAAATGTTTTAAAACACATTTTTTAAATAAATAATACTTTGTAATTTAGTGAAATTGTGAGGAAAGTTGGTTTGTAGCACACAAATAATAGCGGATAATACTTTAGTTTTCACTGCAAACCTGTCGTATCACATCGAAATCCCACTTTACTTGAATAGTGTTCTCGTGTTAAATCAGAAAACATAAAAAATAATGTCTTTTCGGTGCACTGTCACTAGAATGAAGGAAACTGGATATAAAACTGTTAAAAGTACTAATAAATTATTTGTTTTTTCTCTACGCTGATATGCTTACCATCAGAATTACCGTGACAGGTTAGCACAAACTGACGCAAGAAGCTTTATTAAACTTTATTAATTATTCCCTTTCCTGGCATTTGTTTCAAGACGAAGCTTACTGTTTTGTCCCTGCCTCAAGGATGGATGTTATGATAAAAACTTCTTGGATCCATCAAAGTCAACAGATGATGATACCAGCACAAAATTTTTATCATCTAGTTCATAACGTGATGCTACTTGACAAAAATGAAACTTGGGATAATCTTGACTTTTATTTAATAATTCTTCTTTTATGTGCACGTCAGACAAAAAAAAAGCATGATGATTAGGAAAGAGCACGGCACATGATATTTAATCATTTTCAGGAAGAAACCCGTATAGAACGATGGGCGGAAACTAATATATTTACCAGAGAGCCGGAAAGACTGTGGAATGATTATTAGACTGTCAATATGGGATAGCCAGACTGTGGCAAGAATAAGTTTACATCCTGAGAATAGCCATTCATGTCTGAAAGTTCTGAAAGGATAGAAGGGAATAGGTTTTTGTGAGACAAACAAGCTATCGAGAATACTTATAATATTGAACACACCTACTCAACTCTCATTACCAGTTAGATTTCAGAAAATCACAAACATTGATTGAAAGTATATGAAAGTGTAAGTGTAATGGAATCATCAAGGGTGCCCAGCCGTATGGTGTCTTGAAAAGACAACTTTTCAATAGGTGGCTCTTATTTCTTCATCAGTTGTCGCATGGCTTACTGGTAGTTGAAAACCTGCTGCTGCTGCCTATACTGAGGCTTACAATCACCGAAAGCCATACGACACCTGCTGAAGACGACAGAACCTACTGTCGAAACGGCTGTAACCTAGTGGACTACTTACATATTATATACAAAAGTGAACCACGGGCATGTCAAGAGAATGACTAGTACAAGACTACCAAAAACTTATTTGGAAAAAAGGATAGTGGGCAAAAGACCAGTGGGAAGACCATAAAGAAGATGGACAGACCAACTGAAGGAGGACGTAGAGAGAAGAGGCTGGAATTGGGAATACATCACGGACAGAGAAATTTATCTTTATAGGAGACAGTGAAAAACGATCGTCTATAACAACCAAGGCTCGTAAACCACACCCGGGAAACTGGAGATGGTCCCCAGCGATAAAATAATGAAGAAAAAGTCTAGTAAAAAAATTATCTCATACAGAAAAACAGTCTGCAAAACTGACAAATGAAACAAACAAAAAAATACTCTAAAAGGCACCCATATACGTGGCCCAAAGGATTCAGAACATCGAGAAAAAGGAAGATGCAAAAAAATTCAAATCTATGTTTTGTACATTACTTCCTTTACAGAGAAGCTCTTAATTTCTTAAAACGCTGCTAATAAACAAAATTTCGATAAAACCTTAAAGCCATCAAACTATCATCACCATTCTGATTCTAGTTAACAGATGATCGAAGTTAGCCCCTCTGATGTTAACTAGAGCTGTAACGACAGAGATTATCTTTAAACACCATTTCATAGGTAGATCCCTAGTACTTTACTTCCCTCCGTCGGTGATACGGTCTTGTGAATATTTAAACGTCCGTTCGTTTCGGAGACGACTCACCGTACCACTCCGGCTCACACTGAATACGTATATCTGCTCGCCTGCCACTCTCAATGTTAATCTGGTTGTACATCTTAATTTAAATGGCAGATCAGAAGCGCGCTGGGGTTAAGTTTCAGCCTACGTACGCGCCCTCGCGAGCTATTCAAATACGGCCCTGCAGCGCCGGGGGTGCAGCGGGCTGCTCCCAAGTTTTAACTGTTGGGCCGGGGCCGAACGATAAGGCAAATCGCGCGCTCAACTTGTGCAGACTTGGAGGAGTGTGCAAATTGCATCTCTGTGGCGGCGACGGGAGCAGCCCGGTTGGAAACGAGCCGCCAACAGTCCCTGACGAGCAGGCTCGAGATGGCGCATCCCAGAGCGGCATCGCATTCTCTCCACGAGCTCCGGGCTGAAGCCTTCGGATGCGGCTAATGGAAGCGGCTTCCCTTCCCCCTTGACAGAGGAACGTGAATCATTTACTAGAACCTAAAACGTCTCGCGTTAAGTAATCACTGCGGGTAAACAGTCGCGTCGCTTTTCAGAGGTAATGTGTTTTCGGGAGACGCTGAGAAAGGATCCAAACCACGCCACTTAAGGAGGATGCGGGGAAGTTGCCTCTTCGATGCTTCCTTCCGTTACCCTATACGCAGTGTGTTCGAGTGCGCGTTTTGCTGTTTATTCAGAAAATACGTAAAACTGTCTACCTCCCGGTTGATACTACCTTCCTTTCTGTTCAGCCTCTTGTGTCCGCCATGCTGAGAAAATTATCATTTCTTTACATAAAACCAATTAAACAAATTCTTTTTTTTTTTTTTTACTTATTGTTTTATGCCTCGTCGCCGGCTAAGGTCATTAGAGGCGGGATGGGACTGCGGACAAGGAACGGGAAGGAAATCTGCCATGGCCTTTTTGAAGGAAGCATACCGGCATTCGCCTGGAGTGATTTGGGGAAACCATGGAAAATCCAAATCTGGATGCGGGGATTCGAACCCGCGTCCTCCCGAATGAGAGGCCAGAACGTTAACCGTTCACCCACCACGCTCGGTACTCCCTTCTTCTTTAAACAAAGGAAGTTTATCCAATAAATCAGCATGATTGCTAAGCATACACCATAAACGTGTAATTTATTCTTAACTATTTCACTGATACGGCAACCTAATAGTTCAGTGGCTAACGAGCTGTTCATCGAAATTCAAGCCCACTGGGTCGAGTCCCGATGTGGCCATGGATTTTTACGGGACGAATAGTCCATGAAACTAACCGCTTTTCCTCTTAATACCCGTTGCTTCCCCATTTCTTCAAACACTGTCCGACATGCAGTATCATTATTTTAAAGGATTCACCAGTGAATCAAAACTTCTTATTTTTAGTTGCACGGAAACATACTGGAGACTTCTCAAGGGGACGTCCATTAATTACGTGATCAGAAATAGATGAGGGGGAGGGTTCTGACGACATTTCACCAATGGGGAGGGGGTTCCACAGAAAGCTCACTTCACCATTTGAATATTCAAGAACAGTAGAGCTAAAAAAAAAAATGCCCAGATCTCACCAAGCGGTCCAGATTTACGAAAAACTATTCATGTAATTAATGAACTTCCCATAACCCAGTGCCATCTTCTTTGAATACCGAGACTATCTGTTGGCTAATCGAAGTCATACGAAATATGTTCGTCCAATTAGATTAATCGTTATTCAGACACACGTTAAAGTAAATCATTTTTCTAGTAGCTTCGAAATTTTCACCAAATCAAATACTGGCTTTATAGAACTGAATATTTTCGCCATGAGTAAACAAAACATATTAAAATTACCCAAAATATTAGGAAATATTTCAAAAAAAATTTCTTTACAAGCTATCCTCGAATTAGAATATCCTGCATGCGCACCTCAAATACATCGCTATGTTATATGTAGTCTGCCGGATTAGCGCAGATCGTGTTAGAAAGTTATTTAAGCCATAGTGAATAAAATGGAAGTTCCTCTCATCAACTAGGTATTTGCAGATGGTTTGATGTAATCATATTGATATAAGAATTACGAAAATATTTGTAATGTTAAATTTTGTCTAAGAACTGAAGATATGATGGAGTCCTCCGCAGGTTACGCCAGGGTTTTTTAGAAGTAGGACTACCAGTTCATGTCTTGAGTGTATGAAAGTGTTGTTACTTATGTTTAGATTGTGTAGCTAATCCTAGGGTGTTGTTCTGTATTGTGTGTGAAGGAATAAAGATAGTGAAATCCGGCGACACCCCACTCAGGTTTACTCTTCCGAAGGGCACCAATCAGGTGGCCAATATTTACGTCTCCGTACGACAGACAAATCAGCCTTCATCCAGTGTACACCGTGGACAGGTTGGATAACTAGCCGATACAATCTAGTCCACTTCTAACATCCTGCTGAGCCGATCCCGGCAGCGTAGGGGTAGCGTTCTTGCTTCGCGTTGCAGGGGTCGCCGGTTCGAGTCCGGCCAAGGGCATGGGTGGTTTTAATTAAATGTTGTGTTTGTCTTGTGTCGTCCTTACATAATATAGAATACTAGCCTCGTACCCGCGACTTCGTACGCGTTGATTAAGAATTTTTTTGCCAGAATTAAATATAGAAAGTTGTAGGTAACGAAGGATTGGTCCCAAACAATATCGAGTCGGCATAATATGACAGGGAAGCTATCACTATATCATTCTACCGTCGAACCTGTCTCTTGAAGAGAATCAATTTCCAACATATTTCTGTCACTATTCTATAAGATCTCAAAATTTCGTGACTACAACTGTTAATCATATTGGAAAAAATATCCTGTGCCCTTCATACAGCTTTCCTAACAAAATTCCATCACAACGATATAGCCATTTAGTCGTCAAAACGTAACAAAAAGACAGAGACTTACTTCCGTATTTATATTAGTATTACTGTGGTTCTCACTCACACACTGACTGCGAACAACACCTGAGGAATCATTATAACGTAAAAAAGTGTACACCTACAAAATTGCAAGACTACCTACGATTTGCCTCGCATTGCACCCCTAACTTTATAATATCTACAGTTTAACATTCAATCCGAATAACCTACGGCCCAGGCCTGACTCTTACGATGAAAAACAATTTTTAAAAATCTTAGACTCAACGGAGATTTGAACAGGAAACCACGACGTTCGTAAGCAAGCTCTTTAGCCACTGAGCTGCCAGTTCACTACACGGAAACATGGTCAGGAGACGTCCACATCCAACGTGTCTGTCTATCGCCGTATTTCGAAGTTATGAGACAACATGTGTTATTTATACAAATAATTTTTCAACCAAATGTAGACAGTATTTTTCTCCTTGTTTCAAAGCATAAGTGTGCAAAGTTTCATCGACATCGGATGAAAACTGTGGATTTCTATGAAGAACAAATAAACCAACAAACAAACAAACATACATTCATCTTTATATATAAAGATAATCACACTAAAATGAAATGTTTACATTGTAAGACAAACACACACGTTGATCTGGCTGTATAACTAACATGGCCCAATGCCAATTTAAAAAACAAAAAAAAAAAAAATCCTGCTGGTCACGTCTAGAGGGTGATAATTTCTGCCAACACTAGGAATAGAAGCATCAAACTCCCTGTCGAGTGCCAGATACAGTGACTACGTCTTTGCCAACGAGGCAGATTGGGAATCACTTGGGCATCTAGACAGTTGAAAAGAGGCAGAACTGACAAACATTTCACACCATTTTAGAACATATTTTAAGAACATTGCACCCAGGATCACCCAGCAACCTGTAACAGATTTCAGAAACCTTCCATCAAGCCTGCAAAATCGTGCACAACTTTAAGGTTACCTTGAACTGAGCTCAGCAAGAAGTTACACTGATACATACAAATTCTTTGACGGTGTCAGCAAAGGCAGACAGAACGGATATGCGACGGAAATCTTGTGTGTGTGGTACACAGAAGGTGCGTCACAGCAGACAGCAGGGATAACAAGGAAGATCCCATGACGGGCTGCTCATTAAGGAGCAAGCCTGTGCGCCAGAGCAGCCCAAATGATGTAACGGGACGCTACTTTGACGTAACGAGGTGACCGCTAGACACGCGACATCAAAGGCTCGCCGACCTTCCCGCCTCTTGCAGACGACATATATTGTTACCGGTGAAAGGAGAGAAGCCGGGTGAAAGAAACAGCAGTGTCGGCGGAGGGAAGCCGCGCCAGATCGTGTTCTCAGGAGGCCCATATCGCACCTTGTGGCTTTGACGCCTCTCGGAACAAGACAGGACTCGTGGCATTATCCATTGACATCCGATAACCTAACAGTTCTCCCCACACAGTGTTCTTGACAACACTGAGGACGTATCCTGCAAGCGGTTACAGACATCTAGACAATCTTACCTCACAGAAGGCCTTATACCGAACGTATAATTTCTTTTATTGTAACCAATGATTTTACAGTGATTATTTCGAGCGGTATGGTGGTTCAGTGGTTAAGGCGTCTGACTGGAGATTGAAAGGTCCCCGGTTCGAACACTTGTCTCGGAAGGGATTTTCGATGGCCCTTAACCCAACCTTAATCTCTGGCACAGCTTGCTGTGTAAAGTGAAGTACGTCAGAAAGCTTCCGTGGTTCGGATTCCAAGTTAAATTATAGGTCCCCTATATCCGGTAGAGTTACCGGGTTGGGTTAAGGCTGCTACGATAGGGGCGGATTGCACAGCGAGTAAAATCCCTGTCACCAAGTTATTACTACCTACACGAGCCTTAAAATTAATGGTAATTTCAAGTTACTTTTCGACCATAGATGAAAAAACGAAATATGGGGTAAATATGTGAGAAATTATAATTCTTATAAAAAGTAATCACTTTCTTTTCCTCCGTCTAATCCAGGGGTCCACAAAGTGGTCGATACCGACTCCTTGGGGTCGCTAAGAGTTCTCCCGGAGTCGATTATTACAGGGGGGTCGATAAATACTAAAGAGGATCAATTAAACTGTACAGGAAAAAAATAGGAATGCTCTACTAAAAATCAGGTGAATAAGTAAAATTAAAGCTGATCCTCTCAATTCTCTTCTTTTTGCGAAGTTATGTGAAGTAAAAGATGAAACTTTCAACCAATTACTTTTGCCCACTGTGGTAAGGTGGTTGTCAAGAGGCGATAGTTACAGTATTGAGAGTTAAAGAGTACCTCAGGAAGGTGGATTTATCGGTATGTGACAATTTAAAACAGTGTAACAACCATCTGTTCTTTATGGTAGATCTTTATATGAAATTTATTACTTCTATCCATAGTTTTGTTCCTATTTTTTGATATTATAATAGTAGTGGAAAGTATCTCGTTTTTCTATTAATTTTATTGGGTGGATTTTATAAAATATTTCGTTGAGTTGTTATGCAGGCCTCCTTATTGCTTTGCATCAGAAATGCCAAGAATGATTTAATGTTTTTATTAATTACTTGTGGGGGTCGGTAAGAAGGCAAATATCGTATCAAGGGGTCGACGGGGTAAAAAGTTTGCGGACCCCCGGTCTAATCCGTCTGACTCTTGTAGATGCCCCTTCTCAAGGAGAGCCTCACTATTGACGTCAATCAAGTGGCAACAAGTAACAAATCCTTTGTTGCTACCAAAGAACCTGCTTTATCACTGAATTTTTCGGCTTTCTCGCACTTGTGTTAATGGGGAAGCCCTCTAGCTCATGGTTGCCCATACCCTCAAAATTCCATTATTTTTTTTTTTTTATTTTTAAATTTTAACTGCTTAACGTATCTTAACAGCGAGGTCTTTAGAGACGGGAAAGGATGGGGGGGCAAGGAATGGGAAGGAATTCGGCCATGGCCTTTTTGAAGGAAGCATCCCAGCATTTGCCTGGAGTGATTTGGGAAACCATGGAAAATCCAGATCTGGATGCCCGGACGGGGATTCGAACCGGCTTCCTCCCGAATGCGAGGCGAGAACGCTAACCACCACGCTTGGTCAATATTCCATTCCTCAGTCTTCTGGCAGACTTCAAAGTGCAGAGAAGACCTTCCAAGCGCTGTGAGATCCAGAGAATGGACGCGTTTTTGTAAGTATTCTCGTTCATGTTCAAAATTCTTCGCTGTAGGTATCTTCCTTTCACTGCCGTCTTTTTGAAGATGCGGTTTGGATGTTGACCCGAGGTTGCTTCTTCATTTTTGGGCTTGTGTTATGCACTGAAACCTGGCGGACCAAACGATCTGCTGGATTGTTCTATTTGCATGTTAGTTTTGTTCCGATTTTTTTCAAATTAGAATCCGTTGTTTGTCCCGAGAGTGCGTAGAATATATATGTCAATTGACATATATATGTTAATTGACTCAATTGAATCAAAGTCTCATATCTAATACTACGGCGGTGTGGCAGATACCTTTGAGATTACACTTTATCTTGTGGTTCCGTTCACCAGCTATTCGTCTTTCTTTCTTTTTCCTTATAGTTTTACGAGTCATCGACTTCGAAGACATTAGAGGTCGACTTGTTCATCTCGTCGGCAAGTAACTCGCCTTGATGTTGAAGGATATTTTTCACAGGTTCATAACGTCATCATAATCCAGGAACCATTCTTTTTCTCCGAAACTATATTCCACCACCACGCCCACAGCTGTGATTGAAGCAATCAAGGAGGTTACGGTTTTGGGAAACTGGTGGACTTCACCAGTGTCCAATTCGAGAACAACGGAAGCGTTAAACCGATTTGTGTCGTCTCCAATCTCGTCCCAAGCGTAATGACAGACGAATTTAATTTTCATTGCAGCTGTCTAATATGATAGTTAGGCTGCTTTTCCACTACGCGGCTAGTCGCGGGCGACCGCAGTCGCTAGCGGCTAGTTTTGTAGCGACTGTTGTAGCGACTGCGCGCGCGACTAGCTCATTTTCAAAATGGATGTCGAAGAAATAAATGATGTTAACAAAAAGAAAACGAAAATATAGATTTGGATACATCCTTTGTTTTTTGCATTGATGTCGGAGCTTACGGAAAATGCAGTGTCGCATCTATATTTCGAAATAATGTATATTGTAAAAAGAACACACCGATACGTTATGTTTTCGTGGGTGATGATCCTTTCTAACTAACTGATAAAGTTTTGCGTCCGTAAAGAGGGCGAACTTTGACATCAAAAAAGAGTTTTTAACTGCAGGTAAGGCGATAAATTTGGTATAATTAATTAAATTAAATTGCAATAGAGCGCACGCTCCGGTGGCAATTTACACTCTTCCTGCATCCACCTACATTCGCACTCTACATATTTTAACTTTATATTCTTTCAACTTTTTGGTAAATTATTCATCATTTCTCTTGGTAACTTATTCCAATCCCTAACACCCTTACCTAAAGAAGAGAATCTTCCAACACCCTTGTGCCTGAAATCGGGTCCCAGCTTGTGTTCATGGTCATCTTTTCCCTTCCATGCATTACTTTTCATTCTTACACCAATATCTTTCCATGTCTCCTCACCAATATACGAGTTGTACAAACCCATGACTCTCTTCACCTTCATCCTGTCTTGCAATTAATCCCATTCCATCTCTTTTTAAATGGCATATATTTCACAGAGCTTTAAACGCATACATAGATTTTTCTATAGATAGCGTAAGCTACGTGTATTTTGCGTAATTTTTTGCGTGAAAGGCGGTCAGTCTCGCGCGGTTAGTCGCGCAGTGTAAATGGTGCAGTAAGTTTACATTGCTATTGAGTCGCGCGCGGCTGCTCGAGTCGCGTATTCTTTTGCAGTCGCGACGACTGCCAAGTCGCGGTCGCGTCAATGGGTATGGTCAATGCCATAACTGAATAAATGACAATCGCGCGCGGCCAGCCACCCGCGGCTAGCCGCGTAGTGGAAAAGAGGCCTTAGCCAACTCGCTTTTGTACCATTTTGATATTTAGTAACCTAAGTGCCTCATCTCTTCTCTGATAGTTATTCACACACAAATTCTGCTTTTACTTTGTGCGAGTTGCTACTACTTTTAGATACTATGTGTAGCGTCGTTATAATCACGACGTCACCACAGATCAAAAGCCCCAGTAACAACAAATTTTTTATTTGCCTGAGGTCTAAAATTTGCTAGATTTTCCAGTACGTTATAATAGAGATTTTTGTTTCGTTTTTTCATCAAATTGCCACACATTTTCAAGGTTTCTAAGGTGTAGAGATTTACGGTTTAAATTCAAGATATTAAGAAGAAACTTGCAGAATATTCAGTTAAATGATCGTCCATAATAACTAAAAATCCTTATAAAAATGAAACATATTATTTATTTTTAAAATAATAAAGTTTGTTGTGACTTTATTAAAATCAGTGTTCGCATTATGAAATCAGATCCAAAATTATCGAAAATATTAAGTCTGACGCTCTTAATAGACTTGACACCATCTCTTATGAAAGGTCTTTCACACAAATGACACTTTCTATAACGTAAGATGCTTGATGTTAGGTATTCGTGATTGCATTAAAATGTATGTTGTCTCACAGAGATTTCGCTGATGGCCCTTCATTAATATTGGCCTACGTTAGTATTATATTATATAACTAGCTGATAGCCACCACTTCGTACGCGCCGATTAAGACTTTCTTTGCCAGAACTGAATATAGAAAGTTGTTGGTAACGAAGGATTGATCCCAAACAACACCAAGTCGACATAATATGACCGGAAAGCTATTACTATATCGTTCTACCGTCTAGAGATGGGTAGGTCCGGATGGATGCAGTTCCGCGGACCCGTATCACTTGCGCTAGGGATGGATGTACATCCGAGAGCTTGTCGGATCTGCTTCCAGCCGGACCTGTAACAGCGCCACAGTTCTCGCGTGGCCGGAGGTTGAACCACGGCCGGACCTGCAACGCGGAGCTGGAATGCAATTTTTCATTACAGTTTCGATTTGAAATCTATGTTTTGAAGAGTTTAATGTCATTTACTGTACGATTCGATTACAGTTCTGTTTAAAGATGAGATTATAAATGAAAAACTATTTCTTAATGTCTGACTGCTAGTAGATAATTACAATAACTATTAAATGTCAATGGGTAGCTAAAACCCGGTAGTACTTTATTGGTCGGGTTCATGCTTCTAAGGTGAGGAATGTTTTACGTGCTAAATAAGAATGGACTTATAATTTAACTTGTAATTTTAATGCGTTGTAGTATTATTAAACTTTTAACGTTCAGTTTGATTGATCACAAAGTCTCTAGAATTTTTAACTTTCTGAATTCTGATGGCTTAAGGACAAATCAGATAATACATTTAACATCTCTTTATTGCAGAAACATGGTTCGTAGAGTTTCCAAGGAACATTATACATATCTATACTAATATTATAAAGCGAAAGTAACTCTGTCTGTCTTTATGTCTGTTTGTTACGTTCCTTGGGCTAAACGGATACTCCGATCTTGATGAAATTTGACAGGAAGATGCTGTTGACATTAGGATCGAGATGGGATACTATATTATGTATAAATAAGAACATATTGTCAGTAAATTATGAAAACTATCTCAACTGTAAAAGACAAACGCATAATATATATGTATATTTGTAATGCGCACCTATCCCAGGCAATATTAGGGTGGCGTAGTGGTAACGAGTTTGCTTCTTATTCCTCCTTCAGTGTTGCTCCGGGATCTAATCCCATTGGGTACAAATATTTTTATGAATTGTTTTTCATAGTTTGAGCCAAGTCTAGGATTTTATAGTAAGGTTATCATGTTCTGGCAAATCTTTGGCGGTAGAAAGCGTTAACTTTATTCACGGTATACTGGTTCCACAGGTAGTTTTTGTGTGATCTAAACTAATAATATTGTGTATGTGAAAGTGAGTCTCCATCTTTTTTTTTACGTTTTGATGAATATATGTGTATACCGATGACAAGGAAATACTTTGTATATTTGGGAACGAAATAGGATGCTTTTTCCGATATGAATAACAGTTTTAGTCATGAGACAGGTTCGAAGGTAGAATGGTATATCGATTGCGTTCCCGTCATATTATGCCGACTCAGTGTTATTTGGGACATCTTAGATAATTTTCAGCATTGTATATGCAATTCTAGCAATCAAATTCTAAATCCACGCGTACGAAGTCGCGGTTAACAGCTAGTAATATATATAAATGATTATGTGGCATTATTGCGAGCTACTCTGCTGGCCGCTTTTACAGAAATATTTTATAATCCAGCCGTTTCTAGAACGTCTAACAATGGCTCAAACAATCGGTTATTATTACTAAGAATTAAATCTTGCTTAAAAATACTTTCAACTAAATTGGAAATGATTTTAAATAAAATTACAAAGAAATTAAAAGTTTCTGAAATTGCACAAAATAAAATAAAGATTTTGAAAGCACCAAAAACACTTTATGGTAGCTGGCAAAACATAAATATTACTGTTTGATTAAAATGCATTGTATCGCACTCGATTTAGCATTCACGACAACGTTTTATTCACTCAATCAAAACAGTTTCACATAGTATACAGAGCAAAACACTATACATAATATAAGAACAAATCTCACGTAATTTCTCGCTCACAATTTAAAATAAGTTATACTTGAAATTTTGTTTTTTGTTCATTTATAATAAACTGTTTCTTAAGTTGGTATATTGTGGAAAGGCAACATTTATCTAAAAATGTTGACTCTTGAATAATTTAATTTTTAGTAAAAAAAAAAAAAAAAAAAAAAAAAAAAAAAAAAAAAAAAAAAAAAAAAACTAACAGTTAACAAAGACTTTCGATTTTTTTTAGTAGTACTTAAACATTATTAAGAAATGATTTCATTTTATTCTTATAGAAGTCCACAGAAATTTTACTTTTACTTTTATCATTATCAAGTCTGATTATGCTGTGATTTTCTAATATTACGTACAATTGTGAGTTTCAGACAAAAATAAAACAAAATTATCAGAATTAATATTCTTTCATTTCATAAATTAATGGATAAACACGATATAACTCATACTGCAGTTCTCCTTGGTAGGATTTGTATCCACCATACGCTCGATTGTAGAGCCGGACCCATACAGGTCCGCCGGACACGTATTTGGATGTAGGTCCGTACACATCCAGTTCCGCCATACACTCCGCGCGCTCGATTGTAGAACCGGACCCATACAACTCCGCCGGACACGTAACTGGATGTAGGTCCGCACAGATCCAGTTCCGCCATTCACTCCGCCCGCCCGATTGTAGAGCCGGACCCATACAGGTCCGCGGACACGGAACCTGGATGCAGGTCCGCAGCGCTGGATGTACATCCGGACCCGACTCCTTTAAAATCTCGGACCTGCCCATCTCTACTACCGTCAAACCTGACTCTTGAAGAGAATCAATTTCCAACATATTTCTGTCACCATTCGATAAGTTCTCAAAATTTCGTGACAAAAATCAAACCGGAAAAAATTCCTGTGCTCTTCCTACAGATTTTCTTGTCAAAATTCATCAATATCGATATAGCCATTTAGTCGTCAAAACGTAACAAACAGACAGAGACTTACTTGGGCATTTATAGTATTACTAGCCCGTACCCGCGACTTCGTACGCGTGGATTAAGAATTTTTTTGCCAGAATTAAATATAGAAAGTTTTTGGTAACGAAGGATTGGTCCCAAACAATATCGAGTCGGAATAATATGACAGGAAAGCTAACACTATATCATTGTAACGTCGAACCTGTCTCTTGAAGAGAATCAATTTCCAACATATTTCTGTCACCATTCGATAAGGTCTCAAAATTTCGTGACTACAACTGTTAATCATACTGGAAAAAATATCCTGTGCCCTTCATACAGATTTCCTTATAAAATTCCATCACAACGATATAGTCATTTAGTAGTCAAAACGTAACAAAAAGACAGAGACTTACTTCCGTATTTATAAATAATAGCCCGTACCCGCGACTTCGTACGCGTGGATTAAGAATTTTTTTGCCAGAATTAAATATAGAAAGTTGTTGGTAACGAAGGATTGGTCCCAAACAATATCGAGTCGGAATAATATGACAGGAAAGCTAACACTATATCATTGTACCGTCGAACCTGTCTCTTGAAGAGAACCAATTTCCAACATATTTCTGTCACCATTCGATAATTTCTCAAAATTTCGTGAGTACAACTGTTAATCATACCGGAAAAAATATCCTGTGCCCTTCATACAGATTTCCTTATAAAATTCCATCACAACGATATAGTCATTTAGTCGTCAAAATGTAACAAAAAGACAGAGACTTACTTTCGTATTTATAAATAATATTACTGTGGTTCAGACTCACACACTGACTGCGAACAGCACCTGAGGGATCATTATAACCAAAAAAAAGTGTACACCTACAACATTGCAAGACTACCTACGATTTGTCTCGCGTTGCACCCGTAAGTTTCTAATATCTACAGTTTAACATTCAATCCGAATAACCTACGGCCCAGGCCTGACTCTTACGATGAAAAACAATTTTTTTAAATCTCAGCCTCCACGGGGATTTGAACCGGAGACCACGACGTTCGTAAGCAAGCGGTTTAGCCACTGAGCTGCCAGCCCAATTCACGGAGAAACGGTACGGAGACGTCCACATCCAACGTGTCTGTCTATCACCGTATTTCGAAGTTATGAGACAAAATGTGTTATTTATACAGATAATTTTTCAACCAAATGTAGACAGTATTTTTCTCCTTGTTTCAAAGGATAAGTGTGCAAAGTTTCATCAAGATCGGATGAAAACTGTGGATTTGTATGAAGAACATACAAACAAACCAACAAACAAACAAACATACATTCATCTTTATATATAAAGATTACTGTAGACACACACACACACACGCACACTGACTGCGAATAACACCTGAGGGATGATTATAACGTAAAAACGTGTACACCTACTGCATTGCAAGACTACCTACGATTTTCCTCGCATTGAACCCCTAAATTTGTGATATCTATAGTTTAACGTTCAATCCGAATAACCGACGGTCCCGGCGTGACTCTTACGATCAAAAACAATTTTTAATAATCTTGGCCTCCACGGAGATTTGAATCTGAGACCACGATCCAAACAGCAGTAAGCAAGCGCTTTAAGCACTGAGCTACCAGACCGCTATCTGGAAAGACAGTACAGAGACCCAAACATTCTACGCGTCTGTCTATCACCGTTCAGTAATTTTTATAAACTGTAAGATAACGTGTATTATTTATACAGAAATTTTTTCAACAAAATGTAGATAGTACTTTTCTCCTTATTTCAAAGGATAAGTGTGCAAACTTTCATAGAAATCGGATGAAAACTGTGGATTTGTATGAAGAACAAACAAATATAAGAGGATGAGTCAAATGAAAACCTTAAATTTGTAATAAAAAATCGAAATTTCGCGCGGTTATCCTGTAAGTTGGTAAGCGTGCTACAAGCAGCGTGCAGAATGGCCTGTAGGTGGCAGCATAGTGCAGATGCACAAATACCGTCGCAGTATCAGTATAAAGATGGCTGACCCACTTGAGACTTGCACCAGGGAAGAACAGCGTTCTGTTAGTCGGTTTTTGAGTAGTGAAGGTGTGAAACCTATTGAAATTCATCGAAGAATGAAGGTTCAGTACGGTGATGCATGTTTGTCACAGCAGCAAGTCTACGAATGGAGTAGGAAGTTCACAAATGGTGTGACTTCAGTGGAAGATGCTCCAGGTCAGGCACAAAGAGTTGTGACTCCACATAACATTGCAGCAGTTGAAGCCATAGTGATGGAAAACCGCCGAGTGACACTGAATGACATTGCAGCATGTTTAAAGATTAGTCATGGTTCAGCACATCACATTGTGCATGATGTGCTCCAGTTTCACAAAGTGTCTGCAAGATGGGTGCCACGGCAGCTGACTCCTGAAATAAGAGAACGACGTGTTGATGCTTGTGAAGAACTTCTTCGGTGCTTTGAACGAGAAGATGATGGCTTCCTTGCAAGAATCGTTACTGGAGACGAAACCTGGGTTCACTTCCACCAACCGGAAACGAAGAGAGCGAGCAAGGAATGGCGCCATTCCTCATCACCAAAGCGAAAGAAGTTTCGAACAGAACCATCAGCAGGGAAGGTTATGCCGACTCTCTTTTGGGACGAAAAAGGCGTCATTTTGGAGCATTACATGCCTAGAAGGACCACTCTTACCAGTGCATCATAAACAGATCTCCTAAAAAATCATCTTCGGCCTGCAATCAAATCAAAGCGACGTGGATTGCTGTCATCAGGTGTCCTTTTGCAACATGACAATGCAAGGCCCCACACTGCCCGTACAACAGTTGCAACAATCACAGACCTGCATTTTGAGTGTCTTCCTCATCCACCATACTCACCGGACCTTGCCCCAAGTGATTTCCATATGTTTGGACCACTCAAAGAAGCAATTGGAGGAAAGAAGTTCCGTTCTGATGAAGAGGTACGCCATGCGATGCGTGAGTGGTTGCGCGGATTACCAAAAGAATTTTTTTTCTAAAGGAATTTATGCACTTTGTAAGCGATGGAGGACTTTCATTGAGCGTGGGGGAGATTATGTTGAAAAGTGATACAGCTTTGTACCACTTCTGCACAATAAATAATATTTAAAAAGTATTTAAGGTTTTCATTTGACTCACCCTCGTACATACATTCATTTTTATATATATAGATTCACGGCATCGAAGGAAGAAAAACATTCCAAGGGGGAAGGAAATTAAACTGTGGCTATTTAACAATATAGTACCCTTTTTTTTCATCACAAACATGTTTCCAAGAATTCATTAGAATGCGTAACTATAAGTAATTTGATTACTTGAATTCGATTTCGAGGTAACTTATATGTTGGCAGAGTGCTGCTTTATTGACCAGATTTTTGCTCAGAAGATATGTAGATCATACATAAACTTCTCTGCCTCAATCACACCTTAAACTCTGTGCCAAATAAATAAATGCAGAGACTGTCATAAGAGAGTTGTTTGTGCTATATTTTTCTAATTTCATGTATTTTATTTTGTCGGTTAAGTCATGATTTACAATCGAGATTGCAAACTTTAAGGACTGTACTCAGGCATCAGTTACTAATTCAGTTAGTTTAGTCCACTAGTTTATTGCGTTGGTTTAGTACCAACTTACAATCTAATATTTCTTATTCAAGAACATAAATAAATTACATGAATTCAACTGGTAGTAGCAGTCCTTTGAAGATGTTGTAACAGTAAAATCCATTTTTGTAATACTTTATTGTTTGTTTCTGATTATTGAATTTACGTTTCCAGAAATCACATAACACGCAAAGTCTTCCACTTTTCCTCCTGTAAAGAAGATTCTGAATGGAAGTAACGTGGATGAGACAGAAGTTATGTAGAGACAATATCTTGAGTTCTCGCCGAATTCTTCTTCTACGAAATCACATTCATAAGATCTGAAGGAAAATCGGTAATTTTGCCAAGCAAAATTGTAATAACATTAAGAAAAACCTATGTGTAAACATTATAAACTGCATACATAACAGAAAATTGTATCTCACAGCATACCTCGGTGAGAGACGAAACATGTACAAAAATAAGAAAAATCCCAAAACAGATGTATTTGAGTTCATATTAAGTAATAATTATTATACTAACCAGCAACTGCGGAATAAATGGCTTACAATAAACACGTATTTTGCCAAGCAATGTTTCCAAATCTACGTTATTATCAAAATTGTCAGAACGAAAAATAATAAAAACGTTATATAAAGCAGATGGGAAAGATAACATTGCTACTTCACAAAGCACGCAATTAAAACGCAATTTTCAACTGAATCGGATAAGTAGTGTTCAACTTATTGTGTTTATGAAAATATATCGCAGCTAAAACTACAATGCCAAAGGCATAAATGCTTCAAGCGATCGTTTTGTGCAGTTACGATGAATGTCAAGTTCCGAAATTTTGTGTTGTTACTTCCGATATAATTTTACTCTGCAGACTGAAAGCAAAGGAACTAGCACAACAAATCCCATTATGACACTATGGTCTGTCCATTCACCTGGATACACAATTCGAAGATGCGCCGCACTCCTTAGTCTTGAGTTTGCCCCGCCCTATAAAGCAGTGCCAGATATAATACATGTAAAACATAAATTGGATCATAGATACAAACAAACTGAAAGCTTTAGCATAAAAGTTCTGGCCTCAGGATTATGAGGAAGTTCATGCAGCTCAGTAAGAGGCTTTTCACAGTGCTATCTTTCTCTGGAACACAATTTATAATACTTATTATCAAGTGGCGGCTCTCGATTTTTATACTGGGGAAGGCTGCGAATCTTTTACCCCTGCAGTCAAAGTCTCGATGGTGGCAGTCCTACCGATACTCGTTTTCCAAATTTTTTCCCAGTAAATTGCAAACCGAATTCATATTGCACATTCAGAGCGCCGGAAAGCTGCAGTTATTCTCAAAAATATAGCTCACAAGAGTTCAGCCTCAACCGCACAACACACTCACAAAAAGAAACTTCCAAATAATACACTTTATCGTGCAAACCCCTTTAGCAACTTACATAAAGATACGTTTCGCGCGCTTATTTCACCTAAACGTTCGACAAATTCTCGCTAGACTTATATCATCGTATTCTAGTGCACTCTAGCGGAATATTTACGAGCTTAGTGCCTGTACTATGGTTGATACAATGGCCAACGCCCAAAACATAAAAGTATTTTTTACATTGTCAAAATATACATATTTAACTTCGATTAATGACGCATGAAAGCTTAAACTGGAGATACAGATACAGGGATTCGTGAGTGTAAGTTCAAACACTCTGCTGATTTCCCTACATTGTAACAAGCGTTACAAGAAAATCATCATGGGGTTGGTATAAATGTGGTAGGCTCTACAAGCTGAGCATACTAAAAGCCCATAAGACAGGGCCGGCGTTAGGGGGGGGTTAAGCGGGGCAAAAGTACCCGGGGCCCGGGCTACCAAAGGGGGGCCCGCCGGCCTGGATGCCTAAATAAATAGAAATCAAACACAAATTTTAAAATCTGCACCAATAATTTTGAACATTTTTGTATTAAAATGTTCTGAATTCATCAAAAAAAAAAAAAAAAGTGTAAAGTAAAAAAATCTTCGGAAGGGGGAAGGGGGCCTAAGATCTCTTACGCGGGGCCTGAAAATCCTAACGCCAGCCCTGCCATAAGTACTATACTCCGTAAAAGCCACGCCCCAAATCCTCTGCTACATGCAATTTAACGGCGTTCCAAAGACGCAGTATTAAAAATACTACCCGTTTGAGAAATATTCTTTTATATCAACAGTTCTGAAAATATTGACTGTCAGTGTTTAAACGTGTGTGGAAAACTATTGAAATGCTTCCTGTTAATTCAAATTCGCTATTACTCTATTTATAAACATATATTAAAATATCTTTTGGGGCGACTCTGTCTCAGAGCCTTTAACGATGAGCCGCTATTGCTATAATCGAATTCACTTTAAAAAGCATACAGTCAGTATATGACTTTAAACATCTGTGGGGACGTCCATTAATTACTTGTAAAAGGGGGAGGGGGTTAACCGCCCTTGAAGACGGGAGAGCTAAAAAAAAACTCAAAAGTTAAGAGGACGTCAGCAGGCGTTGGGGCGGGGGGAGGGGGGAAGGGTACCTCAAGATCTCACCTCACCATAGGGGAGGGGGAGAGGTGTCATAACAGATCTCACCAAATCTCAACACGGAGGGTAGCGGGAGGAAGGGTCCAGATTTCCGAAAAAACACAAAAACACCTCACCTCATTAATAGATGCCCCCTAAGGCAATGACTCACCACATAATTTGCACCAAATGTAAGTGAGAACTTTTTCGTGCATCTTTCATTTCGAATTTAACATTGATGGACAATTATCTTCCATGTACACCTGACGAGCTGGCAGCCATTGATATGCAATACCCGCGTTGTGCGGCTGATGTTAATGTTTCAGTTGTTGCTGAGCCATTCCGAAGACACATGGTCCTTGTTGATACAGCCAACTAATACACGCTGAGCAGCGGCGGCTGCGCAATAAATCTGACACGGGCTGATAGCGGAGCCACTAAGCTGCGACGAGCACACTAATTTGCATACTCATTCAGAGGCGGCTCTGCACCAGAGGTCGCGTCACGCCCCGCCTGCACACGGACATATCATATTAAACCTACAGGCTCAGTGCTGCGTTATATCTGTAACTCACTTCTAAAATTGTCAAGTAAAACAACAGGACATTTCAGGATGAGAAAGTACAAAATGAATATCTAAATTTTAAGGCTTTCAGAATTTTTATTATTTGAGCAAATCAGTTTCGTTGTACGCATGCGCGTGCTATGTTTCCTCTATCCTCCGCTAGAAAGCGCTAGTAGTAAATATGGCGACTGCTGAGGAGAAAGCGTATTGTGTTATACAGTTTGCAAGGTGTGAATATGTAGTTACAGTTCAACGAGCTTTCCGTATTAAGTTCCATTGCAACCCTCCAAGTGATAATAACATCCGTAGATGGTATCATCATATTAAACCTACAAGCGCAGTGCTGCGTTATATCTGTAACTCACTTCTGCAGTTATCAAGTAAAAGAACAGGGCGTTTCAGGATGAGAAAGTATAGGACGTTTCAGAATTAATGTTGAAGTCTTGAGGCTTTCAAAATTTTTATTATTTGACTTATAAATGATATGTCACATGAAAGAGCAAATCAATTTCGTTGTAAGCATGTGCATGCAGTGTTTCCACAGTCCAGGGATCCCAACTTACATCCCTAAATTTAAGGGATGTTTGTTAAATATTTAAAGAGCGACAGGGGCGAATCCAGGGGGGGGGGCTAAAGGGTTCAAGTCCCCCCCAAAGTATCTAGGTAATTTTGGAGACTTACGGATTTTAGACCAGAGGAGACTATAAATACTACCTTCTGCCCTACTCAAGCCCCCCTCCCCAAACCAAAGTCCGCTCAAGCCCCTCCCAAACCAAAATCCTGGATCCGCCCCTGAAGAGCGACATCAAGTACAATACCTCGTTACTAAGAATTCAGACTTCTCTATGGCTAAATATTGTTTTCTGATCACAGAATAAAATATCGATGTTTCTGATCCATAATTTATTAAAAAGTCACCATGAACTCAGTGTTTAGTGTTTACCAGTGTTTTGGTTACCTATGGAAAGTTGTTTGCTGTTGTGGCAAAACCAACGTGCAACTATTTCAACGTGCTATTATTTCTGGTAGAATTAATTGTGCTCTTATGTCCCGACAAGCAATTTGCTAATTATGCCTTCGAATAAGGTTAAAGTGAAGTTAAAGAAATGCTGTCAAAAGTACACAAAAACATTGGAAAAATTTCTAGATTTTAAAGGTAGTTTCGTTACGTTGTTTTAATTCATTTTCATTATGAATCAGGTGATGTTATGAAATATTGTATTCAATATTTGCCGTCCCTTGCCACATAATTATCGACGCTATTTAATTACAACTAACTGTTCTTCGATTAAATTCAGAAGAGGTATTTTATCTTACATACCTAATATAAACAAAATTTTAGGGGCATTGTAGGAGTTTTTGACTTGAGCTTTAGGGGTGAATATTTTTTGGAGTTGGCAACCCTGCCTCTATATTCCGCTAGAAAGCGCTAGTAGTAAAGATGGCGACTGCTGAAGAGAAAACGTATTGTGTTTTACAGTTTTCAAGGTGTGAATATGTAGTTACAGTTCAACGAGCGTTCCTTATTAAGCTCCGTTGCAATCCTCCAAGTGATAATAACATCCGCAGATGGTATCATCAGTTTGAAGACACCGGCTGTACTATATTATAACTGAACTGCAACCGGCGTCCCATTAATTACCATCACCTTTTTACGGACTTATTCCTCTTTCGTAGGTCTGTCATTTCCTCCTCCAGAGGCTTATGCTTATTTTAGAAACATATTTTTCAGTCAATCTACAGGCTTGCTAGACCTGTCGTAATCTTATGAGGAAGCGGATGTGTTGTCATCTATCTGTGAACCATGTAACTATGTTCTGTTGTATTAAGTTTATTTTCTTGTTTGTGTAATCTGTAGTTTATGAGGCGGTAAATGGTGACCATCCAAGCATTCGCCTTAATGACTGCGAAAAAACACCGAGAAACAGCAATCAGGATGGTCTGTACGCGGGCCGGGATTCGAACCTGGCTGTGTTGTATCTCCTCGATCCAGTGCGGTGGTGCCTTGAGGCCACACTGACGGAGATCCATTTATTACCATTCTTATGAGTAACTTATTCTATATCTATAAAACGGTAACCAGGTATATTGTTTCCACAAAAAACTCAAAAACTACTGCTCAGATTTCGATCGTATTTTCATTGTTTTAAAGATTAGAATCCGAATTAAATCATGTCATTTGCTTCAACGTATCATAACGCCAGAGCAGTAAGTGAAAATCTGAACGTATAGCGTGAAACATCTATGATGAAGTACCAACTTGATACATAGTAGCAATATTATCGCATGTAAAGTTTCCTTCCTTAAATTTTGGTTTTTAGTCTTTAAACCCCATAGACGGTCGTATCGAATGCGAAGAGGAAACTACGTAAAGAGGAAAATATGTAAATTAATTTTAATAATATAATCAAAATAACCTACCGAGAGCTTCTTTGTTTCTTGAAGCTACAATCTCAGGCCTCATAGCAACAACCTCTGGTGTTTTTAAGTGAAATTATATTCGCTGTTAATATTAGTTAACGCATATCTTATAAGTTTGGACATGAAAGTGAACTGTTTAAAACCTTCAGGTTTGGCGTTTTCAATATTTTTATAATGTATTATTGAACGATTCTGTATTTTCCACATTTTATTGCTGCATGAACGCTGTTGTTATTTTGATGAAATTTGGTACACATGTTCCTGATAGAATGGCTAAAAATATTACAGCAATAAATCAACCCCAATCCCATCTTTTTTCTGCTACACCAGGGGTTAGTCGTTCAAATGCATGTAGAAAATGGAGAGATTGACATGAAATTTTATTCACAAGTGCAAAAAACTTACCTCTGTTATGAACTTCAGTACCTACTGTGTGGACAAATCAATCAAGATCATACCGGGCAACGCCGGATATTCACTAGTTTGTTTATAAAAGAAACGAGGTGAATATGTAAGATTGTTTCATGAATACGTGATCAACGTGGTGGGTGAGCGGTAACGTTCTGGCTACGCATTATGGAGGAAGCAGGTTCGAATCTTTTGGCTGTCCAACTTTCCATATTCCATGGTTTCCAGAAATAACTCCATGCGAATGTCGAGATGGTTCCTTCAAAAGGCCATGCCGGAAACCTTACCGTTCCTTGCCCCCAATTCTTTTCCGCCTCTAATTAGGAGTTATACATGGAACTCATGGCCATAATCATAATATAATCGGTTTGTTAATAACTATTTATACTGTTCCACAGCCCGGAGATTGTTTTCGCTTGGGATCAAAGTGAACAAATTAATAAGCTCCTCGTTAATTAAACATTTCGTCCTGCCGACAATTTGCGATGAATTCCTTTAATTCCTTCGTCCTCCCCAAATTGCTGTCGTTGGTCACCAGACGGTTTCACCTCCTCCCAAAGATCAATGATTGTTCTTGATTGAATTAAATAATTTTATCAAATAACAACACTGACGATCACTTTTCACTTCATATTTATTTCTCCGTGAGCTCTAAGATAACATAAGGCAAAAGAATCGTCCAAAGATACTAAGCACAAATATAGAAATATTCCAGCGATTAAACTGCTTGCCGGATCAAAAACCAATCTGACAACGACTGACAACTAAGAGGGTGTCCATTAATTAAGTGCGCTCTAATAGGGGGGGGGGGGGTCCGGCGACATCTCACCGAAAAGTAGGAGGTCAAAATTTAGCAAAAAACATCCCACGTAATTAAGGGACGCCCCCTAACTACTCGTCTCTCCCATGGAGGAAGGAAGATAGCGGAGGCGACGCAAGGGACCTTCACCACGCATTGGAGTGAGGCCGGGTAGAGAGAAGTGGGGTGTGGAGGTCGCCATATTGGATGGCCGTAGAAACATTGGGAATAGACACAAACACCTCAAGGGAATCATACGACAACCGCGCCACAGAGATTTGATAATAGATTATGTTGTAACTCGACGAGAAAAATCGAAAGTAAAGAATAAAAATTTTCGATATCTCGCTTAGTTCTCGAGATATGCTGTCTGCAAAAGTCAGAAGCTTAAATGGGAGTAGTTTACATTGCGATACGCGATACACGTTGTGTCACTAACATGGTGCTCATGAAATTACTAACAACTAATAATAAATAAATTGTTTGTTTCTTCTGGTATAGGCAGCATTTCAACAAACCCACATTTCCATTGGAATTGCCGCTACAGAATCAAACTATCTAGACACACCTAAACACATGAAATGCATCGCGAACTACATTTCGGGTAACAACAACGTTTGCTTCATCACGTTTCGTAATTCGCACAACACAAATTATCATAATTAATTTCATCGTATACTTTCAGTGTAAACTGAACGGGACTAACGCATGCAGAATACCATATTCACTGTATCGCGATGTAAATCTGACCCGCTTAAATTAGACTTCCAACACTTGTTTACAATAACGCTAGACTTTTATGCGCAAAGTAGTATCATATGCTGATTGTCTACACTAAACCAACAAATATTTGAGAACGACATCATCCTACTGAGAACAATGTATAAATTTATAGGAATAGGGCCTACTCTAGCAGTTACCTATCAATCATTTTAAGAACAATAATTGCAATGTGACTTAATTTATGAAACGTTATTCCAGTTTGTATCCTATCTAATCTAGTTGTGCAACCGTATGCAACACAAGTTGGGATCATAAAAATAATTGCAATATTAGAAAATGTAATATATACAGCAACAAACACAATGCAAACAGCGCAGTGTTTTGGGGTTTCTGTAATGGCCGCTGCGCATGCGCAGTAGGAGACGAGTGTTTATATGAGGTTTCACAGATTTAGCGTTATTTCGCTTCCACTATCTTCTTTTCTCCATGGTTTCGCCAGCTCGCTTAAACAGACGCTGCATAAACATCAAGAATAACTCAAAGAAAGCCGATCGATGTTTCTCTGCAGCCAAAAGTCAAAACCACGTTAAAACAATCAGAATTAATACAAAATCATCATGAAACAGACGAAAATTAAAGATATTTACAGGTATTTACACACAAAATTAGGAACATAAACCACTCTAAACATCGTGGCTCACTTCAACACTTACAATTACAATAATTTATTGTTTCATGCATAATATTATCCTTGAACGTATTATATATCATTTACACAGTTTCTCTCCATAAAATAGTGTTCCTTTACGTGACGAATATGCACAAATTCACAATTAATGACACAAAAACATACAAATCCGTAATTAATCATCTTCCATCTTGCTATACATAATTCTTAAAATAACATCTCACAAAAGGTTGGGGCTGAGGGTTGTTACAATATGTAATCTATACCAATTTAAAAGCAATATATTTCACGATAACAGCATGTTATGAATTCCTTTAAACCATAATTTATTATTTAATCAATTACTATCTTTCTCGTTTTAAAATAATTTATATGTTTTCTGAACAGTACAATTAATATGTTAAGCTATATCCAACAAAACTACTTTAGCTGATTGTGTTTAATGAAACTTGAGTAGATAATTCACTTTCTTTTTGCCCACATGGTTCCTCGATCTTGTAATAACATAGTGTTTTGTTAAAATATAATGCTGCTAAAAGTAATTTTATAGAAATGTATTCACAATAGTGATCAATTTTTCTGCTTGTTTTCTCTTCTTTTTTTCTACAGTCCTTTTAATATTTGATGTTCGTTTATTCTATGTATAGAATTTTTAGTATAGTAGAATGCGAACGCCCTTCAATTTGAACTAAAACGTGTTCTTAATCTGTGAAGCTTCATTTTGGTACCAGATATTGACGTTTGAGATTAATTACAACACCTGAAAAATATGACCGATAGTTAATGTGATGGTAAACAGTCGTCAAATCTTGTTAGTAATTGAACTGAGATATGTTTCACAGATACTTTGGCTGCTTCACTATTGCCTAAATAACAATAAAAATTAAATAAATTGCTTTTACATCGAACACTGCTTACAAAATAAATTTATCATCCACACTTTCGTACTTTCAGCTTATAATAAAATCTTAGCTAATTCTTATGCTATGCAACATGCGACTAAAGGTTTTTTTTTTTTTTTTAATACTTTAGTCACATCGATTAAATGTAAACCTACTAACAGAAATCTTTCATAGCTATTTTAGAATCGGCAGTATATAATACGAACTAATCTTTATACATATTTTACGGTACGGGTTATGCCGATTTCTGAAATAAACCAGACATTTGCCTATTAGTCTATAACAAATTCTGAAGTAGGATTAATATCCTAATGTGTCATGGGTAGGAACCCAGTACCTTTCCTTCAAGATTCACAATTTCAAATGGCAATAGAACCACGAAAACCAGACATACATATATCGATGTTATAAATAATAAATATCTGAATAATTACTTCACACAACTTTTTTTCTATTTTACAGAGCGATAAAACATTTGTTCCAATTTAAAGTATTAAATTATTATTCTGAGTATCAGATTCTCTCATTGTGATTTATTGTAACTTGAATTTTATCACCCGGTTAGTATTGTTGGAGATTGTAGTTTTCATAGTCTTTTTAGAATATGAGATTAACAATATTACAAAAGTATCACATAGCTAATTAGATAACTTTTACAGTAATAAACTAGCTTTTAACAGTGTTAGATTAATAGAACTATAAAGAACTAATGAACTACATTATCTTTTTACTGTACATGAAAAATAGTTAACATTTCAGTTATTTAAATGGTATAAGTAATCTCCTGTAAAATTTAGTTAATTATTTAAAATTTCAAAGTATCTAAGTTAAGACTTGGTAAAAACTACCAGTTGAAATGCCATTCATCTAATGGTTCTAATCTATTGACATATATTACATGTTCGATTTAATTTCACAACAAACGAAAATGATTTATTGCAATTACAAGCTACTTCAAATATCTGTTATATGATACTGCTTAGTTTATCAATTTTGGTCACACACTATCACATGAAACTAAAAACTGAAGATTATTAGAATTTCAAAGTTGCTAATAACAGAATATTCCACACGCAGAAAAAACGAAACCATCATCTGGCAACCATATTTACTTTCCGCCTAATCGCCAATACTGGAAACAGGAATTCTTCATATTTTTTCCCGTGATTACTCTAAATAATGTGAAAGCTAGTACACAATTAAATTAGCTTCGTTTCGACTGGACGATAAGACCTAAAGAAAGATTTTTTTCTTACCATCAAGTGTGAAGTGTACATATTTTGCAGCATATTAGTAATAACATCATATTGTTCAGTGTAAGAAGTGAAGGTCATTCGTTCTCATAAGTGTTTAGGAAAGATGGAAGTATTATTTTTTAATAATTATCTTATATATTATTTCTAAAACGTGTTTTTTTTTGTCACAAGCCACTGTCTCCCTTCATACATAACCGAAATCGATAAATGAGGTATCATTTTAAAAATTAAGGTCTCCGATTCGAGCCATCTATTTTCCTTGACATTTAACTGAAATCGATAAATGAGGTTTTATTTTAGAGATTAAGGTCTCCGTTTCGTCAAATCATATTTTAAGAAAGGAATTTTTCGGGATTTTCCTTAAAGGGCAAAAATATCATTATTTCAATAACATATCTTTTTATCACGAGCCATTTATCTCCCTTCATATCTAACCGAAACAGATGAATGAGATATCATTTTAAAGATTAAAGTCTCTGCTTTGGTCACATTATATATTTAGAAAAGAATTTTTCGGAATTTGACTCTCAAAGTGTAAAAGTATCACTATTTCCATAACGTGCTTTTTTCTTACGAGGCATTTATCTCCCTTGATACTTATCCGAAATCGATAAATGAGGTATCATTTAAAAGATTAAGGTCTCCTCTCGGGAAACATTACAAATTAAGAACGAATTTTTTCATAATTTGACTCTTGAAAGGAAAAAGTGATAACAGTGAAAGCCGCGCGTATGAAACAGCAGAGCGAAGCCCGTAGATAGCAGCAGCACATTTCCCAGAGATATTAATAAACTGCTTCACAGGCGTTAACTTTTGTTACGTACCTATTATACTAAACAAATAAACAATTGGTACAAATGAGGCGGTTCTTTTTTTATTCTATTAAAAGCCTCTAACCTTACTATTCATTGCATTCGCGAAATTTTCGCATGCGTCACCTAGTAACAATTTAATTCCGAATATTTTAATTTGATTTAATTGCAATGGAGCACACTCTCCGGTGGCAATTTCCCTAAACACCCATCTTCCCCTTGTGAGGTACACAAACTCACATTTTGTGATTTTGACATTATTAAAGCTATTTTTTATTTAATAATTGTAATTGTATGTAAGTTACTAACTCTGAATTTTAAGTTCCAATGTCAAAACATGTCAAGAGGGATATAATGAGATCTCTGGAAAATAAATAACAGTCAAAAAAGTTGAAGAAAAGATTTGGAAGGAAGAGGACGTGTTTGTATTGGAAAGAACATGATTTAAGTGAAAATATGAAACAGAATGGCACGATGGAGGCCACGAAGAATCCTAGCGGGATTAATAACAGTAAAATGTTAGCCTGAGGGCAGAAGGTTAAGAGTTTTGATAAAGATAATGTAATATGACTTTGGAAAAGCCAATTGTCTGTTAAATGGAAAATATAGAATTTGTGAGATAAGTAGACAGTGTTTTATTTGAGATTGAAATATAGATATAGACAAAGGAGTTGATTTTAAGTTTCTGTGTTAAGAATTTGATTAATAATAATTTGATTTACAGCATGAGTATCGGAATAAAACCAGCAACGGACAAAGAGGGATCAAGGAAATCCTTATGTACTGGTCTGGTGCAGGAAATATAAGTAAAAGTATTAATTTAAAAGTATGATAAAGTAACACTCACATGTGTACACTACAAAAATAAAAGGTAACGAATAGGGTACGTTACACACTTCTCCTGCACCCACGTACATTTGACCTCTACAAATTTTAAATTCTTTCAACGTTTTTGGTAACTTATTCAGCATTTCCCTTGGTAACTTATTCCAATCCCTGACACCCTTACCTAAAAAAGAAAATCTTCCCACATCCTTGTGCCTGAAATCCAGCGCCAGCTTGTGGTTATGGTCATCTTTTCCCTTCCATTCACTACTTTTCATACCTACTCTTAAGCACTGGGCGTGATTCCCCTTTCGATCCAAAGCAGTTGTAATGTAAACCTTAATTTTACTACTGCAGTATACCATATTAGAGGACTACTCTATCTAAAGATTAGGAGAAATTCGGAGACCTAGATGCTTGCGTACCACATAAAACGTCGCCTATTTTGTGAATTGAGAAAGACTGCAGAAAAGTTAGAGAAGAACGTAAAAAAAAAAAAAAAAAAAAAAAAAAAAAAAAACCCACACGTTCGTATAGTATCCACACATTGGGAGCGAAACTGTTTCCTATTTATTTTAAAACATAATTTTTTATTGTGCTTCGATATACAACCTTGCGCGTTTTCAGTGTTTATTTCTGCAATTTTATACTTTTTAATCAACAGTAACAATGGGATTGGTTTCAATCAACTTATTTGTTTCCAAACAGGTAACTAAATCTTGAATTCTAAATTATCAGGAAGGACATGGGCAAATAGACGTTTCAGTGTGAGATGATAACAAAGTTTCTTCTAGGTTCCTTTAATTGTTCTTCCAATATCAGAGTTTAAAATTTCTGTAGAAGGAGTTAAGTCATTCCATATTTCACCTGTTACTTTTTTTTTTAACTGCTTAACGTCTCTTATAACAACTAGGTCTTTAGAGACGGGAAAGGATGGGGGCAAGGAATGGGAAGGAATTCGGCCATGGCCTTTTGAAGGAAACATCCCGGCATTCACCTGGAGTGATTTGGGGAAACCATGGAAAACCCAAATCTGGATGCCCGGACGGGGATTCGAACCGCCGTCCTCCCGAATGCGAGGCCAGAACGCTAGCCGTTACACCACCACGCTAGGTACACACGTGTTACTGTTTATTTAATAATGGTCACCTCACAGCATACTTCTCTAAACTTTTTTATTCTTCATACGAAAAATTAACTATCTATGATACCAATTAACGTTTTGTCTACAATCAATTTCTATCACTATAGCTGAGGTCATAGAATATCACATGAAACGGCATCCGCTCCGTCATATATGTTTGAATAAAAGTATTATATCCTTGGTAATGACATAATGGCCTCTACACAAATTAGCGGGTGCACAAATAGATGCAAATCTCGTTGAGAGCAGTTGTTTGCAACATTACTGGGTATTAACGACCTACAAATGAACTGCTATATCCACTTTGAGACTCTTTGTAGCAATTTAGATAATGCTAATTAAACTGCGCTCGCAATTTTAAAATACGTGTGGTTTCCTATAATTGGTTCAGGGAATATTAATAACACTTATAAAACTCGGCAAGAGCTAAATTCCCCTTATTTGCGACATAAAATCAAAGCATTTACATTTCATCAGTTGTAACAATTATTATTTAGATACGGTGAAGTACTGAATATAAATCACAATAATATCTGCCATTACAAAATCCAATGAAACAACGCATATCTATTACATTGAGTGTTACAGAAAGAAAAAGCAGGATGGTGGATCATATTTTAAGACATGCGGGATTGGTTAATTTGTTAGAGGAAAGAACAGTCGAAGGTAAGAACTGTAGAGTAATACAGAGGTTAGAATACATTAATCAATAATTGAGGACATAGTTAGTATGCGGTATGTTGAGATAAAGAGGTTAGTGCAAGATAGGAAGGAATGTAGGACTGCATAAAACTAGTCGAGAGACTGATGACAGCAAAAAAAAAAAAACTATTATTATTATTATTATTGCTTTCTTTTCTTCTCGAGGTTATGTTGTTGGGTGCCAATTTTATCCCATAGTCACCTCAGGCCTCAACCAGAATCCTAAAAAATGTTCAGATCAATTTTCATTTCTACAACCCAATAGTAGTACATTTTTCATCAATAAATTTTTCCTGACGGTCCGTTTATTTCACCCTTCTGCTATCTCTGATAGTTTCTTACAAAGAGAATGGAGAATGACACACAGGGAATCTTTAATGAGATAACATCAGCTCCTATGCCCCAAAAATTCTCCGTAGATGGTCCTGATCCTTGTACTCGAAACTACTGCTTCATTGGTTACTGATATTCAGCTAGAACGTACAGTTACGTCAATTATGGTACATTTTTTCTTATAGTTTGGTCTTTCAGCCTTAGCAGTCTTTGCTTTTAGAACGAGTTAATCGTACAGAAATGTTAATGCTTTCAGTTGACGTTATGACTCTTAATACTTCTTTGTTCCATTTACTTGATATAACCATGATATTGAAAACCGTGCTTATTTTTCACTTCGATAAGCACAAATCTTATTGTAGCTACTGGTGTATTAATTGTTTGCTAATAAGCTTCTTTTACTTTGTTTCTGACAAAGCTGGCATCTGCCATCAAGTACCTCCATGTACAGTAAAATTGTAGAAATTGTTGTCGATACATAAAATTTATTTCGAAGACAGTAATTGTAATGCACTACTGATAATAGAGAAGCAAAAACAGTTAAATATGAAATTTTCGTCTGTCTGTCAGTCAGTATACTTGCTTTTCTGTATGACTGTATGCCTGTCATACAAAACGTAATGTACGGATTTTGCGAAATTGAACGTCATGATTGCTTATGTCACCGGGCAACAAAAAGCATGCATTTCACCCATAATAGTAAATTACTGAATTTTTATCTGTCTCTGCACGTATCATACAAAAACTACTTAACGGATGTTAACGAAAGTGCTCGTCGTGATTGCTAGCGTCATCGGTTATCATAAAAATACTTTTATAAAATTTTAACACTAGTTCCCAATCATACAGAAACAAAAACCGTATATTATGGAATTTGTGTTTGTTTGTGCACGCATCATGCAAAAACTAAATAACAGATTTCAGCGATAGTTATAGTCGTACAAAGTGTTAGGTGATGCCACGGATTAACTTGCAAGATACTTTTTAGTCAGATAAGTTACACATCTGCCCCCTCTCCCCCTCCCCAAAAAAATATTCCTATGTCAAAACAGTGAATAGGTTTTAATGAATGCTGCACACTAAAAATTTATGTACATACTAATAAGATCTCAAAGCAATCGTCAGAAAAACTAATAAAAACTTTGTATATGTGCGTTTGGTTCTTTTACTCTCATATATACTAAAATAATTCACTTAATCCTTTGTCATTTTATTCGCGGTTACAATGTGTTTAAAAAGTACGAACTAAAGTTGATTGAATTTCTATTCAGTTATGAAATTTGCAGAGTAGTTAGAATATATTCATTAAGAACAGTATGTTCGTGCAAGCGTCAGGAAACAAGAAGGTCGCTCCTCCAGCAGTTTATAAGTGAATTAACAGTACAAATATCAAATTACATGCGGACGACGACACGAGTACAGCTTCTTAAGTAAAGTCCTGTCATAATATCGTATTGTCAGTGCTTTGTCCTAGGTTGCAGTTATAGTTGCCTCAGTCTATGGTCTTATGTGTCAAATGTATATTTGTTTCATGTCCTAATGTTCTGAGAACTGTTTTACGTCGAAACCAAACATACTCAGGAATTTTTTAGAATTGTGTTTGATCATCTGAGCTTTGCCAGGGACGTTCCGTGGTTATGATTCCACGTTAAAACTGCAGGTCCCAGAGGAAAGGAACTAGCCGTCCCTCCTACCTCTTACAATGTCATAGTATGCTACGTTCGGGAGGATTCAACCTACATTCCGGTTGAGGAGAAAGTTTTTTACTGTTTCTGTAATGACACTACTGATGTGCAAAAACATTTCATACACGTTCTTCTCAGCGAGCTCATCTCCAAATTAAAAATTAATTTCACTGCACAAAAACTACACCAAAAATTTGCCTTATTCAATTTTTAATGGTTCTTGCAAAGCGAAATGTGCTGAGAAACCCACAAGTATAATAGAAGATGAATAAAGAAAAGAACACGAATGTTGATCTGAACATTGTGTAAATTTGGATTTGTTCCACCTACAGCCTTGGTAAAATGCTGAAATACTTGAAATTTGACGACCTGGAGTATCTACGAAATTTTTCAGTGTAAATGTTGGTTGAAAAGTTAATTGAAAAATTGTTGCGTCAAAATCGTAATATATTCTTCAGAAGTTAATTTTTTGAAGCGATTAAGGCGACAAAAGTACTGTTCAAAAGATGTAGCTTCTATTGCTTAGCATTAGTTCCCTTCAATAAATCGAATTTAAACCAGTTATTACAGATGGCAGTGCTGAAATGCAATTCGCAGACTGGACTTCACGCACAATATTCGTTAATTAATGGATACAACTTGTTGTAAAATGTGGGCTCTCAATGTTATGACTTTAATTTAGGGAAGAAACAACCTAATTCGCTTTCAAACATTAGAAGTGACCAGTGTCGTATCTAGGGTGGTCAAATCGGGGCAGTTGCCCCGGGCGGCAACTTCAGGGGGGCGGTAAAATCATGTTTTAAGGGCGGCAAATAGGCTTGTGTCCACTAAGAATAAATCGGACGCATAGTAGTTTTTAATGATTAATAGTGCTAAGGAGATAACAAAAACTAAATTATTTATTATAAGAGATAAAGATTATTATTAATTTTTGGAAAATAAATGCAAAAAAATCAGGCATTCAGTCACCTGACCGCGAACGCCAATGAGAAAACATTACGTCACGCCACCCGAAACGCTGAAGTTGTTGTTGACATTTGTCTTGGAACAGAATAAGTTACTCGGTAAATTATTCGTTTGTAGTAACTTTTGTCACGTTAATACAGTTATTCTCAGTTATATGTTGAAAGAAAAGTGTAATTTGCTATGGAACCAGGATTTAGCAAAGCAAACAGTAGCAATTTGTCCACAATTGACGCCATAACACTTGGCAGATTTTTCGCGTCAATCATCGATTTTGGTCCGCAATGTTAAAACTTCGATGTAAATATACACAAGTGTCAATTATACCTTATAAGCTTAAATGGCATAAGTTTCGTAAACAATAAACTATTGCTTAGACATACGTTTTGTAAATTAATTGATACTGGTATGAGGTTACATTTTCGAAGTAGGCCTATAAGCAACTGCTAAATAGCTAAATAAGAAGGAAGACCTAAGCGAAATAACAAAAGATTTCGTTTTTCGCTTGGAAACTATCTTTGGCGTTGGATATAGTTGTTGCAAAGTACTATTAATTCTGTGCCGTGCCCGTATCGAAAATTTTCAGTTGCATCAGGTCTAAGGTATGTTTCTTTTTTGCTTTTATATACACCTCAAAAACAGGTGTGTCAAATTTTAAAGCTATGGCACTGCCAATTTTCAGTCTGCCCTAAGCTTCATATCAGCCTAACAACATCTCCTATCAGTTAAGATATCTCGAGAACGATGAGAGATATTAAAAAAAATATTCTTTTTTTTTCGATTTGTTTCATGAAGCTGCATAAGGATCTATCATCAGATTGTAGCACCACGGTATTGATAGTGCTGCCAGAGTGTGTTTATTATATTAAACGTAACACTAAAGAAAGATTTTAAATCACAAAACCAGAACAACCACAACTAACACCTCATTATGTTACCAATACTTGAAAAGTAGTTGTTCTAAAAAATTCTCCAATTTTGCTTTAGATTTAGAAAAATATATTGAACACTTACATCAAAATGATTTTCACAAAAATAGATGCCTGAATCTGCAGATAAACTATGAGCATTCTCCCTCCTTGCAAGTTTTAACCATTTTTTCCGTATTTGTTCATTGTTTGTAACATACTTTGTAATAACTTTGTTCTTTTACGCTGAGGCACTACACAGTACTTATAAAAAGAAGAATTAATTTTTAATGAAATAAAACTGACACCTGCCTTATACATACACGGCTGTTTTGTTTCGCATGGCGTGACGTCATTCAAGACGCCATTACAGTCTTGAGCGTTTTCGAGGTAAATTAAAATTCGTTTTTAAAAATGCAAATAATGTAAATGTTCGATTTATTGAAAAATAATACATTTTTTGAGTAAAATAGATAATAAGGTAAAGTATTAACCTATTTTTCAAATTTAGTCAACTAGCCAATTTACGTCGCAGTGACCTCATTTTTTAGCTCCACTTCTAGCGTCAATTAGCGATAATAAGGTCGGTGGCGATACATGGGGTGGCAACAAAGGGGGCGACAATTTCACAGTTTTTCCCGGCTCGGAAAATTCCTAGATCTGCCACTGGAAGCGGCCAAACTACCCACACAGTTTCAGACTTATAGCATAGCCGGACTCCATACCACAGATGTGCAACAGTGATGCTTAAAACTGATAACAATGTGGCTACTAAGCCAGGAACACAACTTTCCTATGCTTCGGCTGCAGCAGATTTGTTCGAAAAATACTCTTACCACCTAAAGTGGGTGAGCACTGTCAAAAGAGAAAACCACCAGCCGACAACTAAAGAGGCGAGGCTAACACCAACCGTTGCTGCAGAAAAAGTACAATTAGTTTTTACTAGAAAACTGAAAACCGCTGACAGGTAGTTATTTGAACTACAGCTACTACACCCTCCCGAGGCCTAAGGAGTGCGTCCGCAGAAGAACATCTAACAACTTCTCAACCGCTGCTGTCTGAAATTCCGTTGCGTGGATGCGTTGTCAAGATTAAGTCGGTGCTGTGGCACCTAATATATTTTCACAGGTGACATTAGTTACTTTAACATTTCACCTGCCACGGTGTGGTAGCTGCCTACGGAATTTTGGGCTATAGTTACTAAATCTGAGCAAGAACAGCTGGATTCAGGGCAGTTACAACAGAGAGTCAAAACAGTTAGAGGCAATGGAGTTTGAATATACAGACAGCAACGTCATCAAAGCAGGTCAAAGTGTCAGCAGAATTGAGCTGTGACTGGACGATGCCTGGAAGAAGATGGTAGGCAAGGAATTATCACTATTGGCTAGAGTTACTCACCACTACTGGTACTATGGAGGAGAGAATCTAACAAAACTCAGGTACACGAGAAGAGAGAGGTAGACTGTCTTGCAGCAGGAACGTCTTTTGGGCAGCTATGGAGTGATGGAGCGAGGCGAGGATGAAATTGGAGGTGAGGCGCAGATAGCATTAGGGGCAGCCAGCAGTGTACCATGGAGGAAGGAAATATATGGAGGAGAAGTGACGTTAAATTGGTGAAGCAGGCTCGCGCATGCACAGTGGCGGCAGCGGCGATATTGCGCTTCCAAACAATTGCGATGTTCCCAGTATGTCCCGAAAACTAAGCAAGATATCGAAAAATTTTATTCTTTATTTTCGATTTGTCTCGTCGTGTTACATAAGAATCGATCATTAAATTTGACTTTTGCGAAATTTTTCTTCTCCATTTCAACTCAACTTTTGATACAGTATATCTCTAGAACTAGGTGAGATATCGAAAATTTTTATTCTTTATTTTTCATTTGTCTCACCTTTTTAAATAAGAATCCATCATCAAATTTGACTTTGACCAATTTTTTCTTCTGAATTTCAACCAAAACCATTTCACATTTGGGACAGAATATCTCGAAAACTAAGCAGGATATCAAAAAATTTTATTCTTCATTTTTTATTTGTCATATCGAGTTACATAATAATCCATCACCAGATTGCGGCGTCACCTTTATCCTAGAGTCCCCTTGAGGTTTTTGTACATATTCCCCGTATCTGTATGGAAGCGGCCATGTCCCCTCCACTCCGGCCATGCCCCCCCCCCCCCACTCCTCCTCCGCCCTGCTTCACTTCAATGCGTGGTGAAGGTCTCTTGCGTCGTCTCCATATATTTCCTTCCTCCATGGATTCAGGGCAGTTACAACAGAGAGTCAATACAGTTAGAGGCAATGGAGTTTGAATATACAGACAGCAACGTCATCAAAGCAGGTCAAAGTGTCAGCAGAATTGAGCTGTGACTGGACGATGCTGGGAAGAAGATGGTAGGCAAGGAATTATCACTATTGGCTAGAGTTACTCACCACTACTGGTACTATGGAGGAGAGAATTTAACAAAACTCAGGTACACGAGGAGAGAGAGGTAGACTGTCTTGCAGCAGGAACATCTTTTGGAACATCTATGGAGTGATGGAGCGAGGCGAGGATGAAATTGGAGGTGAGTCGCAGATAGCAGTAGGGGCAGCCAGCAGTGTACGGCTACGACAGTTAACATAACAGGTGGGAGAAAGCCATTGAAGTAAAAGTAAGAGGGAAAGCATTTAATAGAACCAAGCAATGAAGGCGTAAAGGGAGTTAATAATGTTATTGTTGTACATAAACTGATGTGAATAAATTGTACATATGTTAAAATCCTTACTGAGAGTTTCAATTATAAGTACTACAGCTCACATGATCTAAGAGTCGTGCCCACAATTTATATGTTCCCCTTGGGAGTGGTAGAGCGAAAAGAAAAAAATATTCGCCAGTCCACCACAACGGTTTTCTTAATACATTTAGTACAATTCTAGTAATTCCCTAGCGTCTACTCGAATTTCACATTTTGCAATAAACCTATTATCTCAGACCAGCATTAATTTCTTGCTAAATACCTTATCAACCGTGTCTTAAAAAAGGGACGTTTCGAAGTTATTATACCAATCTTTAAAAAGTATTGTCTTGCTGAATGTGTGGCGGAAGTTACACGAAATTTTCTACGAGGTTTCTTCCCTTTCCCAAACATAGCACTTCCGACAGAGATTGGAAGGTTGATCACTGTTATTCTGGCCGCTCACATAACACGACACTGTCATCTGTTCCTAGGAAAATAAGTCGAAATTGTTAGGTCGTAACAACAGATTTTGTTGGAAATGTAAGCTCATGGATAACAGCGCGTCACATTTTTGCGAATCTTGATGGTTTTATTCTTCTCATTAATAGACATATAATGTGGCTCTACGAAGAATGTTGAGTATACCATGGACAGACCACACCACGAATGCTGAATTGCTTTGGAAAATGAAAAAGGAAACTGAAGTATTGACCACTGTAAAAACAAGGAAGGTACAGTATCTTGGCGACATTATGAGGAACAACCGTTACCAACTCCTACAATCTGTTCAGCAGGATAAAAAACAAGGAAAGAGAAGCGCTGGTAGGAGAAGAACATCCCGACTAAAAAATTTAATAACCTGGACCTCCAAGACAACCACGGAGTTACTCAAAGCGTCAAATGGAAGGGAGGAGACAGACAAGATTGTTGCCGACATCCTCAACGGATATGGATTTGAAGAAGAAGAATTATGTTCCTGCTGCTCACTAATCAAATTATTATCGCTTAGCAAAAAATATTAGGCTTTTCAAAACAAATGAAACTCTTGAACTAGCTTTATTTCACGTTTCAATTAACAAGTTGTGGAATCATCGTATTGTATTGTTGGCCGGGAGATCTCAAAGGAAACCTACAGCTAAACGTGGAATACGAATCACTGACGCGTTCTGACGTACTTCACATCACACAACAAGCTGTGCTGCAGGTGAAGGTCAGGCTTTTGAAAATCTCAGCCAAGACCGGTACCGGGACACGAACCGGAGACCTTTCAATCTCCAATCAGACGTCTTAATCACTGAGGCACCAGACCGCTCAACACGTTGTCAATTTATACGCATCAAATTTACAGTACATCTCCAAATATTTAAGAAAGAACACAGCACATGAGGTTTACTAAATGTCAGCAAAGTACACTTCGAACGACTCAAGGCTGTGGCAAGAACTTCATCGCTGTATTATGGACAAGGAAGACTAAGCTCGCATGTCAAGATAAACGAGCATTTATTCCAGAAATATATTCTAGAAGGGCGGCGAATAGACAGCCAATGCTATCACAGAAGTACTTAAAAGCACCGAGAACTTTGGCAATGTTTGATCTGCATACTCAATAATTCTACACTGAATAATTCTACACCATTGGTAAAAATAATAACAATTCATAAATTACAAATGTTAAATGATATAAAACTTTGAAGAAAACAGTATACATTCTACTGATGCGATAAGAATCCAAAATATTGTCTGAAAAATTGAGCAACTCGTTGAAATGATTATTTGAAAGAATAACAAAAATAACTGAAAGACTGCTGTATCAATATAAGTGTCATGAGTGGTCAGTATGAAGTATCCTATATCCAACTCACGTTATATTAATTTATTTTTTCTGTTCCTTCCAGGAACTGATTTCCAATTTGATACATTTAGCGCAGTTACGATGATCAGCTTCGTTCACTTGAGTAATTAAAGTCTTTTGTGCTAGTCTGATTTTGAGAAATATTTGCTATTCTTGTTGTTCACTTCTTAATTTTAGATAGTTTAAGGTGGAGACGCCTTCGGTGCATCCTTACTGGGTGGATGTTTCCATTAACAGAAATTTCAGCATTTGCAATTATCCAGAATTAAAGCACTTTCATATGACGAATGTTAGGTACTGGCTGTTGTTTTCTGTCACAGTTAAAGGCTAAGTTTTGTTTTCACTGGGAGCAGACGCTGCAGACAGGATATGTTTCGTGAACAATTCTCGTAAATGCCGCATCGGCAACTGCATGTCTTCTAAGTGTTCCTTGCGGATCAGCTTACGTAGCTGCGATTTAATTATAAAAGCACTAGCGGCCCGGTACGTGCTTCGCTACGTATAAAGTGAAATAAGAACATTTAATTGGAACATCAAATTCATTTATTCAAACAAAAAAATATTTTATTAATTGCTAGCTATTTTAAAACTGAATCCAAAACATTTGGATAAACAATATTTTTTGTTTTTCCATTTTGGGCATGAATAAACAAACGGCTGGGGGTACCGACTCTGGAACAGGCAACATAAAGTTGACCATGTGAAAAACCTGATTCCTCCAAATTCACACCACAAACGTGAAGTGTTTGCCCTTGGGCCTTGTTGATGGACATCACAAATGATAAACACACAGGATATTGTAATCGTTTGAACTCAAATGGCATATCAGTTGAAATCATAGGGATACGCTGTATCAAACAAACTTCTCCTTTTGATTTACCAGTTAAGATCATAGCTTCAATCAAATTTGGCAATAACTTTTTCACTTCCAATCTGGTGCCATTACATAGTTTTGGTGGATTAATATTTCGCAATAATATAACCAAAGAACCAACTTACAGATTTAAGCAATGCGGTGGCATACCAGCCGGTTCCAATGA
>JARYHS010012519.1:100351406-100494958 GCA_031002005.1 Vandiemenella viatica | reverse complement strand
GTAAATGACACTACCAAAATACCAGTGACAGCCGATCAAGTCTTCACAGGAAGACGAATTAAAGACTTTGGATTACACATTTTGCCTCCAGGATCACTAACATTAGACTCTGCGCATGAGTTAGTTGATAACGAGTATCTTGTACGTGAAACAGGTATCAAACTGTCATTAAATTTTGATAAATCATTGAACAATTAGTAAGAATTTACACAAGTGTACACACTTAACCCTGCAGTAGTCGCGCTCTGAAAAGTCCCATTAGAAATGGCTTGAGTGGACTACATATGTAATCCACGCGACCAGTGCAGGGTTAACATCCTTGTGGTTGTAATGGAGGTCTTAAAATAAGACTGGATGTAATGTGATCAATAAAACGTTCCGATAACTTTATCGTGACAGCAAGCCAAGTAGACTAGTATAGCTGTTGCGGATGATCAGCATCGAGAAAAAATCTGCGGATTTCTGCGGATTTTTCAAACGTGTCGATTAGTTCCTAGTCTTCTCCTCCACTTGAACGACTAGGCATCCGTCTTCACTTTGTAATTTTACACCATATCCTCCTAGGTCTATCAACGTCTCTGCGTCACACTGCATCGCCAGGAAAGGAATTCTTTCTTTACCCATTCTTATGCTACCTTCAATTCACTGTACTCCTCTATCCTTTCGTTTATATTGTATATCACAAGTTCTTCCCGAATTTCATTTCTTATATAGTCTTGTTCAGTGCAGCCTTTTACATTCCTTAGAAATCTCTTTTCTTCCATCTGAATTTTATCTCTTGCTTTGGTTATCCAAGATTCACTTCCATAAAGCAAAGTCGGGGCATCCATCAGTTTATAGAAAAGGGTTGGCCAACCCAAATGATCTTGCGAGCCACTTTGGAAATGCATCATAGCTCCGCGGGCCGCATATAAAATTTTATATCTCGATATTAGATTTAGACCCATTATAGACATTTTTTTTTAGTAAAAAGTTGAAACATTATGAGTTATTATTATTATTGCGTTTACTATTATTCTTAAATGTAAACATAGATAATATAACAATAATGATACTAAACACAGATTTTAAAGAAATATATAACAATAAAAAAGATACATAAAAATATATATAAATACTAGCTGACCCGGCAAACGTTGTTTTGCCATTTAAATAACTTTCAAGTGATTTCTAGTGTAGACAAAAAATAGCTTACTTATTGTAAGTATGTATGTATGTAAGAATGTGTATATTGTATGTATGTAAGAATGTGGTATATGCGTGAAATAGGCATGGAGCGCTGTGAACGATGAGGGAATATAAAAATAACAAAACGTCTACATTTTTTGCCGCTAAATTGCTCTTTCTGCAAGCCACTCGTGATTTATGTACTGTGTGTGTACATCGGGAAATATTTGTTCAATGAGAGTATCTTGCGAATCAGCGATTGTGCAGAAATCGGTCGGTAATTTTACGTATCCAGTTTCATCTATAGCAACTTTTCCATCACCGATATCTAAGAGTTGTTTTGAAAATGTTTCAGCGGATGGATCTTGAAGCATTTGAACGCGCATATTTACTTTTAGCTGTAATTTTTCACCGTTTCAGCACGGTGGCCATGGACGATTGTTTCTTAATGTTGCATACTGCGTCAGGGTTATTCTGAATATTTAGTGGCAGCTTAAATACTGAATGAGCTGTTCTGCCTCCATCCAATAAAGTTGCTGCAATGCCCGATGATGCAACGGCCAATGCGATGCCATTATTTGATCGTATTTCAGCAAGAATTAGCGAAATAACGAATGTTTTGCCAGTTCCACCCGGTGCATCCAAAAAGAATTACTAAAATGGCTATTAAAAAATAAGGGTTGATCGTAGAAGGGTGAAAATTTAGGATTGTATGTATTTTTGTATGTTGTATCATAAAAAAATAAAAAATAAAAATTTTGTCTAAAAAATATAAAAAAAATTAGGGGTGGACTACCCTTAACATTTAGGGGGATGAAAAATAGATGTTGGCCGATTCTCAGACCTACTCAATATGCTCACAAAATTTCATGAGAATCGGTCAAGCCGTTTCGGAGGAGTATGGGAACGAAAATTGTGACACGAGAATTTTATATATAAGAAGATAAATGAAACATATTTTGAAAATATGGATGCACAAATAATGTATTTTTAATACATTGGTTTTCACTACTTTGGCCGTTATAAAATAAATATATTTTGTAAAAGTGTGATGAATCTCGCGGGCCAGAAAAATATTCAAGGCAGCCCGCGGGTTGGCCACCCCTGTTATAGAATTTCATTTTTATATCTTTTCTTGTTTTGTTCTGAAGTGCTTATTTATAGCCCCACAACTGTTTGAAATTCGTTGACCTTTTCCTTTATATCTTTATCTATGTCATAATTGATCTCACAGCCTAGGTAGTTAAAATTAATTACCTGTTCTATCACTGTGTTGTCAATTACTATTAAGTGTTTACCGTAATGGTACCGTTGTTTTCCTTTATATAACTGGAGGTTATATTCTTTTCTTGCCAATTGATGCAGTTTATATAATGCTCTTTGTAGTTCCCTTTCACTTTCTTCTTGTATTGTTAGGTCATCTGCATTAAGGTGTACATTTAGATATTTATTCTTCTTCAACTTTATTCACGGAATGGTAATCTGTTTCCAGTTTCTAATAGGGTCATCAATGTATATGTTAAACAAAGATGAAGATAAGCTACAGCCTTGTTTAAAGCCTTTGTTAATCAATATCTCTTCAATTTTCTTGGTGCTAGTATTTATTATTATTTTTGTATCTTTGCATAAACTTTTGATGATTTTAATTCAATGCCCAGTGTATCCGGTATTGGTCATTATGTCCCACATTTTGCACCTATCGCCATTGTCAAAAGCTTTTTCAAAGTCAATTAAAGCTATGTGAGTTTCCATATTAACTTCACGTTTCTTTTCTACAATTCTCTTAACGCTAAAGATGTTGTCATTGCATGACCGGCCCTTCCGGAACCCTGCTTGTATTTTGACTTCTGTTGTGATCTTTAGTCTTGCATTTATTATTTTTGCTAGTATCTTATGAACATCATTGATTAGACTGATGCCTTTATAACTTTTACATGCATTCCTCTGTCCCCTTCTAAAGACAGATATAACCTTTGTCGTTCACCAGCTGCTTGGTATTTTGCAGCTTTTCCAGCACACATTATATAGATGTAATAATCTAAATTCACACTAAGAGCCTGCATCCTCGTAAAAAAAAAAAAAAAAAAAAAAAAAAAAAAAAAAAAAAAAAAGTGCGTTCACCCCTTGGAGACTGCTCACCTTGGTTGGTCGGCAACCTTCCGCGAGTCTCGATAATACCCGAAGTATTAGTTATACTGAATGCCACCACAGCGCCGCTTGGCTAATCATCAAAATTCAAATAAATAACTGTATTGACTTTATTTGCGTTCTTACCGTTAAAAGGAAGTGTTAATTTCAAATAAATAATTGAATTCGATTTTATTTGTACTTACGTTGTTAAAAGAAAGTGTAATTGCGATGCGAGCTGAAAGGTAATTGCCAGTTGTGCAGCAGAGACAAAGGTTATAATATGAGACAGAGATATAAAAAAAGTAGTGTGACGTTGGTTTAAAGTAATTTTTTACGCTGTATTTTCTGTAGCGGTTACTGAAACTCAGTGACAATATAATCTAAGAATTTTTTGTCAGAAGATAACAAACAGGGAAGTTTTTATAAAATCCAGAGAAAGTTAACTCAAAACGTAAGTATGCACGAAACAGATAGATCAAATAAATGGTAGTTATTCTTTATTTAAATTACACATTACTTAGAACTTTTTTTCATAACGACAAAAATTTCCGTCGAATGAAATCAAATGGATTTTTTTTTTTAAAAAAAACTTCTAACCAGATACTCAAAGAATCAGAGAATGTTTACGAATATCACGAAAAATATCAATATAAAAGATAAAATTTAATCGTTATTCCTTTATCCATAGAAATGTTTTCAGAACAAATCCCTACTAATCTCCATAGGTGATGCCTGTCATTTTCGACTGTAGTTTAAACCAGAATTTTAATAATGCCATATTGATGCCATCAGGGTCACAAGCTTTCCTATTTTCAATATTTCTGAACACCATGTGAAATTCTTCTAAGGAGATAGGAAACCAGTATTTGAATAATGCCATGTTGATGCTATCAGGGTCAACAGGTTTCCTATTTTCAATATTTCTCAACACCAAGTGAAATTCTTCTACAGAGAAAGGATCCACAGTGTTATTATGCAGACGTTGATTGTCTAGAGCAGGGGTGGCCAATCCAAATGATCTCGCGGGCCACTTTGGAAGTGCTTCATAACTCCGCGGGCCGCATATAAAATTATATGTCCCCACTACAGACTTTTTTTGAGGTGATACATGAGTTATTATTGTGTTTACTATTATACTTACATGTAAACATAGATAATATAGTAATAATGATACTAAACGCACATTGTAAAGAAATATATAACACTAAAAATGAAATATAAAAAATATTTTGTAAAAGCGTGATGAATCTCGTGGGCCAGAGGATCAGGGGGTTCCTGTGGACCAGAAGTTCCTACAGTATTCCTTCCATTGTTGTTCATTAATCAACTATATATTTGCAACATCTTTCTCTGTTTTATTTAACTGTCGCTATGTGGGAGATACTAAGTACAGTCGTCGTGCTGCTGACTTTGGTTACAGGTTCGCCCTGCAGCTGGGGCGTTCGTCCGCCGTGCGCGCCGCCGGGCTACGTGTGCGTGACCTTGAAGTGCAGGCGTGCGCCATGCGTGGTCTGCCTGCGCTGTCTGAGGAGTACTGGCGGTGCGCACTGCCCTACCTCGTCGACTCGCTGCACCACCCGGCGGGCACCGCCCCCGTCGGCGACGTCGTCGACTGCCGCCTGCGCGTCAAGGGCATCAGCAGGCTGCGCGTCGCTGACGCCTCTGTAATGCCTCGCATCCCCAGCGGGCCTGTCAGCGCAGCCACTGTCGCCGTCGGACACCGCGCGGCCACCGTCATCGCCGAGGACTGGGGCGCTGCCTAACACTGATTACACGCTGGATGTATCGACTGGGTCGATGCAATGTTTATGTCGTATGACGGGCGGTTGGTCACAGTGCATACAAGATGTGATCAGAAACTAAGGTTATAAAGCCTGCAGTGAAACGTGTACATTTTATTTCATACAACCAATACAGCCAACTGATAGTATACACATTAGGTTATTTTTCGGTATAGCGTCGACACCGGTTTAGGCACTTGTCCCTTCCAGGGATGAGTCTGAATATTCCCTCCTGGTAAAAATCCTGTCGTTGCGTGTTCAGCTACGTTGTCGCGAAGTGTTTCACCTCCTCGTCTGGAGCTAATCGTCGGCCTCCTAGGTGCTCCTTCAGATTGGGAAGAAGGTGAAAGTCGCTTGGAGAGAGGGTAGTTGACGACCCTCGTCGGTGACGTTTTCTATACCCGCCGCAAACTTTCTAAACCATACTGCGACACGCTGACGAGACAGTACAGTCTCTCCGTAAATCTCTACCAACTTCCGTTGAATTTCAGCTGCGGTTACATGTTTCGCTCATAGAAATCGAATAACTTAGCGGATTTCTTCGCAAGAACAGTTATCCAAACGAATTGCCATTTGTGTTTACCTACAGAGCTAGCTTTAGGTGGGGGAAACTCTGGACAATTTCCAACCGTATGACTTAGAATTACCACAGACTAATAATTTCTCTGTAACGGATGACACTCCAGGAATATCGGCCTCGTAACCTTAGTTTCTGATCACGCCTTGCACTTTTGACAGTGTCATTAATCACCTTGGATTAAGGCAATTAAACGGTCTTCAACAGAGTCCTAAGACTGAACGTGAAAAACCATTCATACCAAATTAATACCCTCTGATATATTAAAACAATTCATTCCCGCGCTTTCCCTGATCGGATTGACTCGTACTCTCCACACATTCTTTGGTTCACTTCAAGTACATTTTCATCTAACCAGAAACATTTTTCTTTTCTCTAAGTAAAATTACTTTTCATTGTTATGTGAAATTCTGAGGAGTATTTACGCAGCGATCTGTAAAGTACTTGTAATCCTAATGATACATTTCCGTTCCTGTGTTTCACTGTCTCAAAACCAGATAAATGGCTTTAGAATAGTTTCTACTGCGTGAAGCGAGTGAATGTAACGACAAACAAGGGCAATACACGAAAAACAATGATTATGAACATGTGAAGATAAACTTGAGTGTAAATAAAATAAGATCTGAGGAAAGTAATGCCGTCGAACTAGACGGCCGAACAAACTACGTTTAAAATAGTTGTTATCTTCGGCATCCGTTAGTGTTCTAATGTTAGTCATTCAACATGAAAATTTACTAAATATGTAGTTGGTCCAAATTATTTAGCTCTTCCCAAAAAAAACGGCGGTCGTGCGATAAACAAAATTACGATTTACAATATTATAATAATATTACCACACAATTCAGCGCAAAACATATACTTTAAATACACGTGTCTTAAATAAAGAAAAGTATGCTGAGCAGCATTCTGAAAAATGAGTTTTATATCCTAACTGTAAGCAGCATGTAATACCATCATTCTTTTAATTTCACATTCGTCCTTCTTCAGCCCAAATAGCGCATTTACTTCATCAAATCTACGAAATGGAAAAAGAATTCACGAACACAGCTTTGTAATAACATTAACCAACCAAAATAAAGGTCTAATGTTAATGTGATGCCACATAAAAACAAATAAAACCTGCGACCTATCCATAAAAATAGAAAAATATCTTAACACCTTCGTAATAAGCATAGAAACATTACAAAAATTGAGGTTATCGACATGGTGAAGTTTCCAGTCAAAGCGAGCAGAAACAACGCTGTTTGCTCCATAGACGCTCGTTGTTTATGAGGCTTCAAAGGCGCTTCAACAACTTGTTCAATACCAAATACTGTCATATACCCTCTGCAATAGATTCTAAGTACACTAGTTCACAGAAGAAATGATCCTGATAAAACTCAAAATGGTACTAACAACAGTATTTGAGGCTTTTTTTTTTTTAAGCCCAGGATTCTGTCTACTGTAGGGTCTCAAGAACCCTTTACAGCCGATCTAACCCAAGGAGGGTGAAGGAGATTTAAAGCTCCGTCCTCCCGAATTCCAGGCAAGAGAGCGATATTGTACCCCACCAATGGAATCGATTGTTATTCAGTTTTACTTTTATTACGCATAGTTTCATACTTTCTAACATAAAAGCAACTTACCGGATGGGCAACCCTAGCCTACCGGGTACGATTGAGGTGGAATCCGAATCACGGAACTCACAGCGTTACCAAAGCAATGCTTTCCCAAAGGTGAAAGTCAATTTTAAGGCCCGCAGAAACTTTTTCTGGTCATGCAGGAAAGACAGAGAACAAAAAATATTTTTCTATATTAAAGTGTCGTTTCCAAAAAAATTCAGTTTTTTTCATGTGCTTATTAATAGATTTAATTCCATTCAGTCGAAACGGTGGGATAGCGGTCAATCCTATAGATTATCACATAAAAATTGTTGCGAATAGTGTCACAATGTAATTTGCAGTAACAGCGTAACAATAACTTCGAGTGTGAAACCAATAAACACGGCACAGTATCACACCTTCCCTTTTCAATCTCAAAATTCAAACTAATTATTCGTGGCTTTAAGAAACTAGGTAACTTTAGGATTAGGCAGACATACTTAAAATCTATTCCTTAAGATGATACATGTCAGTATATATAACATGGTACGGGACACATTTTAAAAAAAAAAAAAAAAAAAAAAAAAAAAAGACACACGTGCATTTTCGAACGTTAATGACTTTTGTTTTGAGGACATTAATTGCTTTGACAACATTAACTTCGGCGTTTCCATAGTTTCGTTTTGTACATGGTACCGTAATTAACCTTGTATAAAGTGATTTTATGAATACCCGATCAGTAGATTTGTAGTGAACCTGTCAGCTTATCGACAAGAGCGGACAGGGTAAGCTTCTACTGGAGCCGTGGATAAGGGTCGAGAGTATAACTCGGCCATGGTTCTGTTATGAATATTCGTCATAGGTCCCTACTGCAACATTTAACAGGTTTTATTGCTCAGTACCTTCAGACATGAATATAGGAATGGCGGTTAAATTACTGTAAACGGCAGTTGTGTATTTACACATTTATTTACATGAGCAATTACCAATAGCATATATGAATATTCACATTGTTTAATTGGCTTTGTAGAAACATTAGAGATAGGGCCAAGGACTAGGCGAGCATGTAACTGATGGGCGCCTCGCAGCCCAAATTAAATTGAATATTGATAGTATCTATAACTTCCTTTGACAGTTCGCTGCTACTTTCACTCAGTAAATTCTTTGCACAGTAGCAGATAGTCTAACAAAAGTCTGTAGATTAATTTATTTATTTTAGTTTACTAGCGGTGGCAAATTCAGTACACATCCACTTTTTAACTTTCCTTTTCCCCTCTGCTTTTGGCCTCAACTCATTTCAATTTTAAATTTTATCAGCGTTTTTGGTAAATTATTCAAACTTTCTTTTGGTAATTTATTCCAATCCCTGACTCCCTCGTCTACGAAAGAAAATCTTCCCACACCCTTATGCCTGCTAGTCTGTGGTCATTGTCATTTTTTCCTTCCATGCATTTCTTCACCAATATCGTTCCACGCCTCATCACCAATAAACACTTTTCACACCCCCATGACTCTCTTCACTCTCCTATTGCTGTCTTCGAATGAATCCCATTTCCGCTGCTATGTTATATCACTTACCGATTGTGTTCTGCGGTAATTTCCAGAGACAAAGCTAACAGTCTTTCTTTGCACCCCGCCAGCTCCTTCATTTAATACCCAAAATGTGAGTCCCAAACTACACCACCATATTCATGCAATAGTCTTACCAAAGCTTTGTTACCCATTTCCCCTACATCTTTGGTACATTCTCCTAATCACTCTCTCCAACAAGTGAAGGATTTTGAAACCTTTTCATTCTATCTGTCCAGTATATCCTGGCCAGTTAAGTTTTTGTTATCAAATGTTATGCCGAGGTATTTAAATATAAAGTCTTCAACAAGCTATTCTTTACCCACCTTATAATCATAATCACTATTTAGCTTTTTATCTGTATGAGTTGCTTGTGTTTCTTTATTGATACTTTGTGAAATCATGCTTCCTGGTCACAATTTTAATAGAGTCTCCTTGGATGATATACTCGAAATATCTGTCCCCAAAAGGGTGAAAATCTTTCGTCTGCCGTAATTTTTTTAATTCTTGTTGACGAAAGAGGATTGGGAAGAGGGGGAAGTAATAATTTCATGGAACCCTCTTAGACCTGATTGACAGTGTTTCTTACCGGCTCCGAAATCCGCCTTTTACATAACATCCTTCCCTATTTGGTAATCCTACAGAACAAATAAGACCTACAGTTTAACATTGAATCTGAACCACGGAAGCGTTCTGACGTAATTCAAAGACACAAAATAAGCTTTTCCAGAGGTGAAGGTGGCAAAATCCCAGTAGATTTTGGGATTCGAACCAGCGACCTTTCAAACCGCGCACAGACTCCTTAACCACTGAGCCACTAGACAGCTCGGGTAGAGACGGAGAGAATCAGAAGCGATTCGGCCGTGGCCTTTTGAAGAATTCATCCTGTCATTCGCCTGTAGTGGTTTAGCGGAAGCATGGCAAGGCAAATCTGAATTGCTCGTCCAGGAGCAGACTCTGCGTACTTCCAAATGCCAGGCCGAACTTTAACAACTATGTTCGATATAGTGCGAATAGTAAATTTAATATTTCTTTTTAATCGTAAATCAAATGAGTTGTAACTTTAATTACAACTGCTCAATGTCATTGCCATAAAATGATAACTTCAAACGTTAATATAGTGCACTTGAGTGTTGCAACAGTTTTGTAATTTTTCAGGGCAGATTAAATGAACATAAATCAATATTGCTCCTCATTAACAATTATAGACAAATTCCAGTTTTTTCCTAACAGCACAACTTTTTTGTTCCTTTTTTGTTTAAAGAAATAAGCAGGATTGTTAAAAACTATAATAAAAAAGACACATCACAGTAGCAATTAAAATTTGTTATTCAAATTACGAAATAAACTCACACATAATACAAATGATAAATACTATGAGGCTGCAGTTTAGTTGACTTCACCAGTGAATTAATATCTACTCGTTGCGAATAGTATTATTAGTTAAAATAACAGGAGAACTGGTTTGTTACCTTATAGGCATTTCTGTTGTTATTTCACAGTTGCATTCGGTCTGCTGGTGTACGTATTTCTTACAACGGAGGGTGATTAATACGTAGCTTTAAAACCCCCGATGTAATGCCTCAACATTAAGGCCCTCCAGAACGCCTGGCGTCGCTGATATCTGCCCATTATTCGCGATAAACGTCTGGAATTATGAATATTAAACCGACGGCGCTCGACAAACAAAACATTAATCCACTTTGTTAAGAGAAGAATACGTGCAGCCTTATACGAACAAGACAGTGTAATGCGATTACGTTTCAGCGAAGGCTTCTATTCGACTATTTCGTGTAATGCGATTACGTTTCAGCGAGACAGGACGGTTGTCGAAGGTTTCTATTCGACTATTTTCCTACGCTGGTGAGGCAGATGACGTCGTGAATGCCACTGGCAAGTCTCTATAAATGAAGCAATGTGATTTCATTATCTTCTCCGTCTCATTATTCAACAGTGGCAGTTCACGTCGCTAGATGAACCAAAGACTGACTTTCAAGTTTCCTCATCTGTTCTGTAGAATTTTGTATTGAAAATTTTCAGCATAATAACTTTAATATATTGAGCAGAAAGAAATTTAAGAATGATAATTCAAAATACAACTACAATTACGTACAGAAAATGCATGAGTTTTGGTGATTGTTCTGTGGGAGTTGCTTTTCATTTGATGTTACAGCATTATGTAGGTTTTATGATCCAGTACCATCGCTTGGTCACCTTGTTTTTTCATCTTCATTGTAAGGGTCTCTGGCTGCTGGGTGTAAAACAACTAAATATTGGCCTCAAACTTTCTCTAACTGCATTACAGGGATTCACAAATGATGGTTTCCTATTAAGGGTATAGTGTCTAATGATAAAATAATCTGAAAGGTATACTGAAATAATAATAATCTGATAATGAAAAATATTATTTTTAACGGTTACTTCTAATTCTTATTCCATCCGTTGCGGTATTTCAAGGCATACCAATAATCTTAATTTACTAAACACTGATTTTTGTCTCGAAGTTTTATTAATCCTTCCGAATTTAGTTTTAATGTGGTTATATGTTTGTGTAAACTGTTAGAAAAAGAGTTATTTAAGCAGCAGAGGACTGAAATAAAGGTAGGTACTGAAAGGAATAAGACCATGAAATTTTGAAGGAACCACCCCAATATTTTCCTGGAGTGGATTAGCAAAACCATGGAAAACCGAAATTTGGATAGCCGGACGGTCATTCAAACCAGCGTCCTCCCGAATATAGGGCCATAGCGTTACCGCTCGCCCACTGGGCTTCGTTATTAAGGAAAAATCTACGTTTTACACCTGTTTACACATCGTCGATTTCTAATTTTGATACATTATCGAATTCCGTGAACATGTAATTCAAAACAATAAATTTCAAATTCCAATATTTTCTAAAAAAAAATCCAATTTCGTTAAATTTCTAAACAACTCTTCATTTTTTAAATTCGATAGTTCAGTTAAAATAGTGTATTCGAAAAGAATTTCAATTTTCTGGATTCAACTGATATTTATGTTCCGCCAATTATAGCCTATTCACACTAGCGGTCAGGTCAGCTCAGCTCAGCTCAGCTTAGCTCAGGTCAGCTCAGCTCACGATCCAGGATAGCATTCACACTAGCGGTCAGGTCAGCTCAGGTCAGGTCAGATCAAGTAGTAGACGAGACCATTTCATTTCAGTTGCTCATAGTGAACAATGCCGTTTTCAACTCAAACGTCAATTAAATCGCAATGATTTGGATCAAGAGCCTAAAAATACGTCAAGATCAGAAAGAGGATGGTTCTGGGTGCATCCAGAGTTTCAAGTGCAAACAGATCAAGAGAAAAAAGAATGCTAACCACCGGCTATGCCGTGCGAGACGAGTGGTGGGAAATGCTTTTGATATCTTAGGGCTCAAAGATGTAGAATTTATTTTAGAAAAATTAATTCTGCTCCAGAATTAATTGATAGCATAAATGTAGCAACATGTATTTTGCACAATTATTTACGGAAGGATAAAACTTCATCCCATGTAGAAAGTGAATTTCAGGATGAGCGAGAGAAACTCTGTGTTTGCAAGCTAACGCTCGTATAGAAGCCTTTGATTCAAAAAATAAATTCACAATATTAAAAAAAAAAAAAATCGGAAACAGAATCTGTTCCTTGGCAGTACTGAAATGTGTAATAATGTTTGAATTTATATTAAAGGTTGCCGACTTTATAATAAACAGAAACAACATATCGTTAAAATATTTTTTATTTATTACTCATTTTTATTGCTTACGAGCATAGTTTTCAGACGTTCGTCATCCGTTTGATCTGACCTGGCCTGACCATTGCACGTTCACACTAGCGGTCGGCTCAGCTCAGCTCAGGTCTTGACCGTGGTTGATCGGTGGTGGCGCGATCTTTGGTTTGACCTGCCTTGCCCTGACCTGAGCGGACCGCTATACACGTAATCCAATGGGAGCATTCACACTACGCGGTCCGCTCAGGTCAAGGCAAGGCAGGTCAAACCGAAGATCGCGCCGCCGGCGATCAACAAAGGTCAAGACTTGAGCTGAGCTGAGCTGAGCTGACCGCTAGTATGACCGTGCAACGGTCAGGTCAGGTCAGATCAAATGGGCGGCGAACGTCTGAAAACTATGCTCAAGAGTAATAAATAAAAAATAAATGTTTTAACGGTATGTTATTTCTGTTTATTATAAAGCCGGCAAACTTTAATACAAATTCAAATATTATTACACGTTTCAGTACTGTCAAGATACAGATCCTGTTTCCGAATTTAAAAAAAATATTGTGAATAAATTTTTTTAATCAAATGCTTCTGTACCAGCGTTAGCACAAAAACAAATAATATTTGTAAAGTAGGGTTTCTCTCTCATCCTGAAATTCACTTTCTACATGGCATGAAATTTTATCCTTCCGTAAATAATTGTGCAAAATACATGTTGCTAAAATGATGTTATCAATTAATCCTGGAGCAGAATTAATTTTTCTAAAATAAATTCGTAATCTTTGAGCCCTAAAATATCAAAAGTATTTTGCACAACTCGTCTCTCACGGCATAACCGGTAGTTAGCATTCTTCTTTCTCTTTATCTGCTTGCGCTTGAAACTCTGGATACACACAGAACCATCCTCTTTTTGATCTTGACATATTTTTAGGTTCTTGATCCAAAATCATTGCGATTTAATTGACGTTGGGGTAGAAAACGGCATTGTTCACTATGAGCAACTGAAATGAAATGGCCTCGTCTTGGACTTGATCTGGCCTTACCTGAGCTGAGCTGACCGCTAATGTGAATGCTACCCTGGATTGTGAGCTGAGCTGACCTGAGCTGACCTGACCTCTAGTGTGAATGGACTTTAAGTGCTTCCTAAATAACTGCTGTAGATGTAATTCCGGAACGATGTAACAGTGCATCAGGGTATAGGTTGTGTTTACATCGCATGGACTAAGATCTCTGATCAAACTGAACCAACCATTGACTGGAGACCATATGCAGCCATTCGTGACCTTCATGTTCACAAACAACGATAGACTTTTCCGTGGCTACAATACACCATGTCACATGGCCATATGATCAGTTATTGTAACAAAGCAAGCCGACGCCGCAAAAACTGTGTATAAAGTGTATTTATGCGAATTTTACACCAAGTATGACGATGAACAATACAAAGGTTTATGCAAATAAACTGAACTCAAGAAAAATTGTTGTAATTCACAAAGAAACTAAGGGTCGTATTATAAAATTTCACACTCTTCGCAGGCGTCATTATTGGTAAAAAATTACACTTATTTGTGTCTTTTTTCGGGGTTTGCACTGCGTATTTTTGTTGTTATCGCCAACGTTTCGGCACCAACCTGGACCCTTCGTCAGGGCTTCCATCTAGATAGAAGTGCAATTTTTAACCAATAAGGGTCGTATTGGTCTTTGTATGCTATTTTACGTTTTGTTTATACTTGCTTGAAATTTCAGCATAGTTATTGTTTGCACATATACTTCGAACCTAAAATAAAAAAACGGACAAGCAGAGAGCGTATTACAGGGCATTATATAGTCTGTGGGAGAGAGAACTGTAAGATACCTGAAGATGTAAAATTCGAGTAAACTCACGTTGCTGTTTTATTATGTAATACGAATAAAAAGTTTCATCTCATACGAATTATTTCAGGCATATTAATTCGTATACCCAGCTCTTCATTCATTTGACTTCCTAGATTAAATTTTTCTGTTTATAAAGATAAAAACAGTGGAAAACTTTTGCTGACATTTCTGCTTGAAAATTAAAGCTTTTAATATTACATATCTATGGACAAAGAATTTAAGGAATACTTCTATATATCAAACGAATATTACGTACATAAAAAACACCTAATGATTGAATTGTCAATTTAAACGCAATACATTCTTTTCTTGACAATTAATTTATTCGCGGATGCTTAAGTAAGTAGAACTGTTATTAAATATTGTGCATAACCTAGAACAACATATCTGGTCGTATGTTGCCCAATGAAGGCGAAAAGCGTGACGTCATAGTGTGAAGTCATGGCGTGACAGATACAACATAACCAAGACTTGAGTTTTATAGGTATATAATATTAACTGCGATGACCCAGCGGCAATTTTACTACACATCTGTGTTTGCTGTAAGTGAATTTTTACTTTTAACTCTTTTACAGTTTATAGTAAATTATTCAGCTCCTTTGTATATAACTTATACTACCACTATATATTCCCCGGCCTAAAGTTGGTTTTGAAACAGTTCGAATCAATAAATAACCCGCTCCTATTAAAACTATCAACATTAGTGAATTAGTGTGCGGAACAGTGCTCCTTGATGAAGTAAATCGGAGCTCTTGTATTTAGTGCCATCACTGCCATAAACAAATACAGCAACAAGATTTAAGGGATACACTAATTTCCTTTACATGCAGTCGAAATATCGAGCGTAGTGATAACAATCCCCATGACAATTTCATGCAAGAAGGAAATAGGAATAAAAAAAACCTTCTAACGGACTTTATTGATAAGTTACCTGGAAACTAAATCTGTACATACTGTAGGTTGCGCATTTACTGATACATCAAACAATAAGCGCGGGCTTTTTAGTTTTCCAGAGATGGCTATAATATTTCAATCAATTGAGAAAGTTCTAGTGTGTGCCGAGCAGGCTGGTATTTGTGACCGATTCCCTTTCTGCATTGACTGACTGCTGACTGACTATTCTACCCTATGGGTTGTATCAAACCTCAAGGGAAAATGGAATTGAGGTAACAATTATTTAAACAAAGACATGATGGAATGAAGATCAATGAAAAAGTTGATAGACTGGCTAATATATTTGTATTAAATGGGATTAAATTCTATAACATTCCCACAATGATCTTTGTAACAATATTACGAAACATGGTCATAAAGGACTGGAACAAAGTGTGGGAGAAAAACGATCAACATTAAGGTAAATTCAACAATACCATGGTTTTACTACGGCCGGTTCCAAAGTCACCTATACAAAATTAGCATGGTCAGCTCTCCTTTATGCGAGTGCGACGGAAGAAACGTGGAAGAAATATATCGCTTGTTCTTCTCATATCAACAAGACTGAAACTCATCTTACAACTTATCACCAACTTACAAAGTCACGTCGTGCAACTTCCCACTGCGGAATTTCTGGAATTCGGGAGTACGCGGGTTCAGATTTCCGTCCGGCCATCCAGATTTGTGCTTACCAAAGATTCCCCAGATCACTCAAGGCAAATGTTTGAATGGTTGCTTTAAAAGGGAATGGCCAAAAAAAAAAAAAAGAAACACACACAGGAACAAACTTCAAATCAATAAAATACTATTAGCGTTCGTGATTAAAATGATATTGATCTATAAACTACTGAAGATACAATTAAACAGTACATCTGTCACTGGCGAATTTTATGTGCCATATTTGTGTTCATATGGATGAATTTAGTCACCGTTTGACTAGGAACAGTAAACTTTAATAATCACACTTGTTATATAGTATGTAGCTGAGAGAAATACTGCGAAATTTTACTGCATTAAATTTAATCATTTCTTTTTAAGCTTATACCTTAGACAACTTTACAGCTTATTACGAGGGTTATTCCTAAAGTAAGGTCCGGTTAAGAAAAAAAAAAAGACAAAAAAAACAATTTTTTTTTTCAAAAACATTTGTTTTATTTACATTCCTTACATATTTCTCTGTTTTTCTACATAATTTCCATGCTTATTTAAACATTTGTCACATCGTTCAACAAGCTTTTGAATGCCTAAGTCGTAGAAATCGGCCGCCTGCGAAGATAACCAGTTTTTAACTGCTTCTTTCACTTCATCATCTGTGTCGAAGCGCTTGCCGCCAAGAAACTCCTTTAGGTAGCGTAACAAGTGGAAATCACTTGGCGCCAAATCTGGGATGTATGGTGGGTGGTCAAGCTGTTCCCATCCAAATTTCTTGATTACAGCTTGCGTTTTTTTCGAAGTATGGGGTCTGGCATTGTCATGCAACAACAACACTCTAGACGACAACAAATCACGTCGCTTATTCTGGATTGCACGTCGAAGTTTAGTCAGGGTAGCGCAGTAGGCTGCTTTATTGATCGTTGTCCCTCTTTCAATAAAGTCGACTAACAATACTCCATGTCTATCCCAAAACATGGTCGCCATAACCTTGCGTGTTGAGATTGTCTGCTTTGCCTTGACCTTGACTGGCGATGACGTGTGACGCCATTCCATCGACTGACGTTTAGACTCGGGGGTTATGTGAGAAATCCATGTCTCATCCCCTGTGACAATTTGGTCTAAAAGACTGTCACCTTCCTTATGATATCGCTCAAAAAAAAAAAAAAAAAAAAAAAAAAAAAACAAGAGCATAAGCCATTCTTTCCATTTGTTGGGACTCAGTAAGCAGCCTGGGAACCCAACGGGCACACAATTTGTGAAAATTCAAATGTTCAGACACAATTCTGTACAAAGTCATTCAACTCACATTCGGGAAATCTACTCGTACGAGTATTTCGAGATCTGAAATAGTGAATCGTCGATCTTCACGAATTTTTTGGTCAACCGCATTGACCAAATCTTCTGAAATCACTGATGGTAGGCCAGACCGTGGTTCATCATGCACATTTTCCCGTCCTTCATTAAAAGCTCGCACCCACTTGCGCACTTTACTGTCACTCATTATGTTAGGACCATAAACTTCAGTAATCTGCCGATGAATTTCTGCCGCTGAAACGTTTCTTGCAGACAAAAACCGTATCACTGCTCTTACTTCACAATCAGCGGGCCGATAAACTGTCTTAAACATTGTGAACTGACACTACAAACAGCACACAGCAACAGTAATAACGCTAATGGCGGCGCTTGACGCGCAAGGCATGCCGGGAGTCGGCGTGCATGCGTGTTTTGTCCTTGGCGCCCAATTCAAATAGTTACAGCGAATCGGACCTTAGTTTTGGAATAACCCTCTTAGTTAGAAAATTAATTGGGAGTGCAAATCATTTCACCAGCTGTGTGGGTACACACCCTGGGCAGATTGCTCTTTCCCATTTAAAAAAAAAAAAAAAAAAGTCCACACATTTTCTATTTTCTGTTTTTCGTAATTATTGTTCACGGCCATGGTATGGTTTAAACATTCCATGTACCGTTAACAATAATTCCAGAAAATAGAAAATGTGTGGACTCATTTTGTAAATTGAAAAGATCCAGCTGACTAGAGCACTCGGGCGTTATGTTCGGTTGCTCTCAGGTACTCAAATTTACACTTGTATGTCAAACCGGCTGCAAAAGGCTTCACTGAAGAAAATTATCATGTCATTTATTTCCAGACCAAAATAAGTACAGTATATAACATCCTTCCTCATACTGGCCATTACAATGTTAGGTAAATGTGGTTTTTTGTAGTTGTCTATCATAGCGTATATCTTTTTTTTTTTTTGGTGATGCTTCATTAGCTGGAAAAAGTTTAAATATACTGTCATTCCCGAAACATTCAGTAAAGTTAAAAAAAAAAACTTTTATTGCCCAAAATACCTAAACACTATTTTGTAAAAAAACTTCAAGGTAAATCTTCCATTTCTTTGAGAAATTAAACGACACTTTCAGCATAGGTAAAGAAAGATTTTAAAAAAAAATATGTTCCAACAAGTTCATTTTTTTCATTTTTTTTATTATTATTATGACTTAACGCCTTATAGAAGTCATTAGAGGGGGGAAAGGACTAAGGGCAAAGAACAGAAAGGAATTCGTCCCTGGCATTTTTGAAGAAAAGGTCCCAGCATTCGCCTGATATAATTTCGGGAGACCATGGAAAACCGAAATCTGAATTGCCGCACCGGATATCGAACCGTTTTCTCACGAATGCTAGCTCAGAGCGTTACCGCTCACCTACTACGCTCTGTCTATTATATTTTAAGTAATGCGGGAACTGAAATAACTCGTAGTGTCTTTCACTGTTCCGAAATTTTGAGGAGTAATCGTCAAGTAACCACTGCTCCTATCGATTACGTATGTACTGAATTTTAAGATTTTAATCGATCTTATGCAACTTGCATCAACATTTGAATTGCTGTAGAAAACCGAAAAAAATATTCATAGCAGGCTAATGTTTAACGGTACGGTTTTCCTTTCAATCCTGGTGAAAGACGTAAGACTTCCCACCTCCACTTCTGCAATTTACTCCCCCATCAAACTGGATGGAGCCGGATGAGAAAGTCGCCTACGCTGTGCATTAATTAAAACGTATAGCCCGTACATTGCCAGTAATTGCTACGTCATTAATTAAGAAGTTAAATGGCGACAGGAAGTATTTTTTGCGCGGGCGGAGAGGAAAGTGTAAATAGGAAGGAAACAAACGACAGCCGCTGCTGAGAGACATCTCGTCCTTGAGCCGGTAGGAGGAGAGAGCTTCTGTCGTTTGTGCGGAATGCAGTCGGCCAAGTTTTTAATTCATTCCCACCAAGCAAAGCGCCTGCTGCTAACCGCGGGGCTTTTAACAAAATTACGAACTCCGCTCGTTAGCTGTCTTTAATGTTACACCACCACCAGATGGCAGCAGTGTCTCAGCCGCCAGGTGCGTCTCGTCCTATCCAGTGGCTTTAAATCACGTTGACGGCCAGAGATATTATTGATTCACTGCTCGATGAACAATCATCGCAGGAGAGAACACAGTTTATTAAATAACAAATCGAGCAGATAGAATGAATACCTGATACCTAAAGATGAGGTCATCTTGGGTCACCACAACTGGCGAAATCTCCTAAAAAAATTAAATCGGGTAAGGTAAAATGTTTCCACTGAGTTATACTAAGAACAGAAACGTGTTACATAATAAATTGAACATTTCAGAAACGATTATAGTCCATGAGTTTTGATGGTAAGATCATTTTTTATTAACGAAAATACAAATTTTGAGTGTGTTTGAGGTAGGGCTGTTGATATTTTTGAAAATATCGGATTCTCGATATATCGTTATTTTAAAAGTATCAATATCGGCTGCCGATATATCGGAAAAAAGTATCGATACTTACATAAATGCAATTTCATAAAATCAAACATTGCAAAAATAAGGCTGTCCACTGATAAATAGACGTGTGATTTTGTTCTTAATCAGGTTTTCACTTTCGAATGGTTTCTGTTGGTGATGATTGTTGATTTCGTTAAAAATTTGACCATTATGCGTCTCAAAAGTTTCATAAAAATTAATAATATTTCTTATTTTGTGTATTTTTAAGATTGATAAGTAACACAGTTGAGGTATTTATTTAGGTAGAAGTGTAGAATCATAGCATGTATTATGGCAAAGTTACATAACTTTTTCTCATAAGATTCTTTTGTGGCATTTCATTTAGTTTTGTATGTTGATAGCTTATTCTGAGTTGTCTTATTTTTCTTTCGCTCGAATTAGCGACTATTTTTTTTTTTTTTTTTTTTTTTTTATTTTTTTATTTTTTTTTACAAATCCCACTATTCCTGCTAACACACAAATTTCAATTTGGACTACCCTGAACACTCCATACGCTCATTTCAAACAATGAGCTCGTGATCAATTCATGCTGGGCGAGTGATGCCTTGCCTACACTGTTGTCATCATCTTAGTAGGCATGGTACCTATAACTTTCAAATTAATTGTAGAAACGTAGTAAGATTTACTTAAGCTTGCAGATCTCTATGCGTAACAGAAATTTGAGGGAAAACGAAAAATGGTAACTTATTTTTAAAAATATCGAAGCCGATATCCAGATTTCAGTATCGAAATATCGATATATCGTCCTCATGACTCATAAATTTCGATATTTAAAAAAAAAAAAATATCGATATATTATCAACAGTCCTAGTTTCAGGATGGAAGCGTCACTTTATTGGAAGAATGTAGCAACGCAACTCTTTTAAAAAAAATAATCATGCTAGTGCTAGTCGAGCATCACTCAATTAGGGTTCCTAATTCTAAAGACTTTAGTAGGTACCTTGTACGTGGCAGGTCAGAAAATGGTCGATTCGGTTACTTATGAAGTAAAATTATAACTGATGGCCGAATCAGGCATGATGGTAGTAGCAGAATAGCATTAGCGAAAAGAGCCTTCTTGAAAAAGAGAAATCTTTTAGTTTCAAATCTTGATTTAGGATTCAGAAAGCACTTTTTAGAAATGTTTGGAGCGTAACACTTTATGGTAGCGAAAAATTGAATTTAGGAATACTAGAAAGAAGGAAAATTGAAGTGTTTGAAACGTAGTGTTGTAGAAGGAATCTGAAAATTTAGAGGACGGATAAAGAACGAAATGAAAGTGTTTTGGAAATGATGTTTGAGGAAAGAAGTTTGTGGAAGTGTCCTACAGAAAGAAAGGATGGTGGGTCACATTTGGTTAATTTGTTAGTGTAGGGATGGTTGAAGGTAAGAACTGTAGATGTAGTTAAAAATTAGAACATATGAAGCAGATAATTAAGGACTTAAGTTGTAAAGGGTATGTTGAGATGAAGAGGTTAGCGCAAGATAGGACGAAATGGAGGATTGCATCAAACCAGTCGAGAGACTGAAAATAGCAAAAAAAAAAAATCCTTAGTGCAATCATTCGGTTAAAAAGATTAAGTCTCAAATAAGAGCACATTTTAATAAAACAGTATTAATTCGTGAGAAAATAACCTTAAAATAAAAATTGTTACTTGTTTTGCTGGAAACTTAAAAAACTGTATTAGATGTAAGAATTTTTCGTTTAAATATGGGATATGATTGATATGGAGGACAAGATTCAAATTCCATGGTTATACCATTTTTGAGATATACCAGGCAAGAAAAATGATTCTAAAAAAAAAAGACTTTGTTGGTCGAAATCGTCTTTATTCTGAAATCTATACCTCACATGATGGGATAGAATACAAATCTTTTTTCGACTCCCTTTCTTTCTCTGAAAGCCTTCAGAATATAATTTTACAAAATTTTAAATACATTATTCGCTATTGGATCAATGAAACACATAAAACGCGAAAATTTAAAGTCTCTAACGCAAGACTGCCCAACCAACTTTGGAGATGTGCCACAATTACGGTTAAAATTTAGCCTGCGGGCCACATAATACTTTCTTACAGTTACAATAGATATTTAAATGTAACAAAGATATTAGCAGCACACTCTTTGGTCGAAATTATAGAGTAAAAACCATCAATGAGACCTTTTCGGAGGATTTTTCAATTATAATAAAAATTTAAAAATCATCAATGAGACCCTTGCAGAGTTTTTTGAGCTTGCATATTCTAGACTGCTGCAGTTGGTAGACAAATTCAAATGCCCGGTACTGGGGTTGGACTGTCTGGCTCTAACGTATTCCGTTTAAGTATTAGAGGATTGTGACAGACGGACAAAAAGGTAGCAATAGGGCTCCATTGGCGTTTGTTATGGAACACTAGGAGGCGTACTACATCAGTAGGTCAGCTGTAAGTAGTGATGTTCCGATACTACCTACTCAAATGAGTAGTACTCAAATTGTCTTACGATACTTACTCATTTGATTACTGCAAAAGTATCGATACTTACTCACATCGATACTTTTTTAAAATTAATGTCGAAATGTAAGAAGATACGTGACAATTTGCTAAATTATTTATTTTATTTGTCTAATGTAATAAAATCAAATAACACTCAGTAAACATTTTTATTTATTTATTAAAATTATAATAAAGAGCATATTGTAAGCAAACTTTTAAGGTTTTGTCTAATCTTTAAATATTTATTTATTATAATTTTAACACTTTTAAACAAAAAAGTCCGCTTTTGGAAGGTTTCCCAAAAAAAGCAATTGTTCCAAATATTTTGGGGACAGCTTGTTTCATTTGTTTGTCATTGTTTCACCCGCCATAGAAAACGAACGTTCACACGGTACTGACGTTGCTACAACAATAAGATACTATTGTGCGTTTTTATCCAGACAAGGAAATATAAGTTTGATTTCTTTCCATTCTGTAAATGGATTGCTTTCTAGAGACGTTACAGTGTTTGCCAAGTAGAGAGAGACTTTGTCACTACGGTGCGTTTTCTTTTTGTGGCCGTGGGGTAACTCTTTGTGATGTTTGCAGAAGTCAAATTACTGTGAAACGCTAGCTGAAGCAGCTTCTTTTTCCGATTCAAATGGGCTACTTAGTTGATCATGAACCATATCTTTCAGTTTTTGTGTGGGACTGCGCGGGAGCGATGAGGGGCCAGGCATAGCGAAATGAGCGCCACGTTCGACTTATTACAATGAAATAGGGACCTAAAACAAACTCTCTGATATTAGATTGTTTGCGCCAGTTGCCTATTCTAAGAATAATTTTGTTTGATTTTCAATGAAACCAACTTAACGTCAGCGGGAAATTAATTTGGCATGCGCGGCTGAGTGCCGTAGCAGGGTTGATGCGTTTAGAATTTAACACCGGGTGCGTTTAGACACTTTCGATTTGATACAAGTATTGTTCCTCCGATACCGAGTAAGTACTGACTGAAGTAATTCGAATACGAAAAGTACTCGGTATCGAAACAAAGTATCGAGTACTTACTCGTATTTCCTTATATCGAATCATCACTAGCTGTAAGGCGTCCAGTTCCTTTTCTCTCGTACCTTTAGTTTAATGGGGAATCTGAAACATGGAGCATACACTACACGATGAACGCAAAAACTGTAAAAAATCGCGGACTTTCAAATGTTTGCAAATTAACCCTTCAGCTACCAGACGGCTTGAACCGGAGACTGACCATGGATGCGGTGAACATAACCACAAGAATATAACGGTGCACAGGAATTTTTGTCTCGTGAAATTAGGGAATGGAAACAGAAACGAGTGACGTAAATAGTTATAAGCACATTCGTCATTCGATAGTGAAATTCCTATTATAGGTGTAGGAGCTGTTGTTATTTTTTATTTTTATAGGCAGTCAAGGAAACTAAAGCAATGCAACTTGATTAAACACAAACGAGAGTGAATAATGCAGAAGGCAATAAAGACATTAAGACTCCTTGTCGTGGTTTCAGTAAGGTGTATAAGATTAGTAAATGAAAGCTAAAGGAAAGAAAACTGTAGAAAAAAGTATTAAGAACAAAAATGACAATATAGTTTTCTAGTAGGAGAAGTAATTGAATAAAATTAGTACAAGATTTAATATGATTATCTTATCCACTATGCAGTAAGGAACCAAACTAATACAATGTACTTTCCTTGATGAATTTGAAATAAAAAATCGAAATGTGGTCTCAGGTCTCTAGTGTAAAGTTGTTGCTTGTAGTATATTCATCAAATTGAAATGTTTTAAAATATATTTTTTTAAATAAATAATACTTTGTAATTTAGTGAAATTATGAGGAAAGTTGGTTTGCAGCACACAAATATTACTTTAGTTTTCATGCAAATCTGTCGTATCACATCGAAATCCCACTTTACTTGAATAATATTCTCGTGTTAAATCAGGGGCGTTAATAAAACATAAAACATTTTATAAAACGTAATTAATGTCTTTTCGGTTCACTGGAATGAAGGAAACTGGATATAAAACTGTTAAAAGTACTAAAAAATGATTTATTTTTTCTCTGCGCTGATATGCTTACCAACAGAATTATCGTGACGGGTTAGCACAATTTGAGGTAAGATTGTTGAAGAAGCTTTATTAAACTTTATTAGTTATTCCCTTTCCTGGTACTTGTTTCGAGACGAAGCTTACTGTTTTGTCCCTGCCACAAGGATGGATGTTATGATAAAAACTTCCTGGATCCATCTAAGTCGACAGATGATAACACCAACACAAAAGATTTATCATCTAGCTCAAAACGTGATGCTACTCAACAAAAAAGAAACTTGGGGATAATCTTGACTTTTATTTAATAATTCTTCTTTTATGAGCACATCAGACAAAAAAAAACCATGATGATTAGGAAAGAACATGGCACATGATATTTACTAATTTTCAGGAAGACAAGAATTAAACCCGTATAGGACGACGGGCGGAAACCAATATATTTGGTAGCGAGCTGGAAAGACTGTGGAATGATTATTAGACTGTCAATATAAGATAGCCAGACTGTGCAAGAATAAGTTTGCATCCTAAGAATAGCCATTCATGGCTGAAAGTTCTGAAATGATAGAGGGAAATCGGTTTATGTGAGACAAACAAGCTATCGAGAATACTTATAATATTGAACACACATACACAACTCTGATTACCAGTAAAATTTCAGACATTGATTGAAACTATATGAAAGGGTAATGGAAGCGTCAAGAGTGCCCAGCCGTATGGTGACTTGAAAACAACGCCTTTCAATAGGTGGCTCTTCTGTCTTCATCAGTTGTCGCATGGCTAACTGGTGGTTGAAAGCCTGCTGCTGCCTCTACTAAGGCTTACAATCACCGGAAGCCATACGACACCTGATGAACACAACAAAGTCTACTGTCGAAACAGCTGGAACCTAGTGGACTACTTACATATTATATACAAAAGTGAACCACGGGCATGACAAGAGAATGACTAGTACAAGACTACCAAAAACTTATTTGGAAAAAAGGATAGTGGGCAAAAGACCAGTGGGAAGACCGAGAAGAAGATGGACAGACCAACTGAAGGAGGACGTAGAGAGAAGAGGCTGGAATTGGGAATACATCACGGACAGAAAAACTTTTCTGGATAGGAGACAGTGGAAAACCATCGTCTACAACAACCAAGGCTCGTAAACCACGCCCGGGAAACTGGAGATGGTCCCCAACGATAAAATAATTAAGAAAAAGTCTAATAAAAAAATTATCTCATACAGAAAAACTGTCTGCAAAACTGACAAATGAAACAAAAAAAAAAACAAAAAACTCTAAAAGGCACCCATAAACGTGGCCCAAAGGATTCAGAACATCGAGAAAAGGGAAGATGCAAAAAAAAATCAAATCTATGTTTTGTACATTACGTACCTTACAGAGAAGCTCTTAATTTCTTAAAACGCTGCTAATAAACAAAATTTCGATAAACCTTAAAGCCATCAAACTGTCATCACCATTCTGATTCTGGTGAACAGATAATCGAAGTTGCCCCTCTGATGTTACTCGAGCTGTAAAGACAGAGATTATCTTTAAACGCCATTTCATAGGTAGATCCCTGGTACTTTACTTCCCTCCGTCGGTGATACGGTCTTGTGAATATTTAAACGTCCGTTCGTTTCGGAGACGACTCACCGTACCACTCCGGCTCACACTGAATACGTATATCTGCTCGCCTGCCACTCTCAATGTTAATCTGGTTGTACATCTTAATTTAAATGGCAGATCAGAAGCGCGCTGGGGTTAAGTTTCAGCCTGCGTACGCGCCCTCGCGAGCTATTCAAATACGTGCCCTGTAGCGCCGGGGGTGCAGCGGGCTGCTCCCAAGTTTTAACTGTTGGGCCGGGGCCGAACGATAAGGCAAATCGCGCGCTCAACTTGTGCAGACTTGGAGGAGTGTGCTAATTGCATCTCTGTGGCGGCGACGGGAGCAGCCGGGTTGGAAACGAGCCGCCAACAGTCCCTGACGAGCAGGCTCGAGATGGCGCATCCCAGAGCGGCATCGCATTCTCTCCACGAGCTCCGGGCTGAAGCTTTCGGATGCGGCTAATGGAAGCGGCTTCCCTTCCCCCTTGACAGAGGAACGTGAATCATTTACTAGAACCTAAAACGTCTCGCGTTAAGTAATCACTGTGGGTAAACAGTCGCGTCGCTTTTCAGAGGTAATGTGTTTTCGGGAGACGCCGAGAAAGGATCCAAACCACGCCACTTAAGGAGGATGCGGGGAAGTTGCCTCTTCGATGCTTCCTTCCGTTACCCTATACGCAGTGTGTTCGAGTGCGCGTTTTGCTGTTTATTCAGAAAATACGTAAAACTGTATACCTCCCGGTTGAATACTACCTCCCGGTTGATACTACCTTCCTTTCTGTTCAGCCTCTTGTGTCCGCCATGCTGAGAAAATTATCATTTCTTTACATAAAACCAATTAAACAAATTCTTTTTTTTTTTTACTTATTGTTTTATGCCTCGTCGCCGGCTAAGGTCATTAGAGGCGGGATGGGACTGCGGACAAGGAACGGGAAGGAAATCTGCCATGGCCTTTTTGAAGGAAGCATACCGGCATTCGCCTGGAGTGATTTGGGGAAACCATGGAAAATCCAAATCTGGATGCGGGGATTCGAACCCGCGTCCTCCCGAATGCAAGGCCAGAACGTTTACCGTTCACCCACCACGCTCGGTACTCCCTTCTTCTTTAAACAAAGGAAGTTTATCCAATAAATCAGCATGATTGCTAAGCATACACCATAAACGTGTAATTTCACTGATGCGGCACCCTAATAGTTCAGTGGCTAACGAGCTGTGCATCGAAATTCAAGCCCACTGGGTCGAGTCCCGATGTAGCCATGGATTTTTACGGGACGAATAGTCCATGAAACTAACCGCTTTTCCTCTTAATACCCGTTGCTTCCCCATTTTTTCAAACACTTTCCGACATGCAGTATCATTATTTTAAAGGATTCACCAGTGAATCAAAACTTCTTATTTTTAGTTGCACGGAAACATACTGGAGACTTCTTAAGGGGACATCCATTAATTACGTGATCAGAAATAAATGAGGGGGAGGGTTCTGACGACATTTCACCAATGGGGAGGGGGTTCCACAGAAAGCTCACTTCACCATTTGAATATTCAAAAACAGTAGAGCTAAAAAAAAAGGGCCCAGATCTCACCAAGAGGTAGGGGGCGGTCCAGATTAACGAAAAACTATTCATGTAATTAAGGAATTTCCCATAACCCAGTGCCATCTTGTTTGAATACCGAGACTATCTGTTGGCTAATCGAAGTCATACGAAATATGTTCGTCCAGTTAGATTATTCGTTATTCAGACACACGTTAAAGTAAGTCGTTTTTCTAGTAGCTTCGAAATTTTCACCAAATCAAATACTGGCTTTATAAAACTGAATATTTTCGCCATGAGTAAACAAAACATATTAAAATTACCCAAAATATTAGGAAATATTTCAAAAAATCTTTCTTTACAAGCTATCCTCGAATTAGAATATCCTGCATGCGCACCTCAAATACATCGCTATGTTATATGTAGTCTGCCGGATTAGCGCAGATCGTGTTAGAAAGTTATTTAAGCCATAGTGAATAAAATGGAAGTTCCTCTCATCAACTAGGTATTTGCAGATGGTTTGATGTAATCATATTGATATAAGAATTACGAAAATATTTGTAATGTTAAATTTTGTCTACGAACTGAAGATATGATGGAGTCCTCCGCAGGTTACGCCAGGGGTTTTTAGAAGTAGGACTACCAGTTCATTTCTTGAGTGTATGAAAGTGTTGTTACTTATGTTTAGATTGTGTAGCTAATCCTAGGGTGTTGTTCTGTATTGTGTGTGTGAAGGAATAAAGATAGTGAAATCCGGCGACAGCCCACTCAGGTTTACTCTTCCGAATGGCACCATTCAGGTGGCCAATATTTGCGTCCCCATACGACAGACAAATCAGCCTTCACCCAGTGTACACCGTGGACAGGTTCGATAACTAGCCGATACAATCTAGTCCACTTCTAACATCCTGCTGAGCCGACCCCGGCAGCGTAGGGGTAGCGTTCTTGCTTCGCGTTGCAGGGGTCGCCGGTTCGAGTCCGGCCAAGGGCATGGGTGGTTTTAATTAAATGTTGTGTTTGTCTTGTGTCGTCCTTACAGAATATAGAACATAATCACACTGAAATGAAATGTTTACGTTGTAAGACAAACACACACGTTGAGCTGGCTGTATAACTAACATGGACCAATGCCAATTAAAAAAAAAAACATCCTGCTGGTCACGTCTATATGGTGATAATTTCTGCCAACACTAGGAATAGAAGCATCATACTCCCTGTCGAGTGCCAGATACAGTGACTACGTCTTTGCCAACGAGGCAGATTGGGAATCACTTGGGCATCTAGACCAGTGGTTCCCAAATAGTTTTTCCCGAGTACCACTTCAAGAAAGAGCTGAACCTCGCGTACCCCCTTATAGCTACATTTGCCTCTGCGTTCATTCCAGTCTAGTGCTTCGCACAACCACAGCATTACAGAAATGTAATTCACACACACACCGTTTTACTGTCTTAAAATATATTTTGGTGGTAGTAATGTTTGCGTAATTGTTTTTTTTTTTTCAATTGTCTTATTGCATACCTTAGTCAAGAGAGAACCTCGCGTACCCCCGGGTGCAACCTCACGCACCCCTGGAGGTACGCGTACCACTATTTGGGAACCACTGATCTAGACAGTTGAAAAGAGGCAGAATTGACAAACATTTCACACCATTTTAGAACATATTTTAAGAACATTGCACCCAGGATCACCCAGCAACCTGTAACAGATTTCAGAAACCTTCCATCAAGCCTGCAAAATCGTGCACAACTTTAAGGTTACCTTGAACTGAGCTCAGCAAGAAGTTACACTGCTACATACAAATTCTTTGACGGTGTCAGCAAAGGCAGACAGAACGGATATGCGACGGAAATCTTGTGTGTGTGGTACACAGGAGGTGCTTCACAGCAGACAGCACGGATAACAAGGAAGATCCCATGACGGGCTGCTCATTAAGGAGCAAGCCTGTGCGCCAGAGCAGCCCAAATGATGTAACGGGACGCTACTTTGACGTAACGAGGTGACCGCTAGACACGACGACATCAAAGGCTCGCCGACCTTCCCGCCTCTTGCAGACGACATATATTGTTACCGGTGAAAGGAGAGAAGCCGGGTGAAAGAAACAGCAGTGTCGGCGGAGGGAAGCCTCGGCAGATCGTGTTCTCAGGAGGCCCATATCGCACTTTGTGGCTTTGACGCCTCGCGGAACAAGACAGGACTCGTGGCATTATCCATTGACATCCGATAACCTAACAGTTCTCTTCACACAGTGTTCTTGACAACACTGAAAGCGGTTACAGACATCTGGACAATCTTACCTCACAGAAGGCCTTATACCGAACGTATAATTTCTGTTATTGTCACCAATGATTTTACAGTGGTTATTTCGAGCGGTATGGTGGCACAGTAGTTAAGACGTCTGACTGGAGATCGAAAGGTCCCCGGTTCGAACTCTTGTCTCGGCAGGGATTTTCGATGGCACTTAACCCAACCTTTATCTCTGGCACAGCTTGCTGTGTAAAGTGAAGTACGCCAGAAAGCTTCCGTGGTTCGGATTCAAAGTTAAATTATAGGTCCCCTATATCCGGTAGAATTACCGGGTTGGGTTAAGGCTGCTGCGATAGGGGCGGATTGCACAGCGAGTAAAAACCCTGTCACCAAGTTATTACTACCTACACGAGCCTTAAAATTGATGGCAATTTCAAGTTATAATACTTTTCGACCATAGATGAAAAAACAAAATATGGGGTAAATATGAGAGAAATTATATTTCTTATGAAAAGTAATCACTTTCTTTTCCTCCGTCTAATCCGTCTGACTCTTGTAGATGCCACTTCTCAAGGAGAGCCTCACTATTGACGTCAATCAAGTGGCAACAAGTAACAAATCCTTTGTTGCTACCAAAGAACCTGCTTTGTCACCGAATTTTTCGGCTCTCTCGCACTTGTGTTAATGGAAGAGCCCTCTAGCTCATGGTTGCCCATACCCGCAAAATTCCATTTAAAAAAAAAAAAAAAAAAGTTTAACTGCTTAATGTATCTTAACAGCAAGATCTTTAGAGACGGGAAAGGATGGGGGGGCAATGAATGGCAAGGAATTTGGCCATGGCCTTTTAGAAGGAAACATCCCGGCATTTGCCTGGAGTGATTTGGAAAATCCAGATCTGGATGCCCGGACGGGGATTCGAACCACCGTCCTCCAGAATGCGAGGCGAGAACGCTAACCACCACGCTCGGTCAATATTCCATTCCTCAGTCTTCTGGCAGACTTTAAAGTGCCGAGCAGACCTTCCAAGTGCTGTGAGATCCAGAGAATGGTAGCGTTTTCGTATTTATCCTCGTTCATGTTCAAAATTCTTCGCTGTAGGTATCTTCCTTTCACTGCCGTCTTTTTAAAGATGCGATTTGGATGTTGACCCGAGGTTGCTTCTTCATTTTTGGGCTTGTGTTATGCACTGAAACCTGGCGGACCAAACGATCTGCTGGATTGTTCTATTTGCATGTTAGTTTTGTTCAGATTTTTTTCAAATTAGAATCCGTTGTTTGTCCCGAGAGTACGTAGAATATACATGTCAATTGACATGAAGCTCCTGAATCAAAGTCTCATATCTAATACTACGGCGGTGTGGCAGATACCTTTGGGTTACACTTAGCTTGTGGTTCCGTTTCACCAGCTACTTTCTTTCTTTTTCCTTATAGTGTTACGCGTCATCGACGTTGAAGTCACTAGAGGTCGACTTGTTCATCTCGTCGGCAAGTAACTCGCCTTGATGTTGAAGGATATTTTTCACAGGTTCATAACGTCATCATAATCCAGGAACCATTCTTTTTCTCCGAAACTATATTCCACCACCATGCCTACAGCTGTGATTGAAGCAATCAAGGAGGTTACGGTTTTGGGAAACTGGTGGACTTCACCAGTGTCCAATTCGAGAACAACGGACGCGTTAAACCGATTTGTGTCGTGTCCAATCTCGTCCCAAGGGTAATGACAGACGAATTTAATTTTCATTGCGGCTGTCTCGTATGTTAACAGTTAGCCAACTCGCTTTTGTACCATTTTGGTATTTATTAACCTAAGTGCCTCATCTCTTCTCTGTTAGTTATTCACACACCAATTCTGCTTTTACTTTGTGCGAGTTGCTACTACTTTTAGATACTACGTGTAGCGTCGTTATAATCACGTCATCATAGATCAAAAGCCCCACTAACAAAAAAAAAAAAATATTTGGCTGAGGTCTAAAATTTGGTAGATTTTTCAGTGCGTTATAACAGAGATTTCTATTTCGTTTTTTCATAAAATTGGCACACATTTTCAAGGTTTCTAAGGTGTATAGTTTACGTTTGAAACTCAAAATATTAAGAAGAAACTTGAAGAATATTCAGTTAAACGATCGTCCACAATAATTAAAAACCCTTATAAAAATGAAACATATTCTTTATTTTTGAAATATTAAAGTTTATTAAAATCAGTCATCGTATTATCAATCAGATTGAAAATTGTTGAAAATATTAACTCTGACGCTCTTATTAGACTTGACACCATCTCTTCTGATAGGTCTTTCACACAAATGACACTTTCTGTAAAATTAGATGCTTGATGCTAGTTATTCGTGATTCCATCAAAATATATGTTGTCTAACAGAGATTTCGCTGAAGACCCTTCATTAAAATTAGTCTATCATAAGTATTATATTACAAAGTCCAGTCACATTAATGTGACCACCTCTCAAAAACCAGAATAACGACCTTTGGCAGAGCGGACCGCTGCGAGGCGTGCAGAAAGAGAGTCAATTAGGTTTCTGAAGGTGTTCACTGAGATGTTGAGCCATGCCGACTCCATTGCCGTGGCCAGCTGCGCTAGATTATGCGGTTGAGGATCCATGACGCGAACAACCCGATCGAGGTGGTCCCACAGATTCTCGATTGGGTTTAAATCCGGTGAGTTTGCTGGCCAGGGTAGTAAGGTAAACTCATCCTGGTGCTCTTCGAACCATGAACATACACTGCGAGCTGTATGACACCTCGCATTGTCCTGCTGGTAGATGCCATCTTTCTGAGTAAAAATTATTCGCATGTGGCGGTGGACATGGTCCGCAAGGACAGATACGTACTTGTGCTTATCCATGGTGCCTTCCACGATGATGAGTTCACCCAGTGAATGCCAGGAAAACATTCCCCAAACCATAATTCTACCTCCTCCACCCTGGATCCTTCCGGCAATTGTTGCAGGGTGTTTGCTTTCAGACGTTTCACGCCGTATGCGCCGACGTCCATCTGTCCGATGGAGCATAAAACGTGATTCATCGGAAAAAGCCACCTGTCGCCACTCTCTGGACGTCCAGTTGCGGTACTGGCGTGCAAATTCCAGCCTTCGTCGCCGATGAACAGCAGTCAGCATAGGTGCATTAACCAGGCGTCTGCGGCGGAGGCCCATGCGCAGCAACATTCGCTGAACCATTGTTGAGGATACACTCTCGGTAGCCCCTTGGTTCATCAATGCGGTCAGTTGCACGTCTATTTGCCCGAACGCATCTCCCTAGCCTTCGTTCGCCTCTGCCATCTATAGTCCGTGGTGCACCACGTGTTCCACGCCGCTGATTTTGAATAGTGCCATTTTGCCATTCACGGTTTACTTTCACCACGGCGGCACATGAACAGTTCACAAAATTAGCCGTTTCCGAAATGCTGCCACCCTTGGCCCGAAAGCCAATAAACGTGCCCTTTTGGACGTCGGCTAAATCGCTACGTTTCTGCATTACGCCAAGGATATAAAAGCTTTCCGATGCCCTAGGACATCCTTTATATACACTCCACTGTAATGTGCTGCCACCTGCCTTCTGTGATTGGTTATTTTACGTTGACGGCGAAAGTAGGTGGTGGTCACATTAATGTGACTGGACTATGTATATTAGTCACGATATCGAAGGAAGAAAAACATTCCAAGGGGGAAGAAAATTAATCTGTGGCTATTACCTTTCTGTTTTTCATCACAAACATGTTTCAAATAATTCAATAGAATGCGTAACTATAAGTAATTTGACTACTTGAATACGATTTCGAGGTAGCTTATATGTTGGCAAAGTGCTTCTTTTTTTACCAGATTTGTGCTCGGAAGATATATAGATCATACTTAAACTACTCTGCCTCAATCACAACTTAAACTATATTCCAAATAAATATATGCAGAGACTGTCATAAGAGATTTGTTTGTGCTATGTTTTTCTAATTTCATGTCTTTTATTTTGTAGGTTAAGTCATGATTTACATTCGAGACTGCAAACTTCAAGGACTGTACGCAGGCATCAGTTAACAATACAGTTAGTTTAGTTCACTAGTTTATTGCGTTGGTTTAGTACCAACTTACAATCTAATATTTCTTATTCAAGAACATAAATAAATGACATGAATTCAACTGGTAGCAGCTGTCCCTTGAAGACGTTGTAACAGCAACATCCATTTTTGTAATACTTTATTGTTGGTTTCTGGTTATTGTATTTACCTTTCCAAAAATCATGTAACACGCTAAGTCCTCCACTTTTCCTCCTGTAAAGAAGATTCTGAATGTAAATAACTTGAATGAGACAGAAGTTATGTAGAGACAATATCTTGAGTTCTCACCGAATTCTTCTTCTACGAAATCACAGTCATATGATCTGAAGGAAAATCGATAACTTTGCCAAGCAAAATTGTAATAACATTAAGAAAAACCTAAGTGTAAACATTATTAAAAGTAATAAAAACGTTATATAAAGAAGATGGGAAAGATAACATTGCTACTTCACAAAGCACGCAATTAAAACGCAATTTTCAACTGAATCGGATAAGTAGTGTTCAACTTATTGTGTTTATGAAAATATATCGCAGCTAAAACTACAATGCCAAAGGCATAAATGCTTCAAGTGATCGTTTTATGCAGTTACGATGAATGTTGAATTCCGAAATTTTGTGTTGTTACTTCCGATATAATTTTACTCTGCAGACTGAAAGCAAAGGAACTAGCACACAAATCCCATTATGACACTATGGTCTGTCCATTCACCTGGATACACAATTTGAAGATGCGCCGCACTGCATAGTCTTGAGTTTGTCCTGCCCTATAAAGGTGTGCCAGATATAATACATGTAAAACTTAAATTGGGTCATAGATACAAACAAACTGAAAGCTTTAGCATAAAAGTTCTGGACTCAGGATTATGAGGAAGTTCATGCAGCTCAGTAAGAGGCTTTTCACAGTTCTATCTTTCTTTGGAACACAATTTATAATACTTATTATCAAGTGGCGGCTCTTGATTTGTATACTGGGGAAGGCTGTGAATCTCTTACCCCTGCAGTCAAAGTCTCGATGGCGGAAGTCCTACCGAAACTCGTGTCCCAAATTTTTTCCCAGTAAATTGCAAACCGAATTCATAATGCACTTTCAGAGCGCCGGAAAGCTGCAGCTATTCTCAAAAACGTAAATATAGCTCACAAGAGTTCAGCCTCAACCGCACAACACACTCACAAAAAGAAACTTCCAAATAATACACCTTATCGTGCAAACCCCTTTGGCAACTTAGATAATGACTAGCCTCGTTCCCGCGACTTCGTACGCGTGGATTAAGAATTTTTTTTGCCAGAATTAAATATAAAAAGTTGTTGGTAACGAAGGATTGGTCCCAAACAATATAGAGTCGGCATAATATGACAGGAAAGCTATCACTATATCATTCTACCGTCGAACCTGCCTCTTGAAGAGAATCAATTTCCAACATATTTCTGTCACCATTCGATAAGTCGAACCTGCCTCTTGAAGAGAATCAATTTCCAACATATTTCTGTCACCATTCGATAAGTTCTCAAAATTTGGGACTACAACTGTTAATCATACCGGAAAAAATTCCTGTGCTCTTCCTACAGATTTTCTTGTTAAAATACAATACATCAATATCGATATAGCCATTTAGTCGTCAAAACGTAACAAAAAGACAGATACTTACTTCCGCATTTATAGTATTATTACTGCAGACACACAAACACGCACGCACACTGACTGCGAACAACCCCTGAGGGATGATTATAACGTAAAAACGTGTACACCTACTGCATTGCAAGACTACCTCGCATTGAACCCCTAAATTTGTGATATCTATAGTTTAACGTTCAATCCGAATAACCGACGGTCAAGGCGTGACTCTTACGATCAAAAACAATTTTTAATAATCTTGGCCTCCACGGAGATTTGAATCGGAGACCACGATCCAAACAGCAGTAAGCAAGCGCTTTAACCACTGAGCTACCAGACCGCTATCTGGAAAGACAGTACAGAGACCCACACATCCTACGCTTCTGTCTATCACCGTTCAGTAATTTTTCGAAATTGTAAGATAAAATGTATTATTTATACAGAAAATTTTTCAACAAAATGTAGATAGTACTTTTCTCTTTGTTTCAAAGGATAAGTGTGCAAACTTTCATAGAAATCGGATGAAAACTGTGGATTTGTTTGAAGAACAAACAAATATACGAGAATGAGTCAAATGAAAACCTTAAATCTGTAATAAAAAAATCGAAATTTCGCGCCGTTATCCTGTAAGTTGGTAAGCGTGCTACAAGCAGCGTGCAGAATGGCCTGTAGGTGGCAGCACAGTGCAGATGCACAAATACCGTCGCAGTATTAGTATAAAAATGGCTGACCCACTTGAGACTTGCACCAGGGAAGAACAGCGTTCTGTTATTCGGCTTTTGAGTATTGAAGGTGTGAAACCTATTGAAATTCATCGAAGAATGAAGGTTCAGTACGGTGATGCATGTTTGTCCCAGCAGCAAGTCTATGAATGGAGTAGGAAGTTCGCAAATGGTGTGACTTGAGTGGAAGATGATCCAGGTCAGGCACAACGAGTTGTGACTCCACAGAACATTGCAGCAGTTGAAGCCATAGTGATGTAAAACCGCCGAGTGACACTGAATGACATTGCAGCATGTTTAAAGATTAGTCATGGTTCAGCACACCACATTGTGCATGATGTGCTCCAGTTTCACAAAGTGTCTGCAAGATGGGTGCCACGGCAGCTGACTCCTGAAATAAGAGAACGACGTGTTGATGCTTGTGAAGAACTTCTTCGGCGCTTTGAACGAGAAGATGATGGCTTCCTTGCAAGAATCGTTACTGGAGACGAAACCTGGGTTCACTTCCAACAACCGGAAACGAAGAGAGCGAGCAAGGAATGGCGCCATTCCTCATCACCAAAGCCAAAGAAGTTTCGAACAGAACCATCAGCAGGGAAGGTTATGCCGACTCTCTTTTTGGGACGAAAAAGGCGTCATTTTGGAGCATTACATGCCTAGAGGGACCACTGTCACCAGTGCATCATAAACAGACCTCCTAAAAAATCATCTTCGGCCTACAATCAAATCAAAGCGACGTGGATTGCTGTCATCAGGTGTCCTTTTGCAACATGACAATGCAAGGCCCCACACTGCCCGTACAACAGTTGCAACAATCACAGACCTGCATTTTGAGTGTCTTCCTCATCCACCATACTCACCGGACCTTGCCCCAAGTGATTTCCATATGTTTGGACCACTCAAAGAAGCAATTGGAGGAAAGAAGTTCCGTTCTGATGAAGAGGTACGCCACGCGGTGCATGAGTGGTTGCGCGGACTACCAAAAGAATTTTTTTTCTAAAGGAATTTATGCACTTTGTAAGCGCTGGAGGACTTTCATTGAGCGTGGGGGAGATTATGTTGAAAAGTGATACAGCTTTGTACCACTTCTGCACAATAAATAATATTTAAAAAGTATTTAAGGTTTTCATTTGACTCACCCTAGTACATACATTCATTTTTATATATATAGATTCACGGCATCGAAGGAAGAAAAACATTCCAAGGGGGAAGGAAATTAAACTGTGGCTATTTAACAATATAGTACCCTTTTTTTTCATCACAAACATGTTTCCAAGAATTAATTAGAATGCGTAACTATAAGTAATTTGATTACTTGAATTCGATTTCGAGGTAACTTATATGTTGGCAGAGTGCTGCTTTATTGACCAGATTTTTGCTCAGAAGATATGTAGATCATACTTAAACTTCTCTGCCTCAATCACACCTCAAACTCTGTGCCAAATAAATAAATGCAGAGCCTGTCATAAGAGATTTGTTTGTGCTATATTTGTCTAATTTCATTTATTTTATTTTGTTTATTTTGTCGGTTAAGTCATGATTTACAATCTTTACAAACTTTAAGGACTGTACTCAGGCATCAGTTAGTTTAGTTCACTAGTTTATTGCGTTGGTTTAGTACCAACATACAATCTAATATTTCTTATTCAAGAACATAAATAAATGACATGAATTCAACTGGTAGTAGCAGTCCCTTGAAGATGTTGTAACAGTAGTATCCATTTTTGTAATACTTTATTGTTTGTTTCTGATTATTGAATTTACGTTTCCAAAAATCACATAACACGCAAAGTCCTCCACTTTTCCTCCTGTAAAGAAGATTCTGAATGGAAGTAACGTGCATGAGACAGAAGTTATGTAGAGATAATATCTTGAGTTCTCACCGAATTCTTCTTCTACGAAATCACAGTCATAAGATCTGAAGGAAAATCGGTAATTTTGCTAAGCAAAATTGTAATAACATTAAGAAAAACCTATGTGTAAACATTATAAACTGCGTACATAACAGAAAATTGTATCTCACAGCATACCTCGGTGAGAGACGAAACATGTACAAAAATAAGAAAAATCCCAAAAGAGATGTATTTGAGTTCATATTAAGTAAAAATTATTATACTAACCAGCAACTGCGGAAGAAATGGCTTACAATAAACACGTATTTTGCCAAGCAATGTTTCCAAATCTACGTTATTATCAAAATTGTCAGAACGAAAAGTAATAAAAACGTTATATAAAGCAGATGGGAAAGATAACATTGCTACTTCACAAAGCACGCAATTAAAACGCAATTTTCAACTGAATCGGATAAGTAGTGTTCAACTTATTGTGTTTATGAAAATATATCGCAGCTAAAACTACAATGCCAAAGGCATAAATGCTTCAAGCGATCGTTTTGTGCAGTTACGATGAATGTCAAGTTCCGAAATTTTGTGTTGTTACTTCCGATATAATTTTACTCTGCAGACTGAAAGCAAAGGAACTAGCACACAAATCCCATTATGACACTATGGTCTGTCCATTCACCTGGATACACAATTTGAAGATGCGCTCGCACTCCTTAGTCTTGAGTTTGCCCCGCCCTATAAAGCTGTGCCAGATATAATACATGTAAAACATAAATTGGATCATAGATACAAACAAACTGAAAGCTTTAGCACAAATGTTCTGGCCTCAGGATTATGAGGAAGTTCATGCAGCTCAGTAAGAGGCTTTTCACAGTGCTATCTTTCTCTGGAACACAATTTATAATACTTATTATCAAGTGGCTCTCGATTTTTATACTGGGGAAGGCTGCGAATCTTTTACCCCTGCAGTCAAAGTCTCGATGGCCAGAGTCCTACCGAAACTCTTTTTCCAAATTTTTTCCCAGTAAATTGCAAACCGAATTCATATTGCACATTCAGAGCGCCGGAAAGCTGCAGCTATTCTCAAAAACGTAAATATAGCTCACAAGAGTTCAGCCTCAACCGCACAACACACTCACAAAAAGAAACTTCCAAATAATACACTTTATCGTGCAAACCCCTTTAGCAACTTAGATAATGATACGTTTCGCGCGCTTATTTCACCTAATCGTTCGACAAATTCTCGCTAGATGGTGAAACTTATCGTATTCTTGTGCACTCTAGCGGAATATTTACGAGCTTAGTGCCTGTACTATGGTTAATACAATGGCCAACGCCCGAAACATAAAAGCATCTTTTACATTGTCAAAATATACATATTTAACGTCGATTAATGACGCATGAAAGCATAAACTGGAGATACAGAGACAGGGATTCGTGAGTGGAAGTTCAAACACTCTGCTGATTTCCCTACATTGTAACAAGCGTTACAAGAAAATCATCATGGGGTTGGTACAAATGTGGTAGGCTCTACAAGCTGAGCATACTAAAAGCCCATAAGACAGGGCCGGCGTTAGGGGGGGGTTAAGCGGGGCAAAAGTACCCGGGGCCCGGGCTACCAAAGGGGGGCCCGCCGGCCTAGATGCCTAAAAAACACAAATTTTAAAATCTGCACCAATAATTTTGAACATTTTTGTATTAAAATGTTCTGAATTTATCCAAAAAAACCAAAGTGTAAAGTAAAAAAATCTTCGGGTAGGGGGCCTAAGATCGCTTACCCGGGGCCCGAGAATCCTAACGCCAGCCCTGCCATAAGAGCTATACTCCGTAAAAGCCACGCCCCCAATCCTCTCCTACATGCAATGTAACGGCGTTCCAAAGGCACAGTATTAAAAATACTACCCTTCTGAGAAATATTCTTTTATATCAACAGTTCTGAAAATATTGACTTTCAGTGTTCAAAGGTGTGTAGAAAACTATCAAAATGCTTCCTGTTAATTCAAATTCGCTATTACTCTATTTATAAACATATTTTAATATATCTTTTGGGGCGACTCTGTCTCAGAGCCTTTAACGATGAGCCGCTATTGCTATAATCGAATTCACTTTAAAAAACATACAGTCAGTATATGACTTTAAACATCTATGAGGGCGTCCATTAATTACTTGTAAAAGGGGGAGGGGGTTAACCGCCCTTGAAGACGGGAGAGCTAAAAAAAAGTCAAAAAGTTAAGAGGACGTCAGCAGGTGATGGGGAGGGGGGGGGGAAGGGTCCCTCAAGATCTCACCTCATCACCTCACCATAGGGGAGGGGGAGAGGTGTCATAACAGATCTCACCAAATCTCAACACGGTGGGTAGCGGGAGGGAGGGTCCAGATTTCCGAAAAAACACAAAAAACACCTCACGTTATTAATAGATGCCCTCTAAGGCAATGACTCACCACATAATTTGCACCAAATATTAGTGAGAACTTTTTCGTGCATCTTTCATTTCGAATTTAACATTGATGGACAATTATCTTCCATGTACACATGACGAGCTGGCAGCCATTGATATGCAATGCCCGCGTTGTGCGGCTGATGTTAATGTTTCAGTTGTTGCTGAGCCATTCCGAAGACACATGGTCCTTGTTGATACAGCCAACTAATACACGCTGAGCAGCGGCGGCTGCGCAATAAATCTGACACGGGCTGATAGCGGAGCCACTAAGCTGCGACGAGCACACTAATTTGCATACTCATTCAGAGGCGGCTCTGCACCAGAGGTCGCGTCACGCCCCGCCTGCACACGGACATATCATATTAAACCTACAGGCTCAGTTCTGCGTTATATCTGTAACTCACTTCTAAAATTATCAAGTAAAACAACAGGGCGTTTCAGAATGAGGCAGTACAAAATTAATATCTAAGTTTTAATGCTTTCAGAATTTTTATTATTTGACTTGTTATAAATGATCGTTGTACGCATGCGCGTGCAATGTTTCCTCTATCCTCCGCTAGAAAGCGCTAGTAGTAAATATGGCGACTGCTGAAGAGAAGGATTATTTTGTTTTACAGTTTGCAAGGTGTGAATATGTAGTTACAGTTTAAACAGCTTTCTGTATTAAGTTCCATTGCAACCCTCCAAGTGATAAAACATCCGTAGATGGTATCATCATATTAAACCTATAAGCGCAGTGCTGCGTTATATCTGTAACTCACTTCTGCAATTATCAAGTAAAAGAACAGGGCGTTTCAGGATGAGAAAGTATAGGACGTTTCAGAATTAATGTTGAAGTCTTGAGGCTTTCAGAATTTTTATTATTTGACTTATAAATGATATATCACATGAAAGAGCAAATCAATTTCGTTGTAAGCATGTGCATGCAGTGTTTCCACAGTCCAGGGGTCCCAACTTACACCCCTAAATTTAAGGGGTGTTTGTTAAATATTTAAATAGCGACAGGGGTGAATCCAGGGGGGGGGGGGCTAGGGGGCTCTAGCCCCCCCCAAAAGTATCTAGGTAATTTTGGAGACTTTACGGATTTTAGACCCGAGGAGACTATAAATACTACCTTTTGCCCGACTCAAGCCCCCTCCCCAAAGCCAAAATCCACTCAACCCAAGCCCCCTCCCCCAAACCAAAGTCCGCTCAAGCCCCTCCCAAACCAAAATCCTGGATCCGCCGCTGAAGAGCGACATCAAGTACAATACTTCGTTACTAAGAATTCAGACTTCTCTATAGCTAAATATTGTTTTCTGATCACAGAATAAAATATCGATGTTTCTGATCCATAATTTATTAAAAAGTCACCATGAACTCAGTGTTTAGTGCTTACCAGTTGTTTTGGTTACCTATGGAAAGTTGTTTGTTGTTTTGGCAAAACCAACGTACAACTATTTCAACGTGCTATTATTTCTGGTAGAATTAATTGTGCTCTTATGTCCCGACAAGCAATTTGCTGATTATGCCTACGAATAAGGTTAAAGTGAAGTTAAAGAAATGCTGACAAAAGTACACAAAAACATTGGAAAAATATCCAGATTTTAAAGGTAGTTTCGTTACGTTGTTATAATTTATTTTCATTATGAATCAGGTGATGTTATGAAATATTGTATTCAATATTTGCCGTCCCTTGCCACATAATTATCGACGCTATTGAATTACAACTAACTGTTCTTAGATTAAATTCAGAAGAGGTATTTTATCTTACATACCTAATATACAAACAAAATTTTAGGGCCATTGTAGGAGTTTTTGACTTGAGCTTTAGGGGTGAATATTTTTTGGAGTTGGCAACCCTGCCTCTATATTCCGCTAGAAAGCGCTAGTAGTAAAGATGGCGACTGCTGAAGAGAAAACGTATTGTGTTTTACAGTTTTCAAGGTGTGAATATGTAGTTACAGTTCAACGAGCGTTCCTTATTAAGCTCCATTGCAATCCTCCGCAGATGGATCATCAGTTTGAAGACACCGGCTGTACGGTACTATATTATAACTGAACTGCAACCGGCGTCCCATTAATTACCATCACCTTTTTACGGACTTATTCCTCTTTCGTAGGTCTGTCATTTCCTCCTCCAGAGGCTTATGCTTATTTTAGAAACATATTTTTCAGTCAATCTACAGGCTTGCTAGACCTGTCGTAATCTTATGAGGAAGCGGATGTGTTGTCATCTATCTGTGAACCATGTAACTATGTTCTGTTGTATTAAGTTTATTTTCTTGTTTGTGTAATCTGTAGTTTATGAGGCGGTAAATGGTGACCATCCAAGCATTCGCCTTAATGACTGCGAAAAAACACCGAGAAACAGCAATCAGGATGGTCTGTACGCGGGCCGGGATTCGAACCTGGCTGTGTTGTATCTCCTCGATCCAGTGCGGTGGTGCCTTGAGGCCACACTGACGGAGATCCATTTATTACCATTCTTATGAGTAACTTATTCTATATCTATAAAACGGTAACCAGGTATATTGTTTCCACAAAAACTCAAAAACTACTGCTCAGATTTCGATCGTATTTTCATTGTTTTAAAGATTAGAATCCGAATTAAATCATGTCATTTGCTTCAACGTATCATAACGCCAGAGCAGTAAGTGAAAATCTGAACGTATAGCGTGAAACACTTATGATGAAGTACCAACTTGATACATAGTAGCAATATTATCGCATGTAAAGTTTCCTTCCTTAAATTTTGGTTTTTAGTCTTTAAACCCCATAGACGGTCGTATCGAATGCGAAGAGGAAACTACGTAAAGAGGAAAATATGTAAATTAATTTTAATAATATAATCAAAATAACCTACCGAGAGCTTCTTTGTTTCTTGAAGCTACAATCTCAGGCCTCATAGCAACAACCTCTGGTGTTTTTAAGTGAAATTATATTCGCTGTTAATATTAGTTAACGCATATCTTATAAGTTTGGACATGAAAGTGAACTGTTTAAAACCTTCAGGTTTGGCGTTTTCAATATTTTTATAATGTATTATTGAACGATTCTGTATTTTCCACATTACCTGAAAAAAAAAATCATTGTTTTTATTGCTGCATGAATCGCTGTTGTTATTTTGATGAAATTTGGTACACATGTTCCTGATAGAATGGCTAAAATATTACAGCAATAAATCAACCCCAATCCCATCTTTTTTCTGCTACACCAGGGGTTAGTCGTTCAAATGCATGTAGAAAATGGAGAGATTGACATGAAATTTTATTCACAAGTGCAAAAAACTTACCTCTGTTATGAACTTCAGTACCTACTGTGTGGACAAATCAATCAAGATCATACCGGGCAACGCCGGATATTCACTAGTTTGTTTATAAAAGAAACGAGGTGAATATGTAAGATTGTTTCATGAATACGTGATCAACGTGGTGGGTGAGCGGTAACGTTCTGGCTACGCATTATGGAGGAAGCAGGTTCGAATCTTTTGGCTGTCCAACTTTCCATATTCCATGGTTTCCAGAAATAACTCCATGCGAATGTCGAGATGGTTCCTTCAAAAGGCCATGCCGGAAACCTTACCGTTCCTTGCCCCCAATTCTTTTCCGCCTCTAATTAGGAGTTATACATGGAACTCATGGCCATAATCATAATATAATCGGTTTGTTAATAACTATTTATACTGTTCCACAGCCCGGAGATTGTTTTCGCTTGGGATCAAAGTGAACAAATTAATAAGCTCCTCGTTAATTAAACATTTCGTCCTGCCGACAATTTGCGATGAATTCCTTTAATTCCTTCGTCCTCCCCAAATTGCTGTCGTTGGTCACCAGACGGTTTCACCTTCTCCCAAAGATTAATGCTTGTTCTTGATTGAATTAAATAATTTTATCAAATAACAACACTGACGATCACTTTTCACTTCATATTTATTTCTCCGTGAGCTCTAAGATAACATAAGGCAAAAGAATCGTCCAAAGATACTAAGCACAAATATAGAAATATTCCAGCGATTAAACTGCTTGCCGGATCAAAAACCAATCTGACAACGACTGACAACTAAGAGGGTGTCCATTAATTAAGTGCGCTCTAATAGGGGGGGGGGGGGGGGGTCCGGCGAAATCTCACCGAAAAGTAGGAGGTTAAAATTTAGCAAAAAACATCCCACGTAATTAAGGGACGCCCCCTAACTACTCGTCTCTCCCATGGAGGAAGGAAGATAGCGGAGGCGACGCAAGGGACCTTCACCACGCACGGGAGTGAAGCCGGGTAGAGAGAAGTGGGATGTGGAGGTCGCCATATTGGATGGCCGTAGAAACATTGGGAATAGACACAAACACCTCAAGGGAATCATACGACAACCGCGCCACAGAGATTTGATAATAGATTATGTTGTAACTCGACGAGAAAAATCGAAAGTAAAGAATAAAAATTTTCGATATCTCGCTTAGTTCTCGAGATATGCTGTCTGCAAAAGTCAGAAGCTTAAATGGGAGTAGTTTACATTGCGATACGCGATACACGTTGTGTCACTAACATGGTGCTCATGAAATTACTAACAACTAATAATAAATAAATTGTTTGTTCCTTCTGGTATAGGCAGCATTTCAACAAACCCACATTTCCATTGAAATTGCCGCTACAGAATCAAACTATCTAGACACACCTAAACACATGAAATGCATCGCGAAATACATTTCGGGTAACAACAACGTTTGCTTCATCACGTTTCGTAGTTCGCACAGCACAAATTATCATAATTAATTTCATCGTACACTTTCCGTGTAAACTGAACTAGACTAAAGCATGCAGAATACCATATTCACTGTATCGCGATGTAAATCTGACCCGCTTAAATTAGACTTCCAATACTTGTTTACAATAACGCTAGACTTTTATGCGCAAAGTAGTATCATATGCTGATTGTCTACACTAAACCAACAAATATATGAGAACGACATCATCCTACTGAGAACAATGTATAAATTTATAGGAATAGGGCCTACTCTAGCAGTTACCTATCAATCATTTTAAGAACAATAATTGGAATGTGACTTAATTTATGAAACGTTATTTCAGTTTGTATCCTATCTAATCTACTAGTTGTGCAACTGTATGCAACACAAGTTGGGATCATAAAAATAATTGCAATATTAGAAAATGTAATATATACAGCAGCAAACACAATGCAAACAGCGCAGTGTTTTGGGGTTTCTGTAATGGCCGCTGCTCATGCGCAGTAGGAGACGAGTGTTTATATGAGGTTTCACAGATTTAGCGATATTTCGCATCCACTATCTTATTTTCTCCATGGTTTCGCCAGCTCGCTTAAACAGACGCTGCATAAACATCAAGAATAACTCAAAGAAAGCCGATCGATGTTTCTCTGCAGCCAAAAGTCAAAACCACATTAAAACATTCAGAATTAATACAAAATCATCATGAAACAGACGAAAATTAAAGATATTTACAGGTATTTACACACAAAATTAGGAACATAAACCACTCTAAACATCGTGGCTCACTTGAACACTTACAATTACAATAATTTATTATTTCATGCATAATATTATCCTTGAACGTATTATATACCATTTACACAGTTTCTCTCCATAAAATAGTGTTCCTTTACGTGACGAATATGCACAAATTCACAATTAATGACACAAAAACATACAAATCCGTAATTAATCAGCTTCCATCTTGCTATACATAATTCTTAAAATAACATCTCACAAAAGGTTGGGGCTGAGGGTTGTTACAATATGTAATCTATACCAATTTAAAAGCAATATATTTCACGATAACAGCATGTTATAAATTCCTTTAAGCCATAATTTATTATTTAATCAATTACTATCATATTTCTTTCTCGTTTTAAAATAATTTATAATGTTTTCTGAACAGTACAATTAATATGTTAAGCTATATCCAACAAAACTACTTTAGCTGATTGTGTTTAATGAAACTTGAGTAGATAATTCTCTTTCTTTCTGCCCACACGGTTCCTCGATCTTGTAGTAACATAGTGTTTTGTTAAAATATAATGCTGTTAAAAGTAATTTTATAGAAATGTATTCACAATAGTGATCAATTTTTCTGCTGGTTTTCTCTTATTTTTTTCTACAGTTTAAAGTCCTTTTAATATTTGATGTTCGTTTATTCTATGTATAGAATTTTTAGTATAGTATAATGCGAACGCCTTTCAATTTGAACTAAAACGTGTTCTTAATCTGTGAAGCTTCATTTTGGGACCAGATATTGACGTTTGAGATTAATTACAACACCTGAAAAATATGACCGATAATTAATGTGATGGTAAACAGTTGTCAAATCTTGTTAGTAATTGAATTGCGATGTGTTTCACAGATACTTTGGCTGCTTCGCTATCGCCTAAATAACAATAACAATTAAATAAATTGCTTTTAGGCTACATCGAACACTGCTTACAAAATAAATTTATCATCAACACTTTCGTACTTGCAGCTTATAATAAAATCTTAACTAATTCTTATGCTACGCAACATGCGACTAAATTTTTTTTTAATACTTTAGTCACATCGATGAAATGTAAACCTATTAACAGAAATCTTTCATAGCTATTTTAGAATCGGCGGTATATAATACGAACTAATCTTTATACATATTTTACGGTACGGGTTATGCCGATTTCTGAAATAAACCAGACATTTGCCTATTAGTTTATAACACATTCTGAAGTAGGATTAATATCATAATGTGTCATGGGTAGGAACCCAGTACCTTTCCTTCAAGATTCACAATTTCAAATGACAATAGAATCACGAAAACCAGACATACATATATCGATGTTGTGGAGCATTGTGGATAAACATAAATAATAAATTTCTGAATAATTACTTCCCACAACTTTTTTTCTATTTTACAGAGCGATAAAACATTTGTTCCAATTTAAAGTATTAAATTATTATTCTGAGAATCAGATTCTCTCATTACGATTTATTGTAACTTGAATTTTCTCACCCGGTTAGTATTGTTGGAGATTGTAGTTTCCATAGTCTTTTTAGAATATGAGATTAACAATATTACAAAAGTATCACATAGCTAATTAGATAACTTTCACAGTAATAAACTAGCTTTTAACAGTGTTAGATTAATAGAACTATAAAGAACTAATGAACTACATTATCTTTTTACTGTACATGAAAATAGTTAACATTTCAGTTATTTAAATCATATAAGGAATCTCCTGTAAAATTTAGTTAATTATTTAAAATTTCAAAGTATCTAAGTTAAGACTTGGTAAAAACTACCAGTTTATATGCCATTCATCTAATGGTTCTAAGTCTATTGCAGATCCATTGACATATGTTACATGTTCGATTTAATTTCACAACAAAAGAAAATGATTTATTGCAATTACAAGCTACTTCAAATGTCTGTTATATAATACTGCTTAGTTTATCAATTTTGGTCACACACTATCACATGAAACTCAGAACTGAAGATTATTAGAATTTCGAAGTTGCTAATAACAGAATATTCCACACGCAGAAAAAACGAAACCATCATCTGGCAACCATATTTACTTTCCGCCTAATCGTCAATACTGGAAACAGGAATTCTTCATAATTTTCCCCGTGATTACTCTAAACAATGTGAAAGCTAGTACACAATTAAATTAACTTCGTTTCGACTGGACGATAAGACCTAAATAGTAATAACATCATATTGTTCAGTGTAAGAAGTGAAGGTCATTCGTTCTCATAAGTGTTTAGGAAAGATGGAAGTATTATTTTTAATAATTATTTTATATATTATTTCTAAAAAAAATGTTTTTTTTTTTTTTTGTTTTGTCACATGCCATTATCTCCATTCATACATAACCGACATCGATAAATGAGGTATCATTTTAAAGATTAAGGTCTCCGATTCGAGACATCTATCTTCCTTGACATTTAATTGAAATCGAGAAATGAGCTATTATTTTAGAGATTAAGGTCTCCGTTTTGTCAAATCATATTTTAAGAAAGGAATTTTTCGGGATTTTCCTTAAAGGGCAAAAATATCATTATTTCAATAACATATCTTTTTATCTCGAGCCATTTATCTCCCTTCATATCTAACCGAAACAGATAAATGAGATATCATTTTAAAGATTAAAGTTTCTGCTTTGGTCACATTATATATTAAGAAAGGAATTTTTCGGAATTTGACCCTCAAAGTGCAAAAGTATCACTATTTCCATAACGTGCTTTTTTGTTACGAAGCATTTATCTCCCTTGATACTTATCCGAAATCGATAAATGAGGTATCATTTAAAATATTAAGGTCTCCTCTTGGGAAACATTACAATTAAGAACGAAATTTTTCATAATTTGACTCTTGAAAGGAAAAAGTGATAACTGTGAAAGTCGCACAAATGAGACAGCAGAGCGAAGCCCGTAGATAGCAGCAGCACATTTCACAGAGATATTAATAAACTGCTTCACAGGCGTTAACTTTTGTTACGTACCTATTTTACTAAACTAGCCAAAAAGCCCGTCAAAAATGACGGGTTTAACCGACTGTTCTGGCAACTGATTTCTTTTTGGTTGTTTACCTAAATAGAAATTTTATAAAATAAAGCTCACTATGCTGTAATTTCTCGTCCCTTGTGATGTAGCAAAAAGTTTCAGTTGTCAATTTGGTCCAGGTTGTGTTTCAGCCTAACTACAATCTTCGCCAATATAGCCGGTAGAAAATCAAAGCTTCATCCACACGCGAATTTATACATTCCCTGAATCGTATGTCAATGTCATCATACATCATGCAATACAAACCTGATCCAAAATCTTCACAGTTTCTTACAACTTTCTTATTGTCTATGATGAAGATCGATGTTTTAACGCCTGGCACAGCTTACATTCGGCTGAAATAATGACCCCAGTGAAAACGAAGGATGCTAAAAATATATCTTAACATCTTAAGTCATGTAATATTAGTTTCAATCGTTGTTTAGGTTGCATAGATCATGAACAATTTGGAACTTCTTTCATTCAAACCAAGTAATCATATCACTAAAAAAAAAAAAAGCAACTAATAATCAATATGACAATTTAAACAAAATTCATACTTTTCTTTCACTATTGTAGCAATTCCTTTCTTAGCAATTGTTGAAATAAATTGAATTGTTATAAAATAAATGCAATTCCTATGGCCTGGCGCTATGACAAAAGGTTTCGGTTGCTATCCTGGTCCAGGTTGCATTTTAAAACTAACCACATACGGGAGTAGTTTACATTGTGGTTGAAGATATCAAAACGTGACATAGTGCTTATGAAACCTGCTTAAATAACTGATAATAGCTAAATTCAACATGCTATTGCTGTGATAAGGTTCATTATATATTGGTTTAATCCTAGACTGCGATTCCGCCACTGACCGGCGTTGACGTGACGTTGTTTTGACGTATTCGCTGTCGACTACCAACATAATTAGGTTTATTCCTTTTAGTAATTTAAATAATTTAAAACTGTACAATATCAACCTAAACTGATATCCTGAAGGTGAATCAGATGCAGGCGGCCGCTGGTAAGCGGCCGCAGATGTCCGATAACACAACCAGATGTTCTGTGTTTGATGTGTTATCGGATTTCTGCGGCCGGTCACAATAATAAATTATCTTTATGTTGGTACATCGACAGCGAATACCTCAAAACAACGTCAATATGACGTCACATCAACGCCAGTCAGTGGCGAAATCGCTGTCTAGGATTAAACCTATATATTTTTGTCCAGGCTGGATTTCAACCTAACCACAATCTCGGGTAATACTGCCGCTACAAAATGAAAGCTTTAATCGCATGCGCATTGATGGTGATGTCATGTATCGCGACATAAGTATAAAATAAGTTGTTGTAAGAAGTGAATTATACAACGCAGGAATATATTTATATCCTATCAAGAAACGTTGCCAGCTTTTTTACAGTTGTTGCTGTACAGATGCTATCTTTGACGTGAATATTTGAAGTGAATTGGCGGTTTTGTGATCTGTTAATTCGTAATTTTCATGTTGCTTCACGTCTAACGTAAGCTGCCTTTTGCTTTCATGTACACTTTTTCTTAAAAGGTATGACCATAGGAAAGTATGTGGTAAATTTCAAACGAATAGCACAATTCTTTGGGCCTCGTTTTTATTTTGCCATAGCCAATAATATCACAAAACGAACGTGTGCAACAGTTTTCCGACCAAAACGACAATTCATTGATGAGATACATTACGCAACAACATAAATTTCATCAAAAACATTCAATAAAAAAGAAAGGTAATAAACCAAAAATCTGCAACGTGATTCAGACCGATATTACAACGTTCGAATAGCTGTCATAGTTACACATTGCGGAAATACGTAATAGCCTCAGTAATATTACTCAGTGAAATCAAAGAAGATTAAAATAAATCTGATAAACTTACATTATTAATTGTAGTGTAGGCTGCACAATTCGAGATGAGTGGGCAACTATTTCGGTTCAAACGAATTAATAATTTCAATAATAGGTACAGTTTAAATTTTTTTTTTAAAAAAAAGCTAAATTATTCATGCCCTCTGCCGTAGCGTCAAATACCAGTTGTAATTCTGATCCATTTTAAGTAACACTTTAACCAAACTTTTCTCAACATTGATGCTCGAAATACAAAGCTTTTATCTTACAATATCTATGGACAAAGAATTTAAGGAATACTTCAATATATCAAAAGAATATTACGTAAACATAAGCATATAATGATTGATATATCGATTTTAACGCAATACATACTTTTATTTCAGCGTTCTGTAAGTTAATTTATTCACTGTTGCTTGGAAATGATATTAAATAACGCGCACTCCCACAAATAATATCGTAAAGCGTGACGTCATAGCGCAACGTCACCGCGTTACATGATGTAGGTGTGACACGCTACATTAAGCCTATTATACTAATAGACAAATAAACAATTGGTACAAATGAGGCGGTTCTTCTTTCATTCTATTAAAAGCCTCCAATCAACTATTCATTGTATTCGCGAAATTTTCGCATGCGTCACCTAGTAACAATTTGATTCGGGATATTTTAATTTAATTTAATTGCAATGGAGCACACTCTCTGGTGGCAATTTCCCTAAACACCCATCTTCCCCTTCTCCTGCACCCACGTACATTTGACCTCTACAAATTTTAACTTTAAATTCTTTCAACGTTTTTGGTAACTTATTCAGCATTTCCCTTGGTAACTTATTCCAATCCCTGACACCCTCACCAAAAAAAGAAAATCTTCCTACACGCTTTTGCCTGAAATCCTGCGCCAGCTTGTGGTCATGGTCATCTTTTCCCTTCCATGCACTACTTTTCATTGCCTACTCTTAAGCACTGGGCGTGATTCCCCTTTCGATCCAAAGCAGTTGTAATGTAAACCTTAATTTTACTACTGCAGTATACCATATTAGAGAACTACTCTATCTAAAGATTAGGAGAAATTCGGAGACCTAGATGCTTGCGTACCACATAAAACGTCGCCTATTTTGTGAATTGAGAAAGACTGCAGAAAAGTTAGAAAAGAACGTAAAAAAAAAAAAAAAAAAACAACACACGTTCATATAGTATCCACACATTGGGAGCGAAACTGTTTTCTATTTATTTTAAAACATAATTTTTTATTGTGCTTCGATCTACAACCTTGCGCGTTTTCAGTATTTATTTCTGCAATTTTATACTTTTTAATCAACAGTAACAATGGGATTGGTTTCAATCAACTTATTTTTTTCCAAACAGGTAACTAAATCTTGAATTCTAAATTATCAGGAAGGACATGGGCAAACAGATGTTTCAGTGTGAGATGATAACAAAGTTTCTTCGAGGTTCCTTTAATTGTTCTTCCAATATCAGAGTTTAAAATTTCTGTAGAAGGAGTTAAGTCATTCCATATTTCACGTGTTACTGTTTATTTAATAATGGTTACCTCACAGCATACTTCTCTAAACTTTTTTATTCCTCATACGAAAAATTAACTATCTATGATACCAATTAACGTTTTTTCTACAATCAATTTCTATCACTAAAGCTGAGGTCATAGAATATCACATGAAACGGCATCCACTCCGTCATATATGTTTGAATAAAAGTATTATATCCTTGGTAATGACATAATGGCCTCTACCCAAATTAGCGGGTGCACAAATAGATGCAAATCTCGTTGAGAGCAGTTGTTTGCAACATTACTGGGTATTAACGACCTACAAATGAACTGCTATATCCACTTTGAGAGTCTTTGTAGCAATTTAGATAATGCTAATTAAACTGCGCTCGCAATTTTAAAATACGTGTGGTTTCCTATAATTGGTTCAGGGAATATTAATAACACTTATAAAACTCGGCAAGAGCTAAATTCCCCTTATTTGCGACATAAAATCAAAGCATTCACATTTCATCAGTTGTAACAATTATTATTTAGATACGGTGAAGTACTGAATATAAATCACAATAATATCTGCCATTACAAAATCCAATGAAACAAAATATTTTTACACGCATATCTATTACATTGAGTGTTACAGAAAGAAAAAGCAGGATGGTGGATCATATTTTAAGACATGCGGGATTGGTTAATTTGTTAGAGGAAAGAATAGTCGAAGGTAAGAACTGTAGAGTAATACAGAGGTTAGAATACATTAATCAATAATTGAGGACATAGGTAGTATGCGGTATGTTGAGATAAAGAGGTTAGTGCAAGATAGGAAGGAATGTAGGACTGCATAAAACTAGTCGAGAGACTGATGACAGCAAAAAAAAAAACTATTATTATTATTGCTTTCTTTTCTTCTCGAGGTTATGTTGTTGGGTGCCAATTATATCCCATAGTCACCTCAGGCCTCAACCAGAATCCTAAAAAATGTTCAGATCAATTTTCATTTCTACAACCCAATGGTAGTACATTTTTCATCAATCAATTTTTCCTGACGGTACGTTTATTTCATCCTTCTGCTATCTCTGATAGTTTCTTACAAAGAGAATGGAGAATGACACACAGATAATCTTTAATGAGATAACATCAGCACCTGTGCCCCAAAAATGCTCCGTAGATGGTCCTGATCCTTGTACTCGAAACTACTGCTTCCTTGGTCACTGACATTCAACTAGAACGTACAGTTACGTCAATTATGGCACATTTTTTCTTATAGTTTGGTCTTTCAGCCTAAGCAGTCTTTGCTTTTAGAACGAGTTAATCGTACAGAAATGTTAATGCTTTCAGTTGACGTTATTACTCTTAATACTTCTTTGTGCCATTTATTTGATATAACCATGATATTGAAAACCGTGCTTATTTTTCACTTCGATACGCACAAATCTTATTGTAGCTACTGGTGTATTAATTGTTTGCTAATAAGCTTCTTTTACTTTGTTTCTGACAAAGCTGGCATCTGCCATCAAGTACCTCCATGTACAGTAAAAATGTAGAAATTGTTGTCGATACACAAAATTTATATCGAAGACAGTAATTGTAATGCACTACTGATAATAGAGAAGCAAAAACAGTTAAATATGAAATTTTCGTCTGTCTGTCAGTCAGTATACTTGCTTTTCTGTATGACTGTATACCTGTCATACAAAACGTAATGTACGGATTTTGCGAAATTGAACGTCATGATTGCTTATGTCACCGGGTAACGAAAAGCATGCATTTCACCCATAATAGTAAGTTACTGAATTTCTATCTGTCTCTGCACGTATCATACAAAAACTACTTAACGGATGTTAACGAAAGTGCACGTCGTGATAGCTAGCGTCATCGGTTATCATAAAAATACTTTTATCAAATTTAACACTAGTTCCCAATGATACAGAAACAAAATTGTCTGTGCACGCATCATGTTAAAAAGCTAAATAACAGATTTCAGCGATAGTTGTACAAAGTGTTAGGTGATGCCATGGATTTACATGCAAGATACTTTTTACCCAGATAAGTTACACATCTGCCCCCCCTCCATCCTAAAAAAAAAAAAAAAAAAAAAAAAAAAAAAAAAAAAAAAAAAAAAAAAAAAAAAAATTTCTATATCAAAACAGTGAATAGGTTTTAATGTTGCACACTAAAAATTTATGTACATACTAATAAGATCTCAAATTAATAGTCAGAAAAACTATACAACCTAATAAAAACTTTGTGTAGGTGCGTTTGGTTTTCTTAAGGCGGCCACACACGCTACGGTACACCGGATAGGTCTACCTGTACAGGTACACCTGACAGGTAGACCGGAGAACCACGGAGCCCACACACGTAACGGTAAACCGGACAGGTATACCGGAGCACAGACGGAGCATGGAATCGTCACAGGATGATGCTTTGGCGGTGGTAGGCTTCTTAATAGCTTTGAAATGTAAACAATAAAGAAAAAAACGTGAAAAGTGGCGTAAAAAGTGATTGTCGAAAAGAAAAGAATATACTCATATTAATTTGTTGAACGAATTGAGGATAGAACCTAAAGATTACTGCAATTACTTACGTATGGATGAATCGGTTTATCTAAAATTACTTTCAATGATTACTTCTTTAATCCAGAAAAAGGATACTATAATGAGAAGTGCTATTTCTCCACACGAAAGACTTGCAGCAACTTTAAGGTTTCTATCGACTGTTCCGGGCGAGACATATTGTTGAAAATGCTTTTGGTATATTGGCTTCGCGATTTCGCATATACCATACACAAATTAATGTAGAACCAAAGAACATAGAAAAAATAGTGATGGCAACTTTGCCTTACACATTTTTTTGATTGAACAAGTACCAAATTCCTATGCACCTTCAGAGTGTTTTTATCATGAAGATACTGAAAACGGGAATATTGCGTCTGCAGGCTATTATACTTTGCGTTCGAACACGGAAAATTTAAATCGCCGAAACCTGGGAAATATTGTTAATTACGCTAAAAAAATTTAGAGAAGATTTCAATATCTACTTTGTGAATGAGGGTAAAGTGCCATGGCAAAAAAAAATTTGTTAACAGAAATAGATTCACCTAAAATTGTTATAAACATTAATCTATGCTGCAAAGAACTTAAATTGTAAATTATTTCCAGTTAAAATAAATAAAAATTCAGCAAAGACAAATTTGTAATTTATTTACCTCGCAATCACTTTCTTCCTCATTTATGTTGGAATTCGATCTTCTTGGGGTATCTTGATCACCCAGAAAATCAAATAGCTTATAGTACCAAAGTGTTATTTTATAAATTGCATCTGTCGACGCTCCAGACTTCAACGGGGCTTCATATTTTTTTTCTCCTTTCGGACGTTGCTTCTTAGGTTATTTTTTTTTAATCACAGTCTGCTTATTAGCGTCAGATTCATACTCTTGTATTTTTTTTCAATAACTTCGTTCACGCGGCTTCTCTCTTGCGGTGATCATGGTATTCCTTGCTCTTAACACGCCACAGACAAGGCTCTGATTTATAAATTTCGATAAATTCTTCTATAACTGTATTAATCTTGCAATTTGACATGGTGTACATTTGTAATTTGAAGTTAAACAAAGAAGAAAAACTGTTACGGCACTGAACACAACGCGATCTCTCTTCCACAAAGCTCTGAGACTGAAACCTGTACAGGTCTACCGCAATACCCCCACACACGCTCCGGTCTGGGGCAGGTAGAAAGAATTGATTTTTCATTCTTCTCCGGTTACCTGTACAGGTCCGCATACCTGTGCAGGTTTGTGGCACACACGCTCCGGTCTACCTGTACAGGTGTACCTGTACAGGTAGACCTCTCCGGTGTACCGTAGCGTGTGTGGCTGCCTTTACTCTCATGTATGCTAAAATAATTCACTTAATCCCTTGACCTTTTATTCGCGGTGACCATGTGTTTAAAAAGTACGAACTAAAATAGACTGAATTGCTATTCAGTTATGAAATTTACAGAATAGTTAGAATACATTCATAAAGAACAGTCTGTTCGTGGACGCGTCAGGAAACAAGAAAGATTTTTTAAAAAGAAGGTCGTTCCTCCAATAGTTTATAAGTGAATTAACAGGACAAATATCAAATTACACGTGAACCACGACGCGAGTACAGCTTCTTAAGTAAAGTCCTGTCATAATATCGTATTTTCAGTGCTTTATCCTAGGCTGCAGTTATAGTTGCCCAAGTCTATGGTCTTATGTGTCAAATGTATATTTGTTTCATGTCCAAATATTCTGAGACTTAACGAACTGTTTTACGTCGAAACCAAACCTACTCAGGAATTTTTGAGGATCGTGTTTGATCTTATGAGCTTTGCCAGGGACGTTCCGTGGTTATGATTCCACGTTAAAACTGCAGGTTCCAGAGGAAAGGAACTAGCCGTCCCTCCTACCTCTACCAATGTCATAGTATGCTACGTTCGGGAGGATTCAACCTACATTCCGGTTGAGGAGAAAGTTTTTTACTGTTTCTGTAATGACACAACTGATGTGCAAAAAAATTTCATACACGTTCTTCTCAGCGAGCTCATCTCCAAATTAAAAATTAATTTCACTGCACAAAAACTACACCAAAAATTTGCCTTATTCAATTTTTAATGGTTCTTGCAAAGCGAAATGTGCTGAGAAACCCACAAGTATAATAGAAGATGAATAAAGAAAAGAACACGAATGTTGATCTGAACATTGTGTAAATTTGGATTTGTTCCACCTTCAGCCTTGGTAAAATGCTGAAATACTTGAAATTTGACGACCTGGAGTATCTACGAAATTTTTCAGTCTAAATGATGGTTGAAAAGTTAATTGAAAAATTGTTGCGTCAAAATCGTAATATATTCTTCAGAAGTTAATTTTTTGAAGCGATTAAGGCGACAAAAGTACTGTTCAAAAGATGTAACTTCTATTGCTTAGCGTTAGTTCCCTTCAATAAATCGAATTTAAACCTTCTTTCAGTTATTACAGATGGCAGTGCTGAAATGCAATTCGCAGACTGGACTTCACGCACAATATTCGTTAATTAATGGATACAACTTGTTGTAAGATGTGGGCTCTCAATGTTATGACTTTAATTTAGGGAAGAAACAACCTAATTCGCTTTCAAACATTAGAAGTGACCAGTGTCGTATCTAGGGTGGTCAAATCGGGGCAGTTGCCCCGGGCGGCAATTTCAGGGGGGCGGTAAATCATGTTTTAAGGGCGGCAAATAGGCTTGTGTCCACTAAGAATAAATCGGACGCATAGTAGTTTTTAATGATTAATCGTGCTAAGGAGATAACAAAAAACTAAATTATTTATTATAAGAGATAAAGATTATTATTATTTTTAGAAAATAAATGCGAAAAAATCAGGCATTCAGTCACCTGACCGCGAACGCCAATGAGAAAACATTACGTCACGCCACCCGAAACGCTGAAGTTGTTGTTGACATTTGTCTTGGAACAGAATAAGTTACTCGGTAAATTATTCGTTTGTAGTAACTTTTGTCACGTTAATACAGTTATTCTCAGTTATATGCTAAAAGAAAATGTAATTTGCTATGGAACCAGGATTTAGCAAAGCAAACAGTAGCAATTTGTCCACAATTGACGCCATAACACTTGGCAGATTTTTCGCGTCAATCATCGATTTTGGTCCGCAATGTTAAAACTTCGATGTAAATATACACAAGTGTCAATTATACCTTATAAGCTTAAATGGCATAAGTTTCGTAAACAATAAACTATTGCTTAGACATACGTTTTGTAAATTAATTGATACTGGTATGAGGTTACATTTTCGAAGTAGGCCTATAAGCAACTGCTAAATAGCTAAATAAGAAGGAAGACCTAAGCGAAATAACAAAAGATTTCGTTTTTCGCTTGGAAACTATCTTTGGCGTTGGATATGGTTGTTGCAAAGTACTATTAATTCTGTGCCGTGCCCGTATCGTAAATTTTCAGTTGCATCAGGTCTAAGGTATGTTTCTTTTTTGCTTTTATATACACCTCAAAAACAGGTGTGTCAAATTTTAAAGCTATGGCTCTGCCAATTTTCAGTCTGCCCTAAGCTTCATATCAGCCTAACAACATCTCCTATCAGTTAAGATATCTCGAGAACGATGAGAGATATTTAAAAAAATATTCTTTTTTTTTTCGATTGTTTCATCGAACTGCATAAGGATCTATTTATTGTAGCACCACGGTATTGATAGTGCTGCCAGAGTGTGTTTATTATATTAAACGTAACACTAAAGAAAGATTTTAAATCATAAAACCAGAACAACCACAACTAACACCTCATTATGTTACCAGTACTTGAAAAGTAGTTGTTCTAAAAAATTCTCCAATTTTGCTTTAGATTAATAAATATATTGAACACTTACATCAAAATGATCTTCACAAAAATAGATGCCTGAATCTGCAGATAAACTATGAGCATTCTCCCTCCTTGCAAGTTTTAACCATTTTCTCCGTATTTGTTCATTGTTTGTAACATATAAAAATAACTTTGTTCTTTTACACTGAGGCACTACACAGTACTTATAAAAAGAAGAATTAATTTTTAATGAAAGAAAACTGACACCTCGTACATACACGGCTGTTTTGTTTCGCGTGGCGTGACGTCATTCAAGATGCTATTACAGACTTGAGTGTTTTAGAGATAAATTAAAATTCGTTTTTAAAAATTCAAATAATGTAAATGTTCGATTTATTGAAAAATAATACATTTTTTTAGTAAAATAGATAATAAGGTAAAGTATTAACCTGTTTTTCAAATTTAGTCAACTAGCCAATTTACGTCGCAGTGACCTCATTTTTTAGCTCCACTTCTAGCGCCAATACATGGGGTGGCAACAAAGGGGGCAGCAAATAAAGTTCGAAGGGGCGGCAATTTCACAGTTTTGCCCGGCTCGGAAAATTCCTAGACCTGCCACTGGAAGTGGCCAAACTACCCACACAGATTCAGACTTATAGCATAGCCGGATTCCATATCATCAGATGTGCAACAGTGATGCTTAAAATTGATAACAATGTGGCTACTAAGCCAGGAGCACAACTTTCCTGTGCTTCGGCTGCAGCAGATTTGTTCGAAAGATGCTCTTACCACCTAAAGTGGGTGAGCACTGTCAAAAGAGAAAACCACCAGCCGACAACTAAAGAGGTGAGGCTAACACCAACGGTTGCTGCAGAAAAAATACAATTAGTTTTTACTAGAAAACTGAAAACCACTGACAGATAGTTATTTGAATTACTGCTACCTCACCCCCTGAGGCCTAAGGAGTGCGTCTACAGAAGAACATCTAACCACTTCTCAACCCGCTGCTGTCTGAAATTCCTTTGCGTGGATGCGTTGTCAAGGTTAAGTCGGTGCTGTGGCACCTAATCTATATTCACAGGTGACCTAAGTTACGTTAACATTTCACTTGTCACGGTGTGGTAGCTGCCTACGGAATTTTGGGCTATAGTTACTAAATCTGAGCAAGAATTGACTGCATACAGTGACAGCTGGATTCAGGGCAGTTACAACAGAGAGTCAAAACAGTTAGAGGCAATGGAGTTTGAATATACAGACAGCAACGTCATCAAAGCAGGTCAAAGTGTCAGCAGAATTGAGCTGGGAAGAAGATGGTAGGCAAGGAATTATCACTATTGCGCTTCCAAACAATTGCGATGTTCCCAGTATATCCCGAAAACTAAGCAAGATATCGAAAAATTTTATTCTTTATTTTCGATTTGTCTCGTCGTGTTACATAAGAATCGATCATTAAATTTGACTTTTGCGAAATTTTTCTTCTCCATTTCAACTCAAGACACCTCACTTTTGATACTATCTGTAGAACTAGGTGAGATATCGAAAATTTTTATTCTTTATTTTTCATTTGTCTCGTCTTTTTAAATAAGAATCCATCATCAAATTTGACTTTAACCAATTTTTTCTTCTGAATTTCAACCAAAACCATTTCACATTTGGGACAGAATATCTCGAAAACTAAGCAGGATATCAAAAAATTTCATTTTTTATTTGTCATATCGAGTTACATAATAATCCATCACCAGATATCTGCGTCACCTTTATCCTAGAGTTCCCTTGAGGTTTTTGTACATATTCCCCGTGTCTGTATGGAAGCGGCCATGCCCCCTCCACTCCGGCCATGCCCCCCCCCCCCACTCCTCCACCGCCCTGCTTCACTTCAATGCGTGGTGAAGGTCTCTTGCGTCGTCACCATATATTTCCTTCCTCCATGCAGTGTACGGCTACGACAGTTATCATAACAGGTGGGAGAAAGCCATTGAAGTAAAAGTAAGAGGGAAAGCATTTAATAGAACCAAGCAATGAAGGCGTAAAGGGAGTTAATAATGTTATTGTTGTACATAAACTGATGTGAATAAATTGTACATATGTTAAAATCCTTACTGAGAGTTTCAATTATAAGTACTACAGCTCACATGATCTAAGAGTCGTGCCCACAATTTATATGTTCCCCTTGGGAGTGGAAGAGCGAAAAGAAAAAAATATTCGCCAGTCCACCACAACGGTTTTCTTAATACATTTAGTACAATTCTAGTAATTCCCTAGCGTCTACTCGAATTTCACATTTTGCAATAAACCTATTATCTCAGACTAGCATTAATTTCTTGCTAAAGACCTTATCAACCGTGTCTTAAAAAAGGGACGTTTCGAAGTTATTATACCAATCTTTAAAAAGTATTGTCTTGCTGAATGTGTGGCGGAAGTTACACGAAATTTTCTACGAGGTTTCTTCCCTTTCTCAAACATAGCCCTTCTGACAGAGATTGAAAGGCCGATCACTGTTATTCTGGCCGCTCACATAACACGACACTGTCATCTGTTCCTAGGAAAATAAGTCGAAATTGTCAGGTCGTAACAACAGATTTTGTTGGAAATGTAAGCTCATGGATAACAGCGCGTCACTTTTTTGCGAATCTTGATGGTTTTATTCTTCTCATTAATCTTATATATATATAAAAATAGACGTGTTTTTTCCTATATTTCACTTTTCAGCCACCACTACCTAGCACAGATCACTGATGTTTGTGGGTGGAAGTAGCATAGAGTTTCCTGTCGTGCACAACGTTGGCCGAATGCCGATAGCTGTGGGGATGTGGAAGATATAATGATTAAAGTTGGTCAGTGCAGGGTGTTTTCATATTTCGACCAAAAATTCGTATCTCCGTATACTTCTCTTTCCTGCCACAACTACATAACATAGACCTTTGGTGTTTGTGTTTGGTAGTAGAATCGTATCTCGTGTAGTGCACTATGGTTGTTAGAAGTCGGTAGCTATGGGGATGTGGGAGATATGGGGGTTGAAAGTGGTCGACCTGTGGCAGTTTCATACTTCTGCCAAAGACAAAAGTGTCATGGTGTATCACTTTTCAGCGAAAACTATAGATCACAGATAACTGGCGTTTGTGTGTAGTAGTAGCACAGAGTCACCTTTCGATCACAACAGCGGCCGAATTTCAGAAACTGTGGTACTGTGGTAGATATGGTGGTTGTTAGTGGCCGACCAAGGATATTTTCGTATTTCGACTGTCTCCGCATATGTCACTTTTCTACCACAACTACATAGCATAGAACATTGGTGTTTGTGTTTGGTAGTAGAATCGTATCTCATGTAGTGCACTATGGTTGTTAGATGTCGGTAGCTATGGGAGTGTGGGAGAAATGGGGGTTGAAAGTGGTCGACCTGTGACAATTTCTTACTACTGCCAAAGACAAAAGTGTCATGGTGTATCACTTTTCAGCGAAAACTATAGATCACAGATAACTGGCGTTTGTGTGTAGTAGTAGCACAGGGTCACCTTTCGATCACAACAGCGGCCGAATTTCAGAAACTGTGGTACTGTGGTAGATATGGTGGTTGAAAGTGGCTGACCAAGGATATTTTCGTATTTCGACTGTCTCCGCATATGTCACTTTTCTGCCACAACTACATAGCATAGAGCATTGGTGTTTGTGTTTGGTAGTAGAATCGTATCTCATGTAGTGCACTATGGTTGTTAGATGTCGGTAGCTATGGGAGTGTGGGAGAAGGGGGGTTGAAAGTGGTCGACCTGTGACAATTTCATACTTCTGCTAAAGACAAAAGTGTCATGGTGTATCACTTTTCAGCGAAAACTATAGATCACAGATAACTGGCGTTTGTGTGTAGTAGTAACACATAGTCACCTTTCGATCACAACAGCGGCCGAATTTCAGAAACTGTGGTACTGTGGTAGATATGGTGGTTGAAAGTGGCTGACCAAGGATATTTTCGTATTTCGACTGTCTCGGCATATGTCACTTTTCTACCACAACTACATAGCATAGAACATTGGTGTTTGTGTTTGGTAGTAGAATCGTATCTCATGTAGTGCACTATGGTTGTTAGATGTCGGTAGCTATGGGAGTGTGGGAGAAATGGGGGTTGAAAGTGGTCGACCTGTGACAATTTCTTACTACTGCCAAAGACAAAAGTGTCATGGTGTATCACTTTTCAGCGAAAACTATAGATCACAGATAACTGGCATTTGTGTGTAGTAGTAGCACAGGGTCACCTTTCGATCACAACAGCGGCCGAATTTCAGAAACTGTGGTACTGTGGTAGATATGGTGGTTGAAAGTGGCTGACCAAGGATATTTTCGTATTTCGACTGTCTCCGCATATGTCACTTTTCTGCCACAACTACATAGCATAGAGCATTGGTGTTTGTGTTTGGTAGTAGAATCGTATCTCATGTAGTGCACTATGGTTGTTAGATGTCGGTAGCTATGGGAGTGTGGGAGAAATGGGGGTTGAAATTGGTCGACCTGTGGCAATTTCATACTTCTGCCAAAGACAAAAGTGTCATGGTGTATCACTTTTCAGCGAAAACTATAGATCACAGATAACTGGCGTTTGTGTGTAGTAGTAGCACAGGGTCACCTTTCGATCACAACAGCGGCCGAATTTCAGAAACTGTGGTACTGTGGTAGATATGGTGGTTGAAAGTGGCTGACCAAGGATATTTTCGTATTTCGACTGTCTCCGCATATGTCACTTTTCTGCCACAACTACATAGCATAGAGCATTGGTGTTTGTGTTTGGTAGTAGAATCGTATCTCATGTAGTGCACTATGGTTGTTAGATGTCGGTAGCTATGGGAGTGTGGGAGAAGGGGGGGTTGAAAGTGGTCGACCTGTGACAATTTCATACTTCTGCTAAAGACAAAAGTGTCATGGTGTATCACTTTTCAGCGAAAACTATAGATCACAGATAACTGGCGTTTGTGTGTAGTAGTAGCACAGGGTCACCTTTCGATCACAACAGCGGCCGAATTTCAGAAACTGTGGTACTGTGGTAGATACGGTGGTTGAAAGTGGCCGACCAAGGATATTTTCGTATTTCGACTGTCTCGGCATATGTCCCTTTTCTGCCACAACTACATAGCATAGAGCATTGGTGTTTGTGTTTGGTAGTAGAATCGTATCTCATGTAGTGCACTATGGTTGTTAGATGTCGGTAGCTATGGGAGTGTGGGAGAAAGGGGGGTTGAATGTGGTCGACCTGTGACTATTTCATACTTCTGCCAAAGACAAAAGTGTCATGGTGTATCACTTTTCAGCGAAAACTATAGATCACAGATAACTGGCGTTTGTGTGTAGTAGTAGCACAGGGTCACCTTTCGATCACAACAGCGGCCGAATTTCAGAAACTGTGGTACTGTGGTAGATATGGTGGTTGAAAGTGGCTGACCAAGGATATTTTCGTATTTCGACTGTCTCCGCATATGTCACTTTTCTGCCACAACTACATAGCATAGAGCATTGGTGTTTGTGTTTGGTAGTAGAATCGTATCTCATGTAGTGCACTATGGTTGTTAGATGTCGGTAGCTATGGGAGTGTGGGAGAAATGGGGGTTGAAATTGGTCGACCTGTGGCAATTTCATACTTCTGCCAAAGACAAAAGTGTCATGGTGTATCACTTTTCAGCGAAAACTATAGATCACAGATAACTGGCGTTTGTGTGTAGTAGTAGCACAGGGTCACCTTTCGATCACAACAGCGGCCGAATTTCAGAAACTGTGGTACTGTGGTAGATATGGTGGTTGTAAGTGGCCGACCAAGGATATTTTCGTATTTCGACTGTCTCGGCATATGTCCCTTTTCTGCCACAACTACATAGCATAGAGCATTGGTGTTTGTGTTTGGTAGTAGAATCGTGTCTCATGTAGTGCACTATGGTTGTTAGATGTCGGTAGCTATGGGAGTGTGGGAGAAAGGGGGGTTGAATGTGGTCGACCTGTGACAATTTCATACTTCTGCCAAAGACAAAAGTGTCATGGTGTATCACTTTTCAGCGAAAACTATAGATCACAGATAACTGGCGTTTGTGTGTAGTAATAGCACAGGGTCACCTTTCGATCACAACAGCGGCCGAATTTCAGAAACTGTGGTACTGTGGTAGATATGGTGGTTGAAAGTGGCTGACCAAGGATATTTTCGTATTTCGACTGTCTCCGCATATGTCACTTTTCTGCCACAACTACATAGCATAGAGCATTGGTGTTTGTGTTTGGTAGTAGAATCGTATCTCATGTAGTGCACTATGGTTGTTAGATGTCGGTAGCTATGGGAGTGTGGGAGAAGGGGGGGTTGAAAGTGGTCGACCTGTGACAATTTCATACTTCTGCTAAAGACAAAAGTGTCATGGTGTATCACTTTTCAGCGAAAACTATAGATCACAGATAACTGGCGTTTGTGTGTAGTAGTAACACATAGTCACCTTTCGATCACAACAGCGGCCGAATTTCAGAAATTGTGGTTGTGTGGGAGATATATTGGTTGTAAGTGGCCGACCAAGGATATTTTCGTATTTCGACGAAAGGCATGTGTCTCCGCAGATTTCACTTTTCTGCCACGACTACATAGCATAGTGCATTGGTTTTTATGTGTGGTAGTAGAATCGTGTCTGTTGTCGTGCACTATGGTTGTTAGATGTCTGTAGCTATGGGGGGTGTGGAAGATATGGGGGATGAAAATGGTCGACCTGCGGCAATTTCATATTTCTGCCAAAGACGCATGTGCCACGGTGTATCACTTTTAAGTGAAAACTATCAATCGTAGATCACTGGCGTTTGTGTGTGGTAGTAACACAGTCTCCCATCGATCACAACCTTGGCCGAAATTCGGTAACTGTGGGAGTGTGTGAGATATGGTGTTCGAAATTGGTCGATCATGAATATTTTCGTAGTTCATCCAAAGACTTGTGTGCATCCGTAAATTTTACTTTGCTGCCGGAACTACATAGCGCAGACGACTGGTATTTGTGTGTGGTAATAGTATCGAGTCTCCCTTCGTGCACTATGGTGGTTAAATGTCTTTAGCTGTCAATATGAATTCTGTACAATCACTAACGAAGTAGTGGGTACCAGCTAGTCTTATATATATATAAAAATAGACGTGTTTTTTCCTATATTTCACTTTTCAGCCACCACTACCTAGCACAGATCACTGATGTTTGTGGGTGGAAGTAGCATAGAGTTTCCTGTCGTGCACAACGTTGGCCGAATGCCGATAGCTGTGGGGATGTGGAAGATATAATGATTAAAGTTGGTCAGTGCAGGGTGTTTTCATATTTCGACCAAAAATTCGTATCTCCGTATACTTCTCTTTCCTGCCACAACTACATAACATAGACCTTTGGTGTTTGTGTTTGGTAGTAGAATCGTATCTCGTGTAGTGCACTATGGTTGTTAGAAGTCGGTAGCTATGGGGATGTGGGAGATATGGGGGTTGAAAGTGGTCGACCTGTGGCAGTTTCATACTTCTGCCAAAGACAAAAGTGTCATGGTGTATCACTTTTCAGCGAAAACTATAGATCACAGATAACTGGCGTTTGTGTGTAGTAGTAGCACAGAGTCACCTTTCGATCACAACAGCGGCCGAATTTCAGAAACTGTGGTACTGTGGTAGATATGGTGGTTGTTAGTGGCCGACCAAGGATATTTTCGTATTTCGACTGTCTCCGCATATGTCACTTTTCTACCACAACTACATAGCATAGAACATTGGTGTTTGTGTTTGGTAGTAGAATCGTATCTCATGTAGTGCACTATGGTTGTTAGATGTCGGTAGCTATGGGAGTGTGGGAGAAATGGGGGTTGAAAGTGGTCGACCTGTGACAATTTCTTACTACTGCCAAAGACAAAAGTGTCATGGTGTATCACTTTTCAGCGAAAACTATAGATCACAGATAACTGGCGTTTGTGTGTAGTAGTAGCACAGGGTCACCTTTCGATCACAACAGCGGCCGAATTTCAGAAACTGTGGTACTGTGGTAGATATGGTGGTTGAAAGTGGCTGACCAAGGATATTTCGTATTTCGACTGTCTCCGCATATGTCACTTTTCTGCCACAACTACATAGCATAGAGCATTGGTGTTTGTGTTTGGTAGTAGAATCGTATCTCATGTAGTGCACTATGGTTGTTAGATGTCGGTAGCTATGGGAGTGTGGGAGAAGGGGGGGTTGAAAGTGGTCGACCTGTGACAATTTCATACTTCTGCTAAAGACAAAAGTGTCATGGTGTATCACTTTTCAGCGAAAACTATAGATCACAGATAACTGGCGTTTGTGTGTAGTAGTAACACATAGTCACCTTTCGATCACAACAGCGGCCGAATTTCAGAAACTGTGGTACTGTGGTAGATATGGTGGTTGAAAGTGGCTGACCAAGGATATTTTCGTATTTCGACTGTCTCCGCATATGTCACTTTTCTACCACAACTACATAGCATAGAACATTGGTGTTTGTGTTTGGTAGTAGAATCGTATCTCATGTAGTGCACTATGGTTGTTAGATGTCGGTAGCTATGGGAGTGTGGGAGAAATGGGGGTTGAAAGTGGTCGACCTGTGACAATTTCTTACTACTGCCAAAGACAAAAGTGTCATGGTGTATCACTTTTCAGCGAAAACTATAGATCACAGATAACTGGCGTTTGTGTGTAGTAGTAGCACAGGGTCACCTTTCGATCACAACAGCGGCCGAATTTCAGAAACTGTGGTACTGTGGTAGATATGGTGGTTGAAAGTGGCTGACCAAGGATATTTTCGTATTTCGACTGTCTCCGCATATGTCACTTTTCTGCCACAACTACATAGCATAGAGCATTGGTGTTTGTGTTTGGTAGTAGAATCGTATCTCATGTAGTGCACTATGGTTGTTAGATGTCGGTAGCTATGGGAGTGTGGGAGAAGGGGGGGTTGAAAGTGGTCGACCTGTGACAATTTCATACTTCTGCTAAAGACAAAAGTGTCATGGTGTATCACTTTTCAGCGAAAACTATAGATCACAGATAACTGGCGTTTGTGTGTAGTAGTAGCACAGGGTCACCTTTCGATCACAACAGCGGCCGAATTTCAGAAACTGTGGTACTGTGGTAGATACGGTGGTTGAAAGTGGCCGACCAAGGATATTTTCGTATTTCGACTGTCTCGGCATATGTCCCTTTTCTGCCACAACTACATAGCATAGAGCATTGGTGTTTGTGTTTGGTAGTAGAATCGTATCTCATGTAGTGCACTATGGTTGTTAGATGTCGGTAGCTATGGGAGTGTGGGAGAAAGGGGGGTTGAATGTGGTCGACCTGTGACAATTTCATACTTCTGCCAAAGACAAAAGTGTCATGGTGTATCACTTTTCAGCGAAAACTATAGATCACAGATAACTGGCGTTTGTGTGTAGTAGTAGCACAGGGTCACCTTTCGATCACAACAGCGGCCGAATTTCAGAAACTGTGGTACTGTGGTAGATATGGTGGTTGAAAGTGGCTGACCAAGGATATTTTCGTATTTCGACTGTCTCCGCATATGTCACTTTTCTGCCACAACTACATAGCATAGAGCATTGGTGTTTGTGTTTGGTAGTAGAATCGTATCTCATGTAGTGCACTATGGTTGTTAGATGTCGGTAGCTATGGGAGTGTGGGAGAAATGGGGGTTGAAATTGGTCGACCTGTGGCAATTTCATACTTCTGCCAAAGACAAAAGTGTCATGGTGTATCACTTTTCAGCGAAAACTATAGATCACAGATAACTGGCGTTTGTGTGTAGTAGTAGCACAGGGTCACCTTTCGATCACAACAGCGGCCGAATTTCAGAAACTGTGGTACTGTGGTAGATACGGTGGTTGTAAGTGGCCGACCAAGGATATTTTCGTATTTCGACTGTCTCGGCATATGTCCCTTTTCTGCCACAACTACATAGCATAGAGCATTGGTGTTTGTGTTTGGTAGTAGAATCGTGTCTCATGTAGTGCACTATGGTTGTTAGATGTCGGTAGCTATGGGAGTGTGGGAGAAAGGGGGGTTGAATGTGGTCGACCTGTGACAATTTCATACTTCTGCCAAAGACAAAAGTGTCATGGTGTATCACTTTTCAGCGAAAACTATAGATCACAGATAACTGGCGTTTGTGTGTAGTAATAGCACAGGGTCACCTTTCGATCACAACAGCGGCCGAATTTCAGAAACTGTGGTACTGTGGTAGATATGGTGGTTGAAAGTGGCTGACCAAGGATATTTTCGTATTTCGACTGTCTCCGCATATGTCACTTTTCTGCCACAACTACATAGCATAGAGCATTGGTGTTTGTGTTTGGTAGTAGAATCGTATCTCATGTAGTGCACTATGGTTGTTAGATGTCGGTAGCTATGGGAGTGTGGGAGAAGGGGGGGTTGAAAGTGGTCGACCTGTGACAATTTCATACTTCTGCTAAAGACAAAAGTGTCATGGTGTATCACTTTTCAGCGAAAACTATAGATCACAGATAACTGGCGTTTGTGTGTAGTAGTAACACATAGTCACCTTTCGATCACAACAGCGGCCGAATTTCAGAAATTGTGGTTGTGTGGGAGATATATTGGTTGTAAGTGGCCGACCAAGGATATTTTCGTATTTCGACGAAAGGCATGTGTCTCCGCAGATTTCACTTTTCTGCCACGACTACATAGCATAGTGCATTGGTTTTTATGTGTGGTAGTAGAATCGTGTCTGTTGTCGTGCACTATGGTTGTTAGATGTCTGTAGCTATGGGGGGTGTGGAAGATATGGGGGATGAAAATGGTCGACCTGCGGCAATTTCATATTTCTGCCAAAGACGCATGTGCCACGGTGTATCACTTTTAAGTGAAAACTATCAATCGTAGATCACTGGCGTTTGTGTGTGGTAGTAACACAGTCTCCCATCGATCACAACCTTGGCCGAAATTCGGTAACTGTGGGAGTGTGTGAGATATGGTGTTCGAAATTGGTCGATCATGAATATTTTCGTAGTTCATCCAAAGACTTGTGTGCATCCGTAAATTTTACTTTGCTGCCGGAACTACATAGCGCAGACGACTGGTATTTGTGTGTGGTAATAGTATCGAGTCTCCCTTCGTGCACTATGGTGGTTAAATGTCTTTAGCTGTCAATATGAATTCTGTACAATCACTAACGAAGTAGTGGGTACCAGCTAGTAGACATATAATGTGGCTCTACGAAGAATGTTGAGTATACCATGGACAGACCACACCACGAATGCTGAATTGCTTTGGAAAATGAAAAAGGAAACTGAAGTATTGACCACTGTAAAAATAAGGAAGGTACAGTATCTTGGCGACATTATGAGGAACAACCGTTACCAACTCCTACAATCTGTTCAACAGGATAAAAAACAAGGAAAGAGAAGCGCTGGTAGGAGAAGAACATCCCGACTAAAAAATTTAATAACCTGGACCTCCAAGACAACCACGGAGTTACTCAAAGCGTCAAGTGGAAGGGAGGAGACAGACAAGATTGTTGCCGACATCCTCAACGGATATGGACTTGAAGAAGAAGAATTATGTTCCTGCTGCTCACTAATCAAATTATTATCGCTTAGCAAAAAATATGAGGTTTTTCAAAACAAATGAAACTCTTGAACTAGCTTTATTTCACGTTTCAATTAACACGTTGTCGAATCATCGTATTGTATTGTTGGCCGAGAGATCTCGAAGGATTATTCTGACAGAGTTTTCGATTCGCCGCGCAACCTACAGCTAAACGTGGAATACGAATCACTGAATCGTTCTGACGTAGGTACTTCACATTACAGAACAAGCTGTGCTGCAGGTGAAGGTCAGGCTTTTGAAAATCTCAGCCAAGACCGGTACCAGGACACGAACCGGAGACCTTTCAATCTCCAATCAGACGTCTTAATCACTGAGGCACCAGACCGCTCAACACGTTGTCAATTTATACGCATCAAATTTACAGTACATCTCCAAATATTTAAGAAAGAACACAGCACATGAGGTTTACTAAATGTCAGCAAAGTACACTTCGAACGACTCAAGGCTGTGGCAAGAACTTCATCGCTGTATTATGGACAAGGAAGACTAAGCTCGCATGTCAAGATAAACGAGCATTTATTCCAGAAATATATTCTAGAAGGGCGGCGAATAGACAGCCAATGCTATCACAGAAGTACTTAAAAGCACCGAGAACTTTGGCAATGTTTGATCTGCATACTCAATAATTCTACACTCAATAATTCTACACCGAATAATTCTACACCATTGGTAAAAATAATAACAATTCATAAATTACAAATGTTAAATGATATAAAACTTTGAAGAAAACAGTATACATTCTACTGATGCGATAAGAATCCAAAATATTGTCTGAAAAATTGAGCAACTCGTTGAAATGATTATTTGAAAGAATAACCAAAAATAACTGAAAGACTGCTGTATCAATATAAGTGTCATGAGTGGTCAGTATGAAGTATCCTATATCCAACTCACGTTATATTAATTTATTTTTTCTGTTCCTTCCAGGAACTGATTTCCAATTTGATACATTTAGCGCAGTTACGATGATCAGCTTCGTTCACTTGAGTAATTAAAGTCTTTTGTGCCAGTCTGATTTTCAGCAATATTTGCTATTCTTATTGTTCACTTCTCAATTTTAGATAGTTTAAGGTGGAGATGCCTTCAGTGCATCCTTACCGCGTGGATATTTCCATTAACAGAAATTTCAGCATTTGCAATTATCCAGAATTAAAGCACTTTCATATGACGAATGTTAGGTACTGGCTGTTGTTTTCTGTCACAGTTAAAGGCTAAGTTTTGCTTTCACTGGGAGCAGACGCTGCAGACCGGATATGTTTCGTGAACAATTCTCGTAAATGCCGAATCGGCAACTGCATGTCTTCTAAGTGTTCCTTGCGGATCAGCTTACGTAGCTGCGATTTAATTATAAAGCATTCCACATTGCCCTTTGATCAAAATTAGACCAATAAATACTTAACTCTTCCCATGTTCTAGTTTTTATTGTTCTTATATTAAGATAGTTATTTCTGTCAACTGTTCCCTATGCACGAGACAATTCAGATAATTTAAATTCGAAATTAACTAATACAAGTGTGATTTCCCCACGCAGTCCATAAGCAAACGATACTTGCTAAACTATCACCAGGTTTTAAATACAGCAGCTTCTGAAACTGACTGTCAATCAGAATGTAAGATCCAGTATTAGCAGCAGTACAGGTTCAGCTCATATCAGGATTGAAATGGTGCCATCCTGACTAACGAGCAGAAAAATCTGTCTGCCTGTACAGGCACGGATTCGTCAAAAACGTTTTGTGCCTGTCCAGTATTTATAATCGCACATCTGTCAGATTTTAATAACAATTTTGTGCCCGGCAGCTACCACGCCGAACAGCGTTCGTATTGAAAATCTGAAATCTGACGAGGATTTTTTTTTTATAAAAAAGTGACACTGAATGGCTGCGATTTGAAAGCACCAGCAGCCCTGTATAAAAACTGAACCATATGAATCTGCAAGGAATTAGAACTGAAAAAATATGACCTCAGATTGTACTGGAGGGGTTGGGTATCCGACAAGCCGAGGCAGTCATTAGCAGTAATCAGCGACGAGTTCAGCTATCAGATGTCAGTTATGGTAATGAGCGCCGCGCTGCGGGCCTCGTACAGAACCAGGCGCTGCCGTCCATCACTTGCCCACCCGGCTGTCACGCAGTCCTGCCAATGTCCATTGACGCACAGCGCTACCAACGCGACGCACAACGATCGGCGGCACTGAAAGACGTATTGTGTGCAAGCGAGCGTTCCTCCACCCATACTCCGCCTCCCACACCTATTCAAGAGCCTTCCACAAAAGACTGACATGCATCTGCAGGATTGTCCACAATCTGCAAGAGACTAACAAAAGTAAAATGCGTAAACTTTTCAGTGAGACTTTAAACTCCATCCTTCATATCACTCATCACGCAATTAAAATAAAAGAATCAGGTTATTATTTAAAAAAAAAAAAAATGCAATACAGTTATAAGAAAAGTATTCCTGAAGTCAAACGTTTTCATACATAAAAAGTAGGAAATATTGAAAGACAAATTTCCAACAATTTTATCGTTAGCTTCAATATAATTTTCTGATTTCATGACAAAATGCGTAGCTAGTAGGAGTGAACTTTTGTCCTGTTTCTTATGATTACAAACTGACATTAATTGATTAATATCATGTAAACTGTAACAGTTTACAATCAAAATAAAGCTCAGAAATTCTGTATCATAAGTTAGAATAACTGCAGTATTGAGCGGGTACCAAGAAATCTTGGCTGTAATGGTGAACTTAGTTTTACATGCAAACTACTATAAATGAATTAAATTAAGCTGTACATTAAATTTATCTATATTCTAACTAGGTATGTATTTATTTCGAACTCTTCATTTGTTTTTCATATAGCACGCAATCTTCGATTTCCAGTTTTGTCAAAAGAATACTAGTGTTCTGAATATTCAAGGAAATGATTCCGAAGACGTACTGATGAAACAGATCAGTATGATTACAATTTTAGGCGATTTTTTCAGTAATTATATAAGAAAAAACAGGCCAGTTACACAATTTACACCTTAAAAAGACATGTTTCACAATAGAAAAAACACGGCAAGCATTAAGATGAAACTAAAAGATCTTACGTACCGATAATGAGACGGTTCTTTCCTTTCACACGAGTTATGGAAATGATGGTTGAGGAAAGAAGGTTGTGGAAGAGGCTTACAGAAAGAAGATACAGGATGGTAGGTCATATTTTGAGACATGCTGGACTGCTTAATTTGTTAGTGGACGGAACAGTTGAAGGTAAGAACTGTAGAGAAAGACAGAGTTTAGAATATATGAAGTAGATAATTGAGGACGTGCTTTGTAAGATGCATGCTAAGATGAAGAGGTCAGTACAAGATAGAAGGGATGGAGGATTACACCAAACCTGTCTAAAGACTGATGGCAGCAACAACAAAAAGAAAATCATCTTCAGTGACCTTTAGTAAGAAAACAAAGTTAGTAAACGCATCTACTACTATCGTGGTGGTGAAATAACTGAATTTTAAGAACATTTATTAGGTAATTAATATAATATTTGGCGAGTTAAATTCAGAGTTCCACGTTGAATCTTCGTCCTGTGTTAGGTTTTGACGAAGGGAATTATACAAACAACCACATGCCGTCAGATTGAACATAGAATAAAACATCCTTTCCTACAGAGTATAGAGTCTTGTGAATTTTCCGTCGCCGTCTTTTCGAGATGTACTACATTTCCGTCATTTTTACATTGCTATCGATAAAGGATCAGTTAAAAGTATCATGACAATCTTGGATCTCTATGTAAATTTTTTATCGATCTTACACAATTCTGTTTATGCATGCTCGGTCCATGATTGTACCATTCTTATTTTTGCTTTCCTTCAATTCTACAGATACCAAGAAATTTTCAAAATTCGTAGCATACCTTTTTTCCTGCGAGTTCCCTTAAATGGAAGATATCATAGGTGAAAAAATCGCTATCTCATGTCATTCGCCCTCAATACAGCTATAAAAAAAAAAAAAAACACACAGAGACTGCGAAATGAACTTATTACATAATTTCCTTTGCGATTATTACGGTTTTTCGAGTCCCTCTTTTTAGGTACGGATGTAATCAATGGATACTTTCTCAGTTAAATAAATTCCCACCATGCGTGTTTCCTGCAAGTTCCTTTAACAAAGGAATATATCATAGGTGAACAATTTGCCGGCTTTAAAATCACTATCGCGTGTCATTCGCCCTCCAACCAACTTTTTAAAAAACCACCCATAGTGGCCGCCAAATGAACCAGTTACATAGATTCCTCTGCGATTATTACAGTTTTTTGCGTCCCTCTTTTTAGGTACAGATGTAATCAAGGAATACTTCCTCGGTTAAATTTAACTTACACAAAAACATATATAGGGCCTATACGTAACATGATAATCAAAAGCTAGTCCTTGTGCCTCTTCCATAATTAGTCACGCACACTAGTCCAAAAATAAATTCGGTTTCGGAATGGAAGAGGGTAATCTTCCCACCGATATAAAAACTTCTCGTTGTGGATTACAATGTGAAAATCAATTTCCGGAGGTATGAACTGATTGCAAAAATGTTATTTCATTTCTAATGGAATAAAATGTAAAGAGTAGTGTCTATTGATCCTGGTGAATTGGGTTCAAAATCTAGCTAGGCTCTATGGTAAAACAAAGGGCTAAAATTATAGCTTATTGAAACTATACCCTTCCAAGACGTCTAACTGATATTTAGAGAAAATATGATAATGTTTATAATTTTTATTGAGTATCGACTTATAAATGTGAATTAGTCATGTAAATCTTGTAAACGTAACTCAAATTGCAGATCACAAAATAAAGTTTGCTTGATTAACATCCTATGCAGCAGCATTTTTGTCAACTTACAACTACTTCTTGTTACGTGTCCTGGAAAGGAGGAAAAATTTTAATATCTAGTTTCTTAGAAATTTGAAACTTGGAAAAAATTGTCCGGGCTTTTGCAGAGTTCAAATTTAAGGGAATTTCTGTTGCGGGAAACTTGAAAGCATGCTTCAAACGCTAAGTAATTAGGCCTACTCTGGATAAAGTAATATGAGTCTAGCTCAGACCGACCCGGATCTAAAGTTTATTGTGCAGTTAAAGATCACTTCCAATATAAATATACAAATACCCGCTGCCACACCCATTAAAATGTAGCTTCTCGTCATTGCTAACAATTACTCACGTGCCGCTTGCTCTCGTGCTGAGCAACCAGATAAGAATTACTCCGAGCTTCTTGCGAGTTTATTTCTGTCGCCGCCGCAGTTATAAGATCGCCAACTTCTGCAGCCTCCTCCCTTAGAACGTACATCATGCTCGCACCAAATATCTTGCCAAGAACAATACATTTTTCATTTCTATTCTATCCCCTGCAGAACTGTGCGAATCGTAACATATTTCACAAAGGGCTGCGAAATAGCGCCGGTCCGTGCTAGGGACGACTTAATGTCCGTCTTTGTTGCTCATCCTTTCTTTTCTCTCCATCGCCTTTCTTCCTCTCACCCCCCCCCCTTTTTCGGATTCCTTCCCGCAGAGCTAGATATAGCACGTAATAAAAAAATATGTTCCACGCGCGGTGGGGGAAGAGGAAGGGCTTCTTCCAAGGCGGTTCTATTAAAAGTAAATTTTCGCTTCTTGTTTCTTGCCGCAGCTGCGGATTAAAATAATGACTGCAGATCTTCGGACGCCGCAGTTCGGGAGATAAACGGTTTCAGTGAGTTGAGATAGCCTGTTGTCTGACATCATTCGCTCCAATCTGGAGGCACAATCGTACAGATAAAAAAAGGTCTTTTATTTGAATAAGTATGACATTTATTTGTAATTATTTTCTAACTGAAAAAGTGTTCTTAACTTTGGTTACTTTATGGTAATAGACATTACACTCTAATTTTTTCAAAATAAATAGTTTGTATATATACTCCTATGACCTACGTCGTTAATTACTTGTCTATATGTTTCGTCTTCATCATCTTTTAGTTCTTTCAGCCTTTTCCCCCAATAACAAATTAATCAATCCGCATGTCTTAAAATATGGTCCACCATTCTGTCTCTTCTTTCTGTGAAGATCTTCCACAAATTATTTCCCCACTCATCATACATTCATTTCGTATTTTATCTATTCACCTAATTTTTATATATACATAAGATCTCAATATGGTATTAAGGTATTTTTTTTTCAATGTTTGGTTTGGTGGCAGAGATTTTATTTCCCATTCCTACCGCATTTTTGTGCGTGTAACGTGTATTTTATGAGATGGAGATTGGAGACCGCCCAGGGCCGGATTAAGACAGCGCGGGGCCCGTAGCAAATGCGGAGAAGAGGACCTTGATTTTTGCTGTCCGGGGGAAAATTGTAGAGCAAATAAAAAAGAAGGTCGCCCATCTAGCCTAGGTGGTGCGGGCCCCCGCTAGAAGGCGCGAGGCCCGCAGCATTTGCTACCTCCTGCTACGTGGTTAATCTGGTACTAAGACCACCACAGAATGCGCCCAGGTGGTTATGGGAAATCACCTAAAAGCCGAAGGTGTGGCGGTACGGTGATTTGACCCCGGTATGTTGTGCATACCAAGTTCAGTCTGGTGGCGCTTTAAAGAACATGGCCACACTGGTGGGATAATTCAAATAAAGAACGGTGAGAGGGTCAAAATTTATTTTGTTTCCTGATTTGATTTGCATTTTTTATTATTATTATTATTATTTGCTTGGGTCTTACGCCTCGTCGACGGCGTGGTCATTAGAGGAGGGATGGGACGGGGGACAGGGAACGGGAAGGAATTCATCCATGGCCTTTTTGAAGGAAGCATCCCGGCATTCGCCTGGAGTGATTTGATTAAACCATGGAAACCCCAAATCTGGATGCCCGGACGGGGATTCGAACCCGCGTCCTACCGAATGCGAGGTCAGAACGTTAACCGTTCCTCCGCCACGCTCGGTCCTGATTCTGCAGCTGAAATAATCACTGGTAAACTAAAGGGAGAATTTTACAGTACTCACTAGCAATGGGTATTGAATTTATGTTCCCAGCTAGGACGCCTGAGTATTAAAAGGTAGGGTAAGGAGAGCAGACAAGTGAAGGCGAGTGCGAAAACATAAAACCGACTACCGTATCTTATGTAAATGAATGCAGTCGAGAATAGCAGTTGATAAAAGTTGAGGTGAAGGCAGACGAGAACGAAAAGAGAGACAATGTAGTGGATGACAATCTGAATGTATGCTCGGATGGAACGGTGGTTAAGGCGGTTTTAAAAATTCGGGGACATTTCTCCACGCCCCAAGAATATTGCTTTTTTTGATAAAAACTTCTCGGGTTTCAAGCCGCGTCAGAATTGAGCCGTCTGGCGACGTTTCGGAAGCTTGCACTGCTTCCATTGTCAAGCCCCCGCTTAACATTAATGTTAAGCGGGGGCTTTTATCAAGCATTGCCGCCGCGAAAACGTACATAATTGCTTTTTTTGTTCATAATAGTACACTAGAATGTTCCGTGGCTCGAATTGCAAGTTAAACTGTAATTCCAGCAACGACATTAGCTAGTGCGGCAAATCGAAACTCTATCATCATGCCCAAAAAACACCCCAATTTTTCATTTTTAGTGGGTTTAATCAGTAGTCTTGGAGAAATTGACGGTAAGGAAGGAGGAAGGATAAGAATGTATTTTTAAAGAAGTATGGATTTGGCTGACTGAGCAGTATAACCACTTTCAGTATTTTCACTCACCTTGTCATCATTCATGTATCAACCATTTTTCAAAGTAATTATGCGATCAAAGTGAAGAAAAACCCAAAATACATGTGACATTTAATTAAAACCACTCCTTAAAACCCCCATGTTACCGAGGCTGGCGACAAGATTGTAGGTGAGCGCTTAGAATAAATAATAGTACAGGACAATACAGGAGCATGTGGAAGAACGTGAAAATCACAAGAAAAGTAATACTTTTTTAGTTTTTAGATGCTGGCATAGACTACAGGATAATATAACAAAGGTTCAAGCTAGTAGACCAAGAAACATTGTGACGGAGAAAGATACCGATTTTGAAATTCATCAACGTTTTTGTACCGAAATTCCCTAAGCGGATATACCTACCAGATTCCAACATGCTTATTTCCAACTTAATGAAAAATCGCACAAAACTTAAGGTTTATTTTTATTTACTTGCCTGCAAAGCTTTACAGTTAAGTTGTATTAGGTTTTGACACTATAGTGGTTTTTTGTGCAGTCACTGTGATATAAAAAATTTGTTTTGGGAGATTCTCTTAAAGAGAAATTAATCTACATATGGCAGAAGCACAAAAATGATTTATTTTTTTTATTATTTTTTTTTTTTTTTTTTTTTTTTTTTTATTTTTTTTTTTTTTTTTTTTTTAGGAAACGCTTAACAGATGGAACACGACATACCAAAGATTTAATTCATTGTAGCAAAAAATAACTGAAATAAACCAATTCACGGATCCTTTACTTTAAATAGTATTTATTATTAGTAGTAGTATTACAGACGTTTTTGTTAATCATTGGGGCACTGTGAGAAACTAATGCAGGAAAGTAATTCTGATAACAGTTAGGAAATTTTGTTTTCCTGTAGTTAATTTACACCGAAAGATTTCATGTCCCTTCGCACATAAAGTAAATATGTAATTATCCTAAAGACACATTAGCCAGGGTATTAATTTTAATATATTGATAATTTAATTCATACTTTAATTAGCCACGGGTTGGGATTAGTGGTTTATTCAATCATTAAATCTTTATTTAACCAAATGAAAATATTTATTTACCATTTCAAATGGAAATACAATCAAATTAAATTACTATCACGAAAATTTGACTCTCTATTATTTATCACTGGCTACCTTTAGAGAAAAAATCTGTTAAGCCCAGGGTAGATATACGAAAAACATTATTTTTTATAACAGCTCTACAAGTGGGAGCTACAATTTACTTATAACAAAAGTAAAGATATCGAAACAGCACAATGAACTAATGAATTGCATATTGAAAATATCCGGGAAGATTGCAATATTTTTTCCCCCCTTTTCGTTTCAGTTATCTATGGACTACGACTACGCAACTTCATTTCCTCTTCTGCGTTTCCGTCCTCCGTTGCCAGTAATCTTTCATTATCTGGCTCTTGCTTTTTCTTCCTCTAAAAATGCCCTCCTTTCCCTGAATGGTTTTTCTTCAGTCAGATCCTTCACCTCTGCAATTTTTCCTCTGAATAATTCCCTGTCTTCCATGCTGATCCCACATCTTTTCAGATCCTGATGGAGCTTCTTCACCCATGGAACTTGAGTCTTCCTGTTTTCTTGAAAGTTGAGTATTTTCTTTGCAATTCTTTCTGGTTCCATTCTCTTGATGTGTCCATAGAAAGCTAATCTCTAATCTAATCTGCAATATTTATGTTGTCTATGAATATTATTTTTTTTTTTTTTTTTTTTTTTTTTTTTGATAGAAGCTTGATTTTTGGCTCTAAATTGGTCGACGTCTGTTATTTCAGTTGTGTCAAATCACTGGATTTTGCCGGTGAGATGGTTGCATTTTTTTTCCACATTTGTTTCAAAATTGTAGTATTCGAGCACAATGCTCAACGTTGGAACGCAGGTCCATAGTCAAGTAACGCATTGAGGTGTTTTGTGTTACATGGCGCACAAGTAAGTGCGGCAGTTCTTGCTAAGCTCCATTTTGGACCCCTGTGAACTCCCCCACGTAGCCCTAAGTGACTTTTGCCTCTCTCCCCCCCCCCCCCCCACGTTGCAAGTAGCTTTTTTCCCTTTTGATTTCAGAAGACATTTTGTACTGTTTTCTCTTGTCAGACTATTGTAAATTAGTTAAGAGATAATTAACTGAGGGAAATAAATATTCACATGCTACGTGGCCTGGCTCGGAACCCCCCCTCCCCCCACGTAGCCTAGCGTAACCTTCCAGCGAACCCTTCCCCCCCCCCCCCTTGAACCGAGCCACGTAGCTTGTGCACGCTCCCTGTGGGATCGAACTTCAGCCAGTACCTTTCTTGAAGAATGTAAGAATAATATGAAAAAACTTACGGTACTTTCGAACGTTTATACTCTATTTACACCGATCCTACGCATTTGTAACACATAACACGTTTGTCATGTTTTATGAAAATTCCCTTGTTCGCTGAAATACACCTATCCAACACTTTTTATGTCTATTATAGGAAATTATTCCCACTCACCAAAGAGTTTATTAGACGGTAGTCTGCGGTACTCGTCAGTAAGACCATCACAAACTATGCAGATGCTTTAATTTGCTGTCATGCATTCTTCATACGCTTTTTTTTAGATTTATTACCAGTCGCATAGGCCTATCTACTGAATCGAAAAACGAGTTGCTCCTCGATGCTGTTTCCACAAAAGTGACATTATAAAATTTGGGCGATATGTTTGCTGGCCCAGGTCTCCGCATACACGCAGGATGTAGAAATTACTGATAAGTCGAAAATACGTAATTAGAGAAGAACGAGGGTAGCACATTCATCTGCGTGCTCCGGATCAGGAAGCGGTGACAATAGGGTACCGGAGGAAGCACGGGTTGTCCTTGCTGCTCGACGATGCGGCAACCGTGGGAGTTTGGCGAGGCCCTTCTCTAATTGGCAGCAGAGAAGTTCTCCCGCTGCACCGGAGCGTACTGCCAGAATGCCAGCAGAGTCAGGTTAAACTGCGGGGAGGGTCGGCCTTGTTAGTGACATCTACTGCTTGCTTCCTGGGCTCGCAACGCTGTCATACATCGTCCTCGGCCAACTCGGATAATGAGCTACACTGCAAGTTGGCTTGTCAGCTCCGGTGGTAATTAATTAGATTCGAGGTGCCTTCATATTTTGGTATGTGGCGAAAAGAAAAATTATTTTTAGTACCTAGAACGTGTTTAATTCATTAACTTCCTGATATAATGGTGTTATAATAAATTTAAATCACTTCCTACTGACAAAATATGGCGTGCCAAACATCAGAGACAAAAACATTGGCACAACATGATTCCCCAATAAAAGCAGTGTAGCAGTTAATGGAACCTAAGGCCTGCATCAGTACATAAATTATACCCATTCTTCACATTTAAAAGGAAACAGTGCAGAAACAAAAGCAGTATAACATGTTCAAAGCTAGTAGCAGGATACTTGGATTTGGTTTATTCACATCAGCACCATTCACATTCTTTAATTTTGTCCTCATCTCTACTTGCTCCTTTGTGTTAATGATTTATGAGTCAATACATTTGAAATCAGTGCTTTCAGTCATCTGTTATTACATCCTAACCAGCAGCTACTATCCTACAAATGCTACTACCTGATTGTCACCGTAATTTAATTTAATTTAATTGCAATGGAGCATAGGCTCCGGTGGCAATTTCCCTACACACCCATCTTCCCCCTATCCTGCACCTACCTACATTTGCCCTCTACAAATTTTATCTTTAAATTCTTTCAAAGTGTTCGGTAAATTATTCATCATTTCTCTTGGTAACTCGTTCCAATCCCTGACACCCTTACCTAAAAAAGAGAATCTTCCTACACCCTTGTGCCTGAAATCGAGTGCCAGCTTGTGGTCATGGTCATCTTTTCCCTTCCATGCACTACTTTTCATACCTATTGCAATATCTTTCCATGCCTCATCGCCAGTATATGCCCTGTACACTCCCATGACCCTCCTCATTCTCCTCCTGTCTTGCAATGAATCCCATTCCTGCTCCTTTATCACATCCGTCACTGATTGCATTCTGCGATAATTTCCAGAAACAAATCTAGCAGCCCTTTTTTGCACCCTCTCCAACTCCTGTATTTGATACGTAGAATGAGGGTCCCATACTACACTACCATATTCGAGCAATGGTCTGACCAAAGTTTTGTAACCCAATTCATTGACTTCTCTCGTATATCCCCTAATCACTCTCTCCAACAAGTGCAGAACTTTGAAACCTTTTCCTACCACCTATCATATGTGTTCTGCCCAGTTAAGTTTGTTATCAAAAGTAATTCCAAGATATTTACATTTCAAGTCTTCAGGAAGAGGACTCCGACTCTTTTACTGTTTTAGCTTGCAGCTCAGTAAGAACTCACTTCCTCATTTCATTTAGTGCGGATCACGAAAAAACGTTAAAAAAGACAGGCTGAGAACTTCTTTTCGTAGTTTTAGTACAATGGTCTAACACTGGACTAAAAATGAGATTATAATAGTCAGTATTACTTTGTTAAGTAGTGGATATTGAAACATATTCTCTAAGCAATTAATAACTTCATAAACAATTAGAAAATATATGTATCTACTATTTAAACTTTCATCATTGTGTAATACTGAAATATTTTTATAAAAATTCCGCAAGTAGTGACTACTTCACTATATTATTACTATTATTATTATTACTATTATTATTATTATCATACACCTTGGGTGTAAAATTCTCCCACCCATTTTACTTCTGCCATTTACGAATTTTCACTTGCTAATAAATTTGGAATAGAGTGTTGTGCCTATATTTCTGTCAAATTTACTTTAACCGCTTGTAATGTGACGCTTGACACCACATTACACGGCGTATTTTATTATATTAATGAATGTGTATTAGAATAATTATGCATAAAATCTTGGTCGATTTTTTTCCCCTCTTTAAACAAGCTTATAAAATACGCAAGGTGGTAAGAAAGGCTGTGACGTCAATGTGAATACTCATCTTATTTTAATGAGAATATGTAATAGACAAAAAGCGTTTCATAAGGCGAATATTGAGTGCCGTGCAACCTTCGCTAGAGCGTATCCTCGAGATACCGGGTGTTTCAAAAATGACCGGTATATTTGAAAAATCAATAAAAACTAAACGGGGAGCGATAGAAATACACCGTTTGTTGCAATATGCTTGGGACAACAGTAAATTTTCAGGCAGACAAACTTTCCAAATTAGTTAGAATTTTCAACAACAGATGGCGCTGCAGTCTGGAAAAATCTAAAGTACTATATGATCTAAGGAATAAACCATTTTTTCACAGCAAACTTGCAATCTGTGAACAGCACACGCTTACAGCAGAAAGACGACTTACAGAATAGCGAACTCACAGACTGTGTTTACTTCTATATCTTTAAAATCGCCTGCAGCGCCATTTGTTGTTGAAAATTCTAACTAATTTCGAAAGTTTGTCTGCCTGAAAATTTACTGTTGCCCAAGCATATTGCAACAAACTGTGTATTTCTATCGCTGCCCGTTTAGTTTTTATTGATTTTTCAAATATGCCGTTCATTTATGAAACACCCGGTAGTCGCCTGTCTCTCACAAAAGGAGTGGGGTGAGCCTACATTTCCGGAAACCGTGAATGTCAGCTGGCGGGAAATCTCGTGTCTTCGGCTCATAGCGTCACCTCCGAAGGCCTCCGAACTAAGACGAGTATCACAGCTCGCACGAAGTGAGTGCGACCGCGAATAAAATATCAGCAATATATCACGTAATATCAGGAAGCCTATCAAAAAGAAAACATAACTAGAATTCTGGGATTTTCTGTGCAATATGTACCTCTGAGATCAAGGGGGAGGAGCCAAGTTTGCGTGAGGGATGGAAACGGCGACGATCTCAATCTCTGGCAGAGGTTCCTGACGCTGCTTCTTATTCTGACTTGCATTACAGAGTCGGATGTTGCCTGTAAAGGTAGCCACACACGTGGAGGCCGGGCCGCAGGGAAACACGGACCGCAGGGATTTCATCGAAGTGGCGCTGCACACACGGGGGGTTAAAATCCTCAAGGGTTTCTCGGTCTCAGAGTTGGCTTCACGATGGCAGCATCCGATGATGTTCACGCATTGGCTGCTGTTACTATTTTCTTTATTGAATCTGTCATAGTGCTACCTCTCTCTAAGTTGCCTAGTAAAACTTGAAGCAGCCTTTTTCTGTAGTTCCATATCTTCATAAAAGCTTCCTATCATATTTCAAAAATTTGCCTCGGAACTCGGATAAACGGACTTTTACTGTAATTGATTTATTCACATTCGTAAATACATCAACAACATAAAATTAAGTTTAAATGACATAAAAACTAAATTAAAATAATATTAGTTTAAAATCATGTTGTAATTAATATAGTTGATCATGTGATTTAAACTCAAATTCAAATCACATAACATCATTTGCATTATAATTTGATAGAACAATTGCTGATGTGTCGTTGTTTTGAGGTAATTTATCAAAATCTGCTGGTGGTTTATAATGATCCTGCGGGTGTTGCTTGAAAAGGTTGTGGGCTGAGACTATTCGATGAGGTTCCTGGATAAAAAAATATCCAGGACTGCTGCCTGCAGAATAGCACAGGCCAGAAGTAGGTAACCGTTGCTCACTGTAAGACATTCCTAAACAGCCCATTCCGACTTGAAACAGGGTGTCATTAATTATTTTTTCTGCTATTAGCATTTGATTGGTCGGAAGGCCACGTAATTTTATGGCAACGGTTTTGCTAACAACGTCAAAGTGATCTTCTTGCAGCCGGTTTTTTTTTTTTTTTTTTTTTTTTTTTAATGTTCTTCAGCACATCACTTCGCGAATATTCATTTCCTGATGGTTTAATGTTGCTGTTTTTTTTAGTATTGATTCTTTTTTTTTTTTTGCATTTGGTTCATTCTCCTTCAATATTTATGCCAGCTTGGCGTAGGTAGCTTCTCGTTTGTTTGTGTCGTTGTATTCCTGGTGCTTCAATTCCGATAGACATGACTCACTGTCATATATATTTATAAACACGGAACATCACGAAACGGAACATTAGAAACAAAACAGAGAAACAAAATTGCAACACATGCAGGCACTCACAAGAAATCCTGGAAGGCCGACTGACCACAGGACACACGCTGAGCTTCTCACCCTCCCTCCCGGCCTTCCAGGAAATAAGAATTGTTTTTCGGCGAGGATTTGGCTGCACCGGGGTGCGGCCACGGCCTCAAGAAACTGCCCACACACGTGGTTGGATCCCGCAAGGCCGTGACCATCCCGTCCAAATCCCGTGGGTTTCCCGCACGTGTGTGGCGGCCTTAATGCTAATCTCGGCTTTACACGTACTTAGCGTAACTGCAGCTGCCTTGTGAGGCACAGGGTCATGGCCGGCTTAAGGAATTCCGGGACCCCATACGAAGTTTGATTTCTCGACCCCCTACTTCTTTTCTAGGTGTACTTTTTCCTACACTTTTGATAATTTTCGTGGCTTTATACACACACACACACACATATATATATATTGTAATAAAATTTCAATTGTAGTGGCGGAAAAGGGAGGGGGGAATTATTACTTATTAATTCTTAAAAATGAAATGCAATTAAAATATGATAAAGGTGAGCTAAAAGGAACCAGAACCATGAATATTAGACACAAAATAATATCCCATTTATTGATTCTTATGGCTTATACAAGGCCGGGTAATATTTAACTTTACGTTAAACATATTTAGACCAACAAAACAAGCAATACCCGACGTTTACAATCCGCCGATGAAAGCAAACAAAAACTGAATGAAATATTTCAACAAATAAAAACAGCAAAGTTAACATATGAAAAACATGGCAACACAGGCCATCAAATTGAAGCTAACATTTTTACTGTAACAAAGGAGTATCCCAGGGGCGCCGTATAAAGTTAAAGAAAAGCATCAAAATGAATTTACAATTAGCAAGATGCTTGAAATTTACAGTGAAACATAAAAATCAGCTAGCTCAGTGATTTAGTGGCGGGAGCAGAGTCTTATCCCAGTGACGCTTAAGGGTTCACAAGTCCGTTAAAACCCAATGAATAGTGACCGTCTGTATCCGGTACATTACCATAAAAGCATCGCCGTGATGGAGCGTGACACGCACAATGTCACTGCAGCTGTGGAAGCCAGATAAGCGGGTACGACCGCGTTATTAGAACAACTTCCAGATAATGGCAGGCATGCCATATAACCTCTCGCTTCCCAAAGCAAGAGAGTGATCACATCCAGACAATGATCACCAGACGAGAGCGTGTCGGCTGACACGTCTGTTCAGTAACTCGTCCCGGCAGCAAGTGTGGCTTAAGATGGCTTCTTCCTTCTTCCTCGGAAAGTCGTCTCTCCACATGTAACAAACTCCCTAGAATTAGTACTGTGGACCCTTATGACATCCACGATTGGTTATCTACACAAGTCCGCGTCACGTGTTTGATATCGCGCCTCGCATTCGCTGCATCCCTCCGCGCAATTTCTGCCTGGCCTTCAGTGTAGCAGCGGAGTGGGGTGAGGTCAGCGCCCTTATCTTAACGGAACTACAGCCGTGCGGCCCTGGCGCCGCTGAGTCGGGGTCTCATCTATTGTCCCTCTCTCAACCGTCCGAAAATGGCAGTTTCCAGCCTCCCATATTCACTACCTTACTGAGCCACGAGTTTTACAGAAAATAAATTTACAACAATTATACCTCTGGCTGCACTGGTTTAATATATATATTTAATTTATCCATACAATCCCCATTATTTACGGTATTTACACGTCACAAGATTGAATATAATTAATAAAATTGAATATAATTAGTAAAATTATGAATATAATTAATAACAATTTAATTATATTCATTGTGGGTGACGCTGTCACACCACGATATATATATATATATATTCTGTGTGTAGAGCTCAAACTACGATTAAAGATACGGTCTGAGGTTTCTCTAAATCTGTATACAAACGGGCCAGCAGTTTATTGAGTATTAGCTGAACGGGAGCAACTTCGCCAAGTGTTTGGTGTTTTACCAGTGCATCTCATATGGATCTCCCAACTACTGTCGCTTTCATTTCTGGCTTAGCCCTTCTGCCCATTATGTCAAATGAAATTGTTTTTGTATTCAATTTTATAGCTATTGTATTTATAATACACTTCCTGTATACGACATTTCTTTTCTTGCCTTTATTTTAATTTTTAATTCTCTGTGATAGCTCTTTCCACTTACACATTCATATAATATGATTGCGTGACAGTTCATGGCTAGAGAGAATTTTTGAGAAGCTTTGCCAGTCTCTTAAACCATTTCTTATGATAGAGCCACCATTCGAATTAAATAACTTGCAACAAAAGTAATAGACAGCATCTTTTGTTCGAGAATATACAAGCCACGTTCGTTTAACTTTATCATCATTTTAAAGATGACGGAAGCAATGAAAAATAGAGAAACACTTTCTTGTTTCGCTATCCATAGAAAATTTTACATTTCTTTCACTAATGTCTTGCGGACCTTCCTTAATCGCTCTTATCGTAAAATTATCATTTATAACATCCGGCCAGGTTCCCGGATCGGTAAGATCATCGACAACTTGAAGACTGTTACCTTCCTTAGACGATGTTCTTTCCTCTCGACCGAGGGTGGCGGTGTAACAGTTAGCGTTCTGGCCTCGCATTCGGGAGGACGGCGGTTCGAATCCCCGTTCGGGCATCCAGATTTGGGTTTTCCATGGTTTCCCAAACTACTGCAGGCAAATGCCGGGATTCTTCCTTCAAAAAGGCCATGGCCGAATTCCTTCCCAGTCCTTGCCCCACACCCTTTCCCGTCTCTAAAGACCTAGTTGTTGAGTCTTTCTTGCACAGTCCATACAATTGTTCAGCAGTATCGACAGATGACGTTTTAATAACACTACATTCTTTTTTATCACAACGTGCATTCGTCGAAACAATGTTAGTTCAATTTAAAAATTTATTTAATGCACCCTTTTGCCGCAGTTGCTCTTTTTGGATATCATACCTATGTTTTCTTCTTTTAGCACCTGACAAGTACTTACGATCCATTGTGCACTCTTGTGCGAAACAAATCACAGGTTCTGATACCACCAGACATATACACACAAACTGCGTTCGTACTTCACACCTGACTGGGTTGCCGAACCAGGGCCCGTTATTCGAACGCGCTAGTCTCCAATAACAGCGGAAATCCCAAACAGCCAGGCGGCATCGGCATTGTGAGCAGAATGGCGTATTGCGACTAGGGTTGCCACCAGGGGCGGATCCAGGGGGGGGGCTAGGGGGCTCAAGCCCCCCCAAAAGTATCTAGGTCCCTCCCCCCGAAATTTTAATATTGGAGACCTTTTTTTGTTTTTGTTTTTGTTTTTTTAGCTCTATGGATTTTAGGCCCAAGCAGGCTATAAAGATTACCCTATGGCCAACTCAACCCCCCCCCCAAAAAACCAAAATTCGCTCAAGCCAAGCCCCCCCCCAAACCAAATTCCTGGATCCGCCCCTGGTTGCCAGATACAGGATAATAATTCCTGGACATTTCTGGGATTAAAAAGGTTTTTTAGTGATACAGGATTATAATTTCCGGGATATTTATGAGGTTAAAAAAGGCATTTTGGTGGTATGTTTAAAGAGTGAATAAATATTCAAATTAATTAAAAAAGTTGTATTTTATGTAAAAATTATGCTACGTAATATATATATATGTTGAAAATCACCATGTCATAGTTGAACAGTTTATACATATTGTCTCTGGTCGTCAGTAAGGGAGCGAGTATAAACCACGTAGCTCTATTTTGGCCTCCTGTGAACCCCCCCTCCCCCCAACATAGCCCTATGTGGCTTTTGCCTCAACCTCCCCCCCCCCCCTCCCACGTAGCAAGTAGCTTTTTTCCTTTTGATTCCAGGAAACATTTTGTACTGTTTTCTCCTGTCAGACTATTGTAAATTACATAAGGAGATAATTAATGGAGGTAAATAAATATTCACATGTTGTTGTATGTTCTGTTCCTCATTTTAACTGTGAAAAATGTTATGAAAGGAAGGCTACGTGGTCTGGCTTGGAATCCCCCCTCCCCCACGTAGCCCAACTTAGCCTTCCAGCCAACCCCTCCCCCCCCCCCCCCCGCCCTGGCCGAGCCACGTAGTTTGTGCACGCTCCCTAAGGTGGAGCGCTCCTCTACCTCCCTCTGCGAGCGCGGCATGGCCACCGTGGTATCTTAAGTTTGAGAAAAAACTGGTACGGGAATTCCGGGAAGTACCTGGATTTCCCGGCCATCTGGCAACTCTAATTGCGCATTTCGGCGACATCAAACGTTTCTGGTATTTCCTAAGAAGCCGGCAACTGACTGGACTAGAAATGGAAAGCTATATCGTCGTCGGTTCGAGAGAAGATCAACAATCGCGGTATTCATCAAATCTGTCCTGTTTGTGGGAAAATAGGATCAACAACGAAGGTGCTCTCGACACTAGGACTATTGTGAACGCAGCTTGTTAACATTCTAAATTTGTAGATTATTTATTTTAGCAGGAAAATTGTTCGTTAAGTAAGGACAAAATTTGAAGGGGATCGTGGAGGAGGCCCCCTCAAGCTTGGGGCCCCCCATGACTGCGGTTCTCGCAGTAGCCTTAAACAGGCCCTGCACAGGGTCTCACATTCCATGTGTCTTTTGTCAATCATCGCCGGCTTCTATACTTCAGCTACTATGGTAAAGTGTTACATCACCAAGTCCATTATGTGTGAATTTCATGAAACTAGACAACAACATGTAAGTTTCCCTGGAATGAGGAGCTTCTATTCTAACCTTCAAAGTAAAATCCTACTGAGCTAACAACGTAATTTGCCAAGACAGTTGTTAGAAAAGAACCTTGCCTTGCAAGGCTCTTTTAATACTTTCTCATAAATTTTGAATGGTATAATTGTTCCACTCATTGTGCCCAAGGTTATTGTTTAAAATAACAGCATCATTGATAATGATGTCTGATGTTGATATTTGTTATCCTCCAGATGTATTAGGCTAATTATTTGAGCTTAATTTCAAAGTAAATTTTATTTGTTTGTTTGTTCTTTGAAACGGCTAATCGCGTTGTTATGTTGTGCAAACATGTATTAATACTAAGGGTAAATTGGCCTATATGTGTAATTGCCATTTGAAGCTAAATAAATATCATATTGTGCCAATTTTCCTATACTTCCAAATGCGTTGAGATTCTTACGGATTTCATATCTGCATTACCTCTTAAAATTGAATATCCTCCATCAATGGTTTTATTTAATTATGTTATTACCATAAATTATCTTCGCTCGTTGTGTATACTACAATTTTGCATACCCTATGTGGGGAATTTTCTACAAGCTGTTGCTCTCACAGGTTTTGAAGCATGTAAATGAAGCTCATCTTAATATCAAGAACATATAGCTTCTATTCAAGTATTCACATATCCTTATAAATTGTTGATGCTTATGATAAGATGATAACAACCACACTAAGCCAGACTTCTTTCGCACATAGACATCAGTGAATGTATTACTGCATTTTGTATCATGATTTTACAGGTAAGTGAACTGAAAGATACACAATTCTTGGATACTGTAATTGATGGATGCTATTTAAATTTTGCAATATACAGTAAGGAATAATGACAGTTCTACATTATCTGAGCAATAGCACATTACAAGACTGGTATCAGGAGAAATTAGAAGCCACTGAATTAATGACAACTGTTTGCCATATACTGAAATAATATGTGCCTTTTTGAAGACACATTATATCAATAGGAAACAGTCATTGCCAAACAAACACCAATTTTACAATGGAGTAATTGTGGCCAGTTTTTCAAAAAATTCACAGAGAGTTGCCACTTCGCTGAATTCAGACAATAAAAACAGTATGAATAGAAATGAACTTCCTCCCTCATCTTGTAACTGATAACAAAGTTACTGCAATTTCGTATTCAAATGTGCGAATCAATGATAAATTTATGGAGGCACCATATACATATCATTCAGTGTAGTGGAATACTGAGGGGAAAATAAAGAACCACGTTTCCCTTTCGTAATTATGACAACCAAACTATCAGTTGTTTCTTCAGGTATTAACAACAGAATTTTATAACCATTCCTAAAAATATATCTATTGATCTTAGCGTATAAGAACATACATTTGTGACCTGAAGGCATTAAATTATTTCATTAAAAAATTAAATACCAATATGTTTTAAATTTAAAATATTTTTATTATTTATAAATAACAACAGAAATGAAACTGAGGTGATGGATGATCAGTTTTATAACTCAAACTCAAATTCCTTGCATCATCAGGGGCAAAATTCTTGTAGTTCAGATACACAAAACCAGATGATAAAAATAGGTTTTTACAGTCACTTAGTAATCAATACAAGACTTCTGAGTTATTTGAGATTATTTCTCTGTTTTAAAATATTTTGGCTTGTTGAAGGGTACTTGTGGAAACAAAGCGCCCAACCATTCATTTCATCATTTCAAAGGAACACATTAGATAATGATCAATCAGCCCATTTTCAATTAGCAGTAAGATGTTCTGTGAGCATCTTCTCCAGTTTGATAGCAGCATCTGTAAATATTCTTATACCTTCAGACAAATTGTCTGATGACATTTTATCCTCATTCATCTTCCAGCGAAAAGTTGGTTCGTCGAGAGATACTTTATCAATTTTTGCATTCTTAGCTGCAAAAGAAAAATCACGCATATTATTTTTTTAATGCCACAATTTCTTGTGTTTTGACAGGGTCCACAATTTCATTAGCTCTTTCATTTTAAAATGCCAAAAATATATGTTGAACTTATCATTCCTTTAACAATAACATTACAGTTTGCTGTTATAGTAAGTTATTACTCAACTGTCTCTTAGTGAGATTATCCAGCATTAATTCAAGAAAATGCAGTGTAAGTATTACAGAATACCAACCTGATTTTGCATTGAGAACTTCATGTACTGGATCATTACTTGAGTCAAGTTGTTGAAGAATATTTGGATTTATAGTTAACAAGTCACATCCAGCTAATGCTTTCACCTCACCAACATTACGGAATGAAGCAGCCAGGATGACTGTTTTGAAATCAAATTTTTTGTAATAGTTATAAATTTCAGTCACAAATTTCACTCCAGGGTCTTCATGTGCTTCAAACTTCTTTCCTGTCTTGGCTACAACCCAGTCAAGAATACGTCCAACAAATGGTGATATCAAAGTTACACCTGCTTCAGCACAAGCAACTGCTTGGTAAAATGAGAATAACAATGTCAAGTTGCAGTGAATCCCATATTTTTCTTCAAGTACCCTAAAAGTAGGCATAAACAAACTTTCTAACAGTGTACTCCACATAAATTCCATTTAAAATAATAATAATAACATGTTTCTCACATCTAGGAGCATTTAGAAAGCTGAAAAAATGTTATTCATAAAAATAAAACAATATACAAATTACAGTTAGTACTTTGTTTATATCTATAAACTCATAAAATACCAGTGATTCATAATTCATTTATATGGAATTTCAGAGTGCAGGCCAGAGAAAAATCTAGTTAAGGATATGTAAGAGATAAGTTTTTCAAAAAAAAAAAAAAAAATAGCAGGAATGGAAAGCTCATGTGAAAATCCCTTAGACAATTTAAGAATAATTCTCTGTGTTAACACATTTTACACACACACACTCACACACATACAAAAAATATTACTTATGTTTCCAGTATGTGAGTTGCTACAGTCACAAACCACTCAATATAGACGAAACAGCTGTGGAGAAATACTGTGATTAACCTAATTCTGTTCACAGGACTGAAAGATCATCTGACATGGAAAGAGGTATGGGAATTAAGGTTTGGGTGAAATTATTACATTTCATTCTAAATTTGTTACTTAACCATATCTTCCCAGCTTTAAGTTTTATGTAAGAAAGTTTTTTTTTCTCTAACAGCCAACCTACTTTTACACTGTTATATACCAACATGTGCCCTCATCTGCATAAAATAAGCATACCTTTTCCCTCTCAAGAAACTTACTGCACAGTGTCTGTGATGTGATTACTAGCTTCACCAATTCATGATTTTAATATATCTGCGAACTCAAGATTATTAATCACAATCTGTGTAGAACAGTATTTAAGTGCCTTTCAGAATGATCACAGCTTTTGCTGCAAACATAGATGCTTCAGAGGGTTGTTCAAACATACTTTTTTTATTACTAGCATAGAAAAGAAAACATATACTACATCCCTGTCTGATGCAATTTTTTATTCATCTATGTGCAAATGTAAAGTGTTGTACCAATTACAATCTGAGTACCCCTTAGTTTTCAGTCTCAGATTCAGAAACAAATTTCTTAAGTACTCTACAATATACATTTTAAAGCTATAAGTAAAATCCTTTGAAAATATTATTCATACTGAGAGTCCTTCAAAATACTGTTGTGAGATTAATTTTTCTTAAAGTAATTTAAGCAATTATTTACTTATTTAGCACCAATGGAGAAAGTAGGAAGAATAAACTTCTATGATGAACATTATATAAAAGGATTTTGTGTTCTAGCGGCACCAAGACATGAGGGATGGTCATCCTGAAACCTATGTAGCTTGCTAAATAGCTTAAACCTGCTTTCAACATTTTATTCTAACAGGCTGGATGTGGTAATGAGCATAATTCAAGTCATGCCAGTATTTATATTTTCATATCCTCCCCACACCATACTAAAAATAACAAGTTCTAGATAATAGTAGAGTTCTGTATACTGTATTATCAGAAGAATATTTGGAGTGGTACCTCACAATACAGAGCAGATAATTTCCAGGAATACATTTTTAAATTATTTTTTATATCCTGATTTTACATAGCCTACCACCCTGTTACCGGTACCTAAAACAAGCCCTTGGTTTCTATAATTTGTTTAAATTTCCTTTTCTGTTTGTATAGTTAATAGATGTTAATTATTTCTAAAAGATTTAACAGTTCCAAATATTCTTCAAGATCTTCTAACTACAGCTATACCCCCCACATCAAAATAGTGAATGTCAACATATCTCACCACCAAATGAATGGACTATCTATATAATACTGTTATCTGCATATCACTTCCTATCACCAAATAGTTTTCTACACTATAGCTGAGCTATGCTGACACCAAAGCTACTAGCTTTCTTTTCTGATGCTGCAGGGTGATCACTGACTTCCCAACCATCCAATGTGATCTGCCAGCTTCTCGTTCCACTTACAAATCTCATCCTTCTTCAGTACTGTCCTCAGATTCACCCACTCCCACCTGAGTAGATTCCTCCTGGAATCAGAAAAAGCCACTCCTCAACCCTTATAGATGTGCCTTTGGTTTCTGAATATAACACAGTGCATGGATTTCACCATGATAACATTTCCAAGGTCTAAGAGCAATCTTGGTAACAGACAGCACTTTCTATTTCCAATTTGAGCATTCTTATTCCTCTTGTGTTTCTCTCCTGCCCTTCTTTCCACTCCTGATGCTACATACTCACATTGCCTCATATGTTCTGCCAGTTTCGTGTCCATATATTTTGTCCTCTTGCATAATGATGCTAGATTAGTAGCTTCATCTAGCAGGTGCCAGAGTTCTGTATCACATTTTATACCATGTATTCATAGACTGAAGTTCAATTTGAAAATGATATCTTAATTTTATTTTATTTTCAGACCACATGCTCAATTGTACTTACTTCACCACAGTCATGCATGTTTGTTTCTTTTAAACTTATTTGTTCTAAAAAAAACTACTGTAAGGACCATTGCGATGGTTGTATATGAGTCATGGGAATCCCCTCTTTCACACAAGGTAGTATGTTGAGGGCCCTTCTGGCCTTGATACTGTTGTTCCACATTTGCTGTCATTCATCAATTAATGCATCCCAAATATATTCAATAGAAACTCTAATTACTTCCATAGTCAGGTCATACCTTACATTTTTTATCCAGTATAATGCTCCATGCTTCTTCACTTCAAGATCCAGTCCCCAGTACAACGGTTTGTGCATCTTGTGGACATGTTTTTGTAAGCCCCAGTTGGCATCAGCAGAATTCCTTTGTCATACCCCAAAGTAACTCCTTTGGTTTAACCAATTATCCTGTAATGGAGACAAGTATTGCACCATGGTATCACATGCAGTAACAAGTTTCTTCATTTTAACCTTCTTTAGTTGCTTGCCCTATGTGCTTGCTGTGTATCCAGTAATGGAGACAAGTATTGCATCTTATTAGCGGCTTATGATGAGCAATGACAATTTAAATCACTGCTCACCAGTGTTTCTTAACTTGTTTATTACCAGGGTCTCTCTTCCAGATGAAGTGTGATGTGAAATTCAGTCATTCATCCAGATGCACACCAAGATAACAGATTTTCTTTTTATTGTATTTCCCTGAACATTTAGTACAGAATTTCATTGTAGTTTTCTCCTTAAAATCAAGTAACCTGTTTTGTGCAGTGCTAGGCCAATTTCTGCACAGCATTCCAGTGCAGTTTTGCTGCTTGTTTCAAGTTGTTGCTTGGATTTTGTGTTTACCAGAAGAGTGGGTTGTGAGCAAATGCTACCAAACGCTGCAGTTCTGGTGTTTGTTGCAAGATGTTTATGTCTTTTTTCAAGCAAATATCCTAAAAACATACTGATCCCTGCAAGCAACCTTTCAGCAGACATTTTTGTTTGAACGTGTTAGGGCACTACCATCTTGCGTACCGATTTCTCATATAGTCACAGTTGATTTTATTTTCCAGCTTTTGACCAATGCACACCACCAGACATTGTTGAATGTGCCAGTGATGAGCTACAAGAGTAATATGTGGTATCCAACTGATTTTAAAATTTACTAGTAACCCATAAAATCAAACAATAGATTTGGTTAAGAGAGAGTAACTTCTTGGCCTGACTGAATTATAAATGTTTTATAGTATTCAACAATTTCTTAAAATGTGATTACTATGCATGTTCTCTTCTTATTATGAATAAGGTATGGTATTAGATTTGCTTAATAGCAATTAATCTACTATGTACACAATTTATAGAACTGACATTTCAGTTGTAACAAAATGTGTTAACACCTCTTAGAGGTTAATAGTCTATTTATGTTACCCTTGTTTTATTAATAAAGAAAAAGACTAATAAAAGGATATGTTGTCTTACTTGGCTGCTTGAATGCCTTCCCAGGTTGAAGCTATTTTGATGAGAATACGATCTTTGCTTATTCCCTCTTCCTCAAACAACTCTATGATGCGTCTAGCCTTTTTAATGGTACGCTCTTTGTCAAATGACAGTCTGAAATAAATATACAAAATTTAATTCAAAGACTCAGTTGCTTTGGTATCAAATTATAATCTGAAACAACAGTGGAAATTTCTAAAACACTGAAATCTTTTAATTTAACTATAAAACAATGGAAATATATTTTAAAAATTTGTGTTGTTAAGGATTGCATTTCTTACCATATTACTGATAAGCAAGTAACAACAATTTTCAGTTTACTGTTCCAAGATAATATCATATTGTAATCCTTTCTTCAAAGCACATTGTATACATCTGAATCATTTAAATAAATAAAAATATTTTTAAAAATTTAATTCTGGTATTACTGAAGTATAACTGTTTGAGGTAACAGTGGTAGAGCAGTGTTGGTATTTGGAAAGTAATGACTAATCATTAAGATACCTGAAACACAATCTAAGAGCCAGTGCTGTGTTTATGAATCTTGTGTCAGTAGTTTGAAGTTAGAATACTATCATCAGGTTATAGCATAGCATTACTAGCAGGAGGAAATTGGTTTAAAAAAAAAAAAAACTCATTTAGCCATCACATATTTTATTATTATTAAGCTATTATTTACCTAGCATCAGCTTCGGTAGAAACACGTCCTGGTATAACTTTTAAGATTTCTACACCAAAAAGTACAATTAATTTGTCCATAGCTGCTTCCAGTTGGTTTTCTAAAGAACTGTGAAAAAATAAACACAGTTATAAATATTAAACAAAACAAATATTCAAGTTAAGTATCAACATTAAAAATCTTAATTATAATATCAAAATTATTTATATTAGATATACTCTTTTTTAAATTATAGGTAACTACATTCATAGTTATTAATTAATTATAATTGATCATACAACCTGGTGCCAATTTCAGCACACACCTACTAATGCTTGAAACTATCGTAGTTAAAACAGCTGAAGTTAAATGTAGTAGGACAGTTGGTAGGAGAAAAGGAAAGAAAATCCCATTGTGCAATGACAGGGTAAAAGTGATGTTCTATGGAAGGACAAAGCCTGCAGGATATGGTTCCAAAGGAGAAAGCGAAGGAGTGTACAGTGGTAAAAAGAAAGGAGCAAAGTAATAGAGGAAGAAAAAAAGTAATTGATGGAAAATTTTACAAAACTACTGGAAGAAGTAAAATAATAAGGAGCAGTGATAAAAAAGAAGGGAAAGAGAAAAAAAAGACCAATACCAAGAGACAAAGGAAGAAATTTCATAGAAACAAATTGAAGATGCTGCAAAGATAATGAAAAGAAGTAAACACTCCAGAGTGGTTGAAATTGAAATGTTAAAGTAGGTAGTTCAGAGCATTGGGGAAAGAAGAATGAAAGCAATTTTATTTGTTAATGATCTACTAGTTTGGGAAGAAGATGAAAGAGAAGTACAGGATCAGTTGGATGTCTCGGAGAGACTACTTGCTCAATACAGCATGAAGTTTTCAGCAAGAAAGAGAAAAGTGATAATTCAAGAAAGAAAAGCAGGACTGACATATGCATATCACTTAGAGGAGAGCAATTGAAGAAAGTTAAATGTTTCAACTGTTTGAGATGCTTCAAGTTCAGCTGCACAAACTATTTCATATAAAGTTAAACTAGTATGATTTCATTATCTCCTATTATTTTTAGTTGGAAGATATAATATATTTTTCTGTTCATCAAATACATAAATGATTTTTTTATTTATATTTCCTTTATTATTGTCAAGTTTTGCTTCATACTAGGCTGAAACTAATTGCACTGCTTTTGATTGGATTGAAGAAAATGAAGGGAGCAGGATGAAAATAAATGAGTAAAATCAGGAGGTGTGTTTTTTTTAAGAGTTTTAGGTGTCTGATATGGAATAGAGATTTGCTGCAAAAGGTATAGGAAGGGATTTATAAGACCTACTTTGTACCAATTTTGATGTATGGATCAGAAATACAGATGATGAAGGAGACAGAAAAGGAGAGTACAAGTGATGAAAACGAATTTCAGAGGAGTAATAGTAATGAGAAGGGACAGGATGAGGAATGAGAAAATCAGGTAAATGATCAAGGAGGAATAGATACAACAAAGAATAGATAAATCAAGGTTACAGTTATATGTTTATGTGAAGATAATGGAAGAGGAGAAGTTACCAAAGAAGATTCTGTACCGTGAGTTAAGAGGCCCTGAAGAAGATCAAGGGACAGATGGGTGAAAGGTGTTAAAAAGTGTGTTGAGAAAGAAGAGGAAATTGAATGACAGTGCAAGAAGAAAAATGTTGGATGGATAGGAAGCATTGGAGAGGCTTTTGTTCCAAACAAATACAGCCTGCACTTAGAGACTGCCCAAGATCATGATGATTCCTTATGCTTCTTCTTCTTCTTTCATTTCATCCTCTTTAGGGTACCTCGAATCAGTCACTTTCCTTGCATTACACTAATTTTCACTATACAACTTTTCAGTATTTCAGGAAAGTTGTTCTGCAGCATCCCTTAACAGTTTATTGCCATCCCCAACTCTCTTACGTGCAAATGAAAATTTTTTGACTCTCTTTTAGCTAAAATCAAATGCTAGTTTGTGTTCTTGGTCACCTCTTCCCTACATTTTTTTTCTTCTCCCAACATCAAGTCAAGCCTCATCAACAATGTACTCCTTATTTTCTTTTTTGTTATTTTCTCACTGCTCATAGATGTGAAGGTTATGAGAACCAAAAAAGAATGAAAAGCAATGAACAGAAAGTAATTTGACCATGGCCTTTTGTAAAAGTGACCTACATGATCACCTTGAGTGATTTTTGTAACCAAGGAAAAATAAAATTAGATGGATGGCCCTGGTATCAAAACCACCTCCTCCTGAATACCAGTACTGAGACTATAGACCTAACACACTCCCAGGAATCTCTTCCTATACTTTCTTTCTTCAAATCACTCTCAAACTAACTCCTTTCTCATACCAATCACTGGCTGTATTACATTTTTCACGTAGAAATATAGCTGGCCTTCTTTCCGTCCCTTCCAACTCTTCCATTTGAAAGTCATGTTGCTTCCATACTACTCAAATTTCACAAGCAATTATCACACAGGACTGGTACATACTCTCATCACTCTCTCCAGCAGATGCATGACATTGAAACCTTTCCCTGCCACCTGCACAATCTAACCTGACCAGTTGAGTTTATCATTAAAACATATGGTTAGTTATTTACACTTTATGCCTTCAAGAAGATTTTCTTTCTCCAACCTTTATTTTGTTACTCTTTTTAGCATTTATCTCCATTCCATTTTGAGCTCTATAATGATCAATGAAAATTTCATATTCCAGCAATCCTTCCATTAACAAAGATTCTGCTATAAGTGTATGTGGTTTGTTCATCTCTTCTAAGTTAGCAAATTCTGCTGTAAGTTTCTTGTTCATAATAGTACCACTTCAGAAATGCAGTCTGGTAACTGGCTTAGGCATATTCTCACCATTACTTTTCACATTTCTTATTGGAACTGTATTTTTTACTGACAACAAATCTTCTCAGGTTTGATTCCAGATATAATTTTATTTTTAATAAAATCTGGCTGCAAACCCAAGAAGATTTGTTGTTATTTATTCACCGGGAAAGCCTACACTCATGTATTTTTTACTGTTTCATCAACTTTAAGTTCACTTCTTTGGAGTTAATTATTTCTTTTACCCCCCATCTGTAATCAGTACCCCTTTCTTCACCTCTGTTTTTCCATTGTAGCTTTAGCTAACAACTGATAAAATATCCCCATCTACTTAGTTATGAAACTACATCTACACATGGTCTCCACAACCACAATGCTCATGACATACCTCATTCCTTTCCATCACTATGATTACCCAACTCACTGATTGGTTCAACTATCGCCAATCATGGTGTCTCATGACCTGCATCAGTTTTGTCCTGGTATGTTGTGCCTATTTCACCTCATTTCTCAGGTCACTATTTACACTATAATCTACATTATTATAAAAGCTATTTCCCAGGCAGCTCCTGCCCCAGACAGTAGTGGAGCTCCCCTCCCTAGAACCAGCATTGACAAAGGGCCCCATCTGATGAATTTGAATTTGTTCTGAACTGTATAGTTACACCACTGAATATTAAACACTTTTATAATTAATTGGCTCACACTAAAACTCAAAAAAGAATGATGGCTTTGGTTATGGAAGAAAGATATTGAAAAATGTTTAAAACATTGTAACACAACTCAGAACTATAAACATGTGTCAGATTTAATGTTTATCCTTCTTTTTCTCTCCCCAAGATCTTCCATCACAGGGGAAGGGAAAACCGTGGGTAGTTACAACTTACAATGAAGACGATGTATCAACAGAATTATATCACACAACATACAGCGTTTATAGCCTCACACCCATGATATCCAAGTGCCTCCTGCTCCCAACTATGTCTACTGATTATGGACCAGGCGATGGAAGAGATTAAAAGCATCTTGTTGTTACTGACCAGCAGCTCAGGTTACCACAGGTGCAATGTCTAATCACAGGAATTTGTACCAAATGTCAAGGTGACATCAGAAAGGACAAATGACGCTGTTTATGGTGAGTCTTCTGTTATAAGGGGATGTTAAGTCAGGCAGCTATTCCGGAAAATACAGTTGATAAATACTAGCCCCATAAATCTGTAAAGCCAAGTTATCACGGAGATGTTTGCTCCTTTAATCTATTTCCACAGTAGATAATTTCTCCTGAACAATGAAAATCAGGTGATACTAAAGTTTAGTTCCATACCTTCAAGTTTTCTACATCCAAAAATCTTTATCTTCGACAAATGGTCAGGAATAATCTGTAGGATTCATCTTTCAGCTATTCCCATTCCTGGTTTGTCTAATGAGAATATTTCCTTATTTTGTCATCAATTTTATAATTCCGCATTTTAATTAAGATTTTCAGGATAGGATGCAATAGGAGAAGTAAGTGAATTCTGTTACTTGGGAAGTAAAATTACAACCGATGGCCGAAGCAGGAATGATGTTAAAAGCAGAATAACACTAGGAAAAGAGCCTTCATGAAATAGAGAAACCTTTTAGTTTCAAATATTGATCTAGGAAATAGAAAAAACTTTTTAAAACTCTATGTGTGGAGCACAGCACTTTATGGTAGCGAAACATGGACTTTAGGAATACCGGAAAGAAAGAAAATTGAAGCATTTGAAATGTGGTGCTACAGAAGAATGCTGAAAATTAAGTGGACTGAAAAAGAAAGAAATGAACGAGTTTTTGAAATGGTAGGTGAGAAAAGAAGTTTGTGGAAGAAGCTTACGGAAAGAAGAGACAGGCCGGTAGGTCATATTTTGAGACATGCAGGATTGGTTAAGTTGTTAGTGGAGGGAACAGTCGAAGGTAAGAACTGTAGAGGAAGACAGAGATTAGAATATATGAAACAGATAATTGAGGACGTGGGCTGTAAGGGGTATGTAGAAATGAAGAGGTTAGCACAGGATAGGACAGGATGGAAGATTGCATCAAACCAGTTGAAAGACTGACGACACCAAAAAAAAATTATTGTTATAATGCAATACAATACATTCATTTTCCATACATCCAAATATAAGAGACAGATTCTATGGGATATTCACCGAGTGTGGTGGGTGAACGGTTAACGTTCTGGCCTCGCATTTGGGAGGACGCGGATTCAAATCTCCGCCCGGGCATCCAGATTTGGGTTTTCAATGGTTTCCCCAAATCACTCCAGGCGAATGCTGGGATGATTCCTTCATAAAGGCCATGGCCAGATTCTTTCCTGTTCCTTGTCCCCAGTCCCATCCCGCTTCTAATGACTTTAGCCATTGACAAGGCATAAAGCAATAAGGAAAAAAAAAAGTATGGGATATTGAAAGGAGTCAAATTACAGAAAATAATTACGAGGCGTATTCCAAAAGTAAGGTCCGTTTGATCATAATAAAAACATCGTTCAGGATACAAGGTTTTTATTAACGTCAGTATGTAACTACATATCTAGTTCACTTTTCCACATAATCGCCGTTCATATCTATACACTTTCTGTAACGCTGTACCAGTTTCTTTAACCCCTCGGCATAAAAGTCTGCCGCCTGGGACCTCAACCAATTGGTAACGCTAGTCTTGAGTTCTTCATCGGTTTGAAATCGTTGTCCACCAAGCCACCGTTTCAAATGCAGGAAGAGAAAATAGTCGCTTGGTGCAAGATCTGGACTGTAAGCAGGGTGGTCTAGGATTTCCCAACGAAACTCTTGAATCTTCTCTTTGGTTTTGGAAGCGGTATGCGGGCGTGCGTTGTCGTGCAGGAGGATGATGCCAGACGACAGTTTCCCGCGGCGTCGATTTTGGATGGCACGTCTCAGTTTGGTCAGCGTTGCACAGTACACGTCAGCTGTAATAGTTGTCCCACGGTCCATGAATTCGATCAAAAGGACGCCCTTTTCATCCCAAAACACGGAAGCCATCATTTTGCGATTCGTGTACGGCGATTGCTTACACTTTTTTGGTTTGGGTGAACCGGAATGGCGCCACTGCGTTGATTGTTGTTTTGATTCTGCGTTGGTGTACGCTATCCACGTCTCGTCTCCCGTAACAATTTGGGAAAACAAACTGTCTCCATCTTGTATATAGCGCTCCAAAAATTGTCGTGCGCTATGCATTCGTTGCTCTTTGTGCTGAGCGGTGAGCAGTTTTGGCACCCACCGCGTACAAAGCTTCCGATATCCAAGCTCTTCAGTGACAATCCTGTAAATTGAGGTTCTAGCAACATTTGGGAATTCCATAGCCAGACCACTAATCGTCAAACACCAATCACTTCGCAGTTTTTGGTTAACTTGCTCGACGATGTCGTCGGTCCGAATACTGGGCCTGCCACTCCGCTGTTGATCGTGCACATCTGTGCGACCACTTTGAAATTCTCGACACCAGTGTCGAACTTGTTTCTCACTCATTATGTTTGGTCCATACACTACACACAATTCGCGATGGATGTCCGCAGCTGACGATCCTTTTTCCAACAAAAATCTAATCACACCGCGCACTTCACAACTGGCGGGATCTACGATTGTCGCGGCCATTTCGAACTGCTCTCAACAATAGATATACGGCTGCTGCGGCACGCCAACAATACTGCATATTTACCAGGAGTTGGTAGATGGCGCTGCAGGTGGGAAACGTCATTCAGGCCTATCATCTGTGACATCTTGTACCCCGGACCTTACTTTTGGAATACGCCTCGTACATATCACAACAGATGTGTCACCATTAGATGGCTGAATATATTAAATATCATATTCTAACAACTAATCATGTACAAAACTATACCATGTTAACTTTAACATACTAATTATTGGAGTTTATATTACTTATTGTCATGGGCACAATTATACTTACCCACCCTTTTTCTTTCCATACTCTACTGCCTTCACAACTAAATGTTTGTACTGTGGCATGCTGGCTGCAGACAGCATGAGTGCTGGATTTGTTGTGGCATCTGTGGGTTTAAACTGTTTCATGGCTGAAATCAAATTGAACAAATTAATAGTAACAACAACAATTGAACAGGAGTTGAGCTAAAAGGCAACATGAAACAGGACAAAGATATATAAAATAAAAAAGTATCAGCTAAACCAACACTCTTGAGTGGAAGAGAAACTTGTGTGACAATCAAACGAAATGAAATGAGAATTGTAGCAGCGTAATAAGGTTACTGAGAACTGTCGAAGGTTCCACACTGCTGAACAAGATCTGAAGCAACAACATTAGAAAAGAGTTGCAAAGAATCCACACAGTACATGCCAGGTGCAATTAGAAGTGAATAAAACATCTAAAAAGATTCTTCAAATTGTGTTCTTCAGTATCAACGGAGAGGAAACAGTAAACCTATATGTTGCTGCAACTGATCTGGAACAGGTCAATTAACCTAATTCATGGATGAAGAAGATCTCAGAACAGAATCTGGTGATGGACTCCAACAGTGCTTTCATATCTCTGCCAAACCCATTTGCAAGCTATAATAGTTTCATGGTGTTGGTCTTATGCAGGCCCGCCGCTAGCTGTTTGAGCGCCCGCGTGCAATACCGATTATGCCGCCCCGTGTCTGACTACAGCCAGTGGTAAATCTAGAAAATTTCCGAACCGGGTCAAAAAACTGCGAGATTGCCGCCCCTTCGAACATTATTTGCCGCCCCCATTATTGCCATCCCGATTGTCGCCGGCCGCTCGAAGCAGCTGTTGAGCTAAAAAAAAAAGGTCGCCCGTTACATAATACGCTACAAATTTCGTAGCGGCGACAATGGAGTGGCAACTGTCGCGGGGCGGCGACTGTCGATCACTCGTTTTGCCGCCTCCCTCGATGTGCCGCCCGCGTGCGGTGCACGCCTTGCACGCCCCCATACGGCGGCCCTGGTCTTATGAGTTTTATACAAGGAGCGCTCACATTTAGGGTTCTGTTCCTCAATGGAAACAAATCCCTGCTGCTATGCTCTCTGCCTGTATTTCTTTCGATCTATGATTAGTTTATACAGGGTGTTACAAAAAGGTATGGCCAAACTTTCAGGAAACATTCCTCACACACAAACAAAGAAAGTATGTTATGTGGAAATGTGTCCGGAAACGCTTACTTTCCATGTTGGAGCTCATTTTAGTTTCGTTAGTATGTACTGTACTTCCATGGCCCCCACGCTCTCCTGACCTCAACCCTCTTGACTTCCATTTATGGGGGCATTTGAAAGCCCTTGTCTACGCAACCCCGGTACCAAATGTAGAGACTCTTCGTGCTCGTATTGTGGACGGCTGTGATACAATATGCCATTCTCCAGAGCTGCATCAGCGCATCAGGGATTCCATGCGACGGAGAGTGGATGCATGTATCCTCGCTAATGGAGAACATTTTGAACATTTCCTGTAACAAAGTGTTTGAAGTCACGCTGGTACGTTCTGTTGCTGTGTGTTTCCATTCCATGTTTAATGTGATTTGAAGAGAAGTAATAAAATGAGCTCTAACATGGAAAGTAAGCGTTTACGGACACATGTCCACATAACATATTTTCTTTGTTTGTGTGTGAGGAATGTTTCCTGAAGGTTGGCCGTACCTTTTTGTAACACCCTGTATATTGAAAATGTAATAATATGCCCTCAGTCTTATGCCTGAAATCAAGGTCATCTTTCCTTCCATGTTTCACACTTAATTCTTCTACCAATATCCATCCAGGCCTCACCATTTAAACATATACTAAACACTTCCAGCAGTTTGTTTCCCAGCATTTTACGAGGGTTGTTTTTTAAGTAAGGGCCGTTCGCGCGTATAGTCCCGTAGTTCGCGCGGACGCCGCAACAATCCACCGCGCCACTTGCCGGCATCCTTCCGTTCACACTGATGCCAGTTACAGCTCTGTAGCTGACGTTTACGCATCGCTGTGCTACTTTATAATGTTTACGATTATTGAATCACCCGCCGCGTGTGAGATACGGTCAGTGATACGTTTTTTGACCGCGAGAAGCCTATCAGCTGCAGAAATTCAACGTCAGTTAACAGAAGTTTATGGCTTGAATGCAATGAGTGAAGGTAAAGTGCGTCAATGGGTTAGAGAGTTTAAAAATGGCCGTCAAAACGTCCATGACGAAGAACGCTCAGGCCGGCCCTCTGTGATCACTGATGATTTGGTGGCTGCAGTCCAAACAAAGATTCGTGAGGACAGAAGATTCACAATTTCCACTCTTTCTTTGGAATTTCCATAAGTTTCAAGATCGGTTTTGTACAAAATTGTGTCTGAAAACCTAAAGTTTAAGAAACTGTGTTCTCGGTGGGTAACCACACTCCTCACAGAGGACCACAAAGGGAAGAGATTTGCCACTTCATTGGACTTTTTGATTCGTTACGAGGAAGAAGGGGATGTCATGTTGAGTCAAATTGTCACTGGAGATGAAACATGGGTATCGCATATCACTCCCGAAAGCAAGCGAAAATCGATGGAATGGCGACACACAACCTCACTCGTCAAGGTCAAAGCCAAACAGACGCTGTCAAAGCCCAAGATTATGGCAACTGTGTTATGGGACCGGCGCGGTGTTTTCCTAGTGGACTTTATGCCACGAGGAACGACAATCAACTCAGATGCCTACTGTGCACCTCTAAAGAAGCTCCGCAGAGCAATTCAAAACAAAAAGCGCGGCATGCTGACAAAAGGAGTTTTGCTCCTGCACGATAACGCTAGGCCTCACACCTCTCAAAAGACTCGGGATTTGATGGATTCTTTTGGCTGGGAAGTTTTGGACCATCCACCATACAGCCCCGACCTTGCTCCTAGCGATTTTCACCTTTTCCGGTTCCTGAAACACCATCTTGGCAGGCAGCGCTTCAATGACGACGATGAAGTGAAAGCGGCCGTGAACTCTTGGCTGTCGGAGCAGGCGGCCGAATTCTTTGAAGAGGGAATTAAAAACTTAGTTGTACGGTATGACAAGTGCTTAAATAAACAAGGCAACCATGTAGAAAAATAGGTAAAAGTGTGTAGAATCAGAAAATAAAAGTTTTTTACAAAAGTATTTGTATCTTTTTTAAAAAAAAAAACGGCCCTTAATTAAAAAACAACCCTCGTATCATCCAATACCTCCAAACCCAGCACTTTTATCATATACTCATATGTCACTGATTTTGTTTTACTGTAATTTTCACAAACAAATCAAGCTGGATCGTTTGGATTTTTTACAATACATATATTTTATACTTATAATGTTAGGTCTATCTTTTTTATTTTTTATTCCATGTGCAGCTCTAGCGAGAGAAGCGCGAATTATGAAACAAATATGGCGCGCATGTTACTGTCGTCCATGTGTGAAGAACAGCGAGGTGTAGTTCGATATTTGTGGGCCAAAGAGCATTCACCGAGTGAAATTCACAGGGACATGCGTGGCGTGTTTGGGGACGACTGTCTTTACCGTGGCAATGTCTCCAGGTGGTGTGCATTCTTCCAATAGGACCACGTGAACCTTAGTGATTCACCACGCTCCGGGCGGCCGGTAACAGTTTCAGAATGTACGCGTCATTGAAGGACCGGTGTGTGCACCTGCGAACCTTATCGCAGACGTTCAACATTTCCTATGTTGCAGTGTACGACATTGTTCATGACACGTTGAAATTCCGTAAAGTTATTGCTCGCTGGGTACCTAAGAACCTGACAGACAACCAGAAGGGCCAGCGAATGATGACAAGTTTGGATCACTTAACGCGTTACGCCGCAGAAGGCCATGACTTTCTGAAAGGAATCGTCACTGGTGATGAGTCGTGTGCTGTGCATACTACTACACGCCCGAAACCAAGCAGGCCTCTATAGAGTGGAAACATGCTGGTTCCCCAGTGACTCAATCGGCTAAGAAAGTGCTTGTGATAGTATTCTGGGACATGTTTGATGTGTTATTGGTGGACTTTGCTGAACACGGAACCACTGTGAATGCTGCAGCCTACACGAAAACGTTGGTTAAGTAGCGTCGTGCCCTTCGTGACAAACGGCGCAACATTAATGTTAATGGTGTCAAACTTCTTCATGACAATGCACGTCCCCATGTTGCTGCTCCTGTTCGTGAGGAACTCGCCACCTTTGGGTGGGAGGTGCTCCAGCATGCACCATACAGTCCGGACCTGGCTTCGTCTGACTTTCATCTGTTTGGTCCCATGAAGAAACTGATATAACTATGTAGAAAAGTAGGTCAAAGATGTAAGTTAATTTGTGATTTGTTTGGTTGTGATACATATTAAACTTTTTGGGAAAAAATTATTATGCGTTACTTTCCGATTTGCCCTCGTATTCTTTTTTTTCCCTCTACTTCTCTTGTATATCTGCTCATTACTCTCTCCTGTAACAAAAGGGCCTTGAAACCTCTATCATCTGTCAAACTTTTGCCACCCAACTGAGTATTCCTCCTCACTTCCAATTCTTTTAATACAGCGGTTTCTACCACACTGGTAACTCATTGAATGCCAACAGTCTACTTGAAAACGGGCTTTGATAGAGACCAATTTACCAAACGTGGTGGATGAACGGTTAACGTTCAGGAGGATGCGGGTTAGAATTCCCGTCCGGGTATCCAGATCTGGGTTTTCCATGGTTTCCCAAATCACTCCAGGTGAAAGCCGGGATGGTTCCTTCAAAAGGCCATGCCCTAATTCCTGCCTGTTCCTTGTCCCCAAGCCCATCCCACCTCTAATAACCTCGACATCAACAAGACGTAAAAAAACACAAGTAAATAACAAAAAAACAGCGAATTTTCCATTTGCGGACAAGCATATACATAATTTGATAGCCAAAGATATATATACAAAATCCCGAGTACCCAAGTTCAATTAGATAATACTAATGATATTAGTTTTGAAAATAATTTCATGTCTTGTTCTACATTCAAACGGCTGCTTACACACTGTGTCAAATTAAACGTATGGACATTATTTCAAATCTGAAACTTTTAGACAAGTCCTTATAAACACAGGTACAAGACTAAAACTGAAATCTTTGAAATCAGTGGAAAGAGGAATAATTACATTTGAGTTCAAGTGACTAACTATGAAGCAATATATTCTGAACATCCAATGTTCCTTTTAACGATGGAATGTCCATCCTGTTTTAACAAAAGATAGCAATTCTGTGACAAATTCTGTTAGTGGATTAAAAGCGAAAATCTTCTGATCTTGTACGTAGAGGGCCGGTCTGTTAAGAGTCAAGCGCACACGCAGGAAGTGAAGTAATAAAAACTCCACATTGAATAAGGATAACACAAAATACCTTCAAAGTCACCGGTGTCAGCCACGACAATAGAGTATTTTTTCAACTGTGCCAACGAACTCGCCATTTTTTGTTTCTTGCTCTTGGGCTCCGTGAACTGCTGCCTGCTCATTTCAGATGCAAACGTTATATATCTAGGTAAGTTAGCTGTAAATCAGTCTTAATCACAAGAACGTTAGAGATATACAGCGACGATAGTGAGGTGATTATGTAATTGAGATACAAGATTTCAGAGTTGCTGATATCATTACAGCAAGGCACCTGACTGTATGAACAGATAACCTTCATTTACTATCATTACATAAACAATCAACGCTTGCGGTATTTCCATTGAGAAGTCACGTAACTACATACTCTCTGTAGACCCTGAACTCTACTCATCAAATTACTATGAAGCAGATGAAAATACAGTTACTGTTTGTAAACCAATTCAATGCGTGAAAATTAAATTTAAAACACTTTTACCAGAATTGATAGTTTCAAGAACTGTTCAAAACATATAGTGCACAAATTTTCCCGTGAAAACGAGTAAAAAACTGGAGGTTTATCTGGTACTGATAAATGGGAGTCATTGCAACCTTAAACTATGACATTCAGCAGACGATTTAACAACTTATCTTGATCAAGTATTTTACAATTTTAAGAAGGGACGTGACAATCAGGAGGTAGCGGGTCCGACTTTCCAGTTTTTGGTTTGCCGACATAACTCTAGGCGAGTTGGGAGAATATAGGTTCTTTTTTAAGTAGCGGCCTTTTGAAGATGCCATCCCCAGTCTTCACAATGTTGGTAATAATGGCCTTGAAGTCTGTGCAGGGTACCGAAACTTTTTCTGTTTCTGCAGCAGTAAGGTGGCGACGTGCTGTTCTGTCCGCTGCCTCATTTCCCGACACCCCAACATGGCTCGGTACCCACTGGAACTGCACTTGTATTCCTTCTACCGATAACTTCTGAAGTTCCCTGGCTATGTCATAAACTAAATAGTTCCGGCATCTTCCTTTTTACATTTCCATTATTGCCTGTAGGGCACTTCTAGAATCTGTACAAATCACTATTTTGAATGAGCTGTCGAATGGATGTATTTCAGCGCTTTTAGAATGGCATAAAGCTCTGAAGAGAACGTCGAAAACTGGCTTGGTAACCTGTAAGCTTCGTAAACGCAGCGACCAGGGTCTACAAATGCAGCAGCGGAAGCCTTTCCTTTTTCCTTTGAGCCATCTGTAAAAATTTTGTGCCACGCCTTCCATCTCGAGTTCAGTGCTTCTAGTGTGAGGCACTTCAGTTCTTCTTCGCTGTGATCTTTTTTCACTAATCGGTCTGTCGTAAGGTAAATTTGAACTAGAGGGGATAGACCGTTGCCATATTTCTTCCTCACTGTACAAGTCATTGATATCTGAACTGTAAATGGCCCACTGAGCTGTAGTTTGAAAGAAATTCACAAGAGAAGGTGTTTTGTGATACTTAAATAGGTTCCAAGAATGCTCATGAGCAAGAGGCTGCACTTTTCTTATTAGTGGATGTCGTTTGGTGGAACAAACTCTTATTCAAAAATTCATTCCCACTTTCTTTCTTCTTAGGCCTAATGGAAGAGTTGCTGTTTCTACCTCCATCGCAGCAACGGGAGTAATTTTAAGGAAACCGCCTACCACTCTTAAAGCTGCCGATTGGATGATGTCTAACTTTCTGAGGGTAGAAATTGACGCAGTTTTGTAGAGAAATCCTCCATATTCGAGTCTGCTCCTCACTAAGCTATAATAAATGTTTCTCAGGAGACTGGGATCCCTGCCCCAGTTCAGAGCTGCTAGGGCTTTGAGGATATTTATTCGCTGTATGGATGATTGTTTTATTTCTGCTATATATCTTCGCCATGAGAGTTTAGTGCCTAACCACATCCCCAGAAACTTTACTTCGGATACTACTTCCATAGTAGATCCAGTAATTGTAATTATAAAGTCATTATTCTGAAATTGTCTTTGTGAGAATACACATAACTTACTTTTATCTACCGAAAGCTCTAGGCCTCTAACTTTCAGACAGATTTGCACTTCATTTACCTGAGTTTCGAGCAAATTTTTTGCTTTTTGTTTGTCAGGATGAGAAACATAGACCACAAAATCATCACCATATTGAAGATAGGTTAGGTTACAAATCCTCTCAGGCTATTGCAAACTTTCAAAGTATAAATGTCAAATAGAATAGGACTCATTGGGTCTCCCTGAGGCAAACCTTGAAATACATGTCGACTGAAGCGGTCACCGTATAAAGTAGAGATAATGTGTACTCTGTGCGCTAGGTAATGAAAACACCATGGCGATAGTTTTTTCGAAAGTCCTATATTTCCATTATTTCTCTAAGTATGTTGATCTTAACATTATTGTAGGCTTCCTTGATGTCAAGAAAAGTGGCAAGAAGGAAGTTTCTCCTAACAAAAGTCAGCTGTATGTCAGTAATTAAGGTACTTAAATCCTTTGCGGAATCCCATCGTTCGATCACTAAACAACCTATGATGTTCCATATGCCATTCAATTCTGTTTCCTATCATCGCACTCATCAGCTTTGTCAAACACTGTAGAAGAGATATAGGGCGGTATGAGGAAACGTTATTTTTGTCCTTGTTAGGTTTTGCCACAGGTATAATTATAATATTTCTCCACTGTACTGGGACAAACGTAGCTGCCAGCATGTCATTTTACAGTTGTAGGAGCGCCTCTTTCTCCTTTTGCGGCAGGTTGTAAATCATGGAGTAAGTGATCTTGTCCATTCATGGCGCAGTGTCTTCCTTCTTCGAGGCACAGATCAATTGTGACATAAGAAAGGGTGGTTCTCCCAATCTGGTGGAATTAGCGTTAGAATCGTTTCCTGATTCAGATTCCGTATTTAATGGGACAAACAGAGGGGCAGTCTTGCTTAGAAATAGTTCCGCTGCTTCATTATCAGTATTGACCCAGTTACAAACCGTCCTGTCGCCCTTGTACCAACGTATCTTCCTCCACGTCTCTTGGGAAGAGATACCATACGAAATGCTAGAGCAAAAATTTTTCCAGCCTTCTCGTTTTGACCGTCGAATAATTGCTCTTGCCTCAGCTGACCTTCGTTTGAGCATTATAAAGTTTTCTAAGGTTGAGTCTTGTCTATATGTTTTAATAGCTAGGCGTCTCAAAGCGACGGCTCTGGAGCAGTCACTGTTCCGCCAAGGTTTTCTGCTGTCAGGTCTCTTTAATCCGAAGTTGGCCATTGGTATACACTCTTCTGCACTCCTGACTATAACATCCTCAAATTCGTTGTAACGGACCTGCAAGTCAGTTGAGGATTCAGCATTCTGACCCAGCCGCATGTTGACTTTTTCTTGATATAGTTTCCAGTTAACTTTCTTGCAATTCCAGCGTCTCATTTGAATTTTACAGTTTTGCAGTAATGACGTGTCAATAGTTGTTTTAAGAACGAAGTGATCGCTACCTAGAGTATCTTTTAAGATTTCCCACCTCGATCTCAGCAACAGATTTGCTGATATGATTGAAATATCGGGGGAAGAGTGCTTCTGATATGGAGAACCGAGTCTTGTTCCATGTTGATTATTGAGCACTGACAATGTGGATGATATGATAGCTTGAGCCAGCTCTTCTCCATACTTATTTGCTTGAAAACCATGCCACAGTGAATGATGGGCATTAAAGTCTCCTCCCACAAAGCTATTAGGTGGAAGCTGATTAAATATCGCAGTCCAATTTTCTTCACTCATGTTAATTGGAGGCGGCTTGTAGATGACCGTAATTGTATTGATGTTGCTTCCTAGCCTAATGTTCACAGATAAAATTTCTAGTTCACTTATTGGTGCAACAATATTTCTAATACAACTACTTATTCCCTTCCTGACCATAATGGCCACTCCTCCATATCTATTCTCTCTGTCATTCCTGTACATGTTGAAATTCCTGTGAGTGAGGATGGACGATTGATGAAGCCACGTTTCGGTAATCAGCACCACATCAGCTTTATGTTCTTCCATTATTCTTTGGAGGTCATTCCACTTATAGTAGAGACTTTTAGCAATCCACAGTAGGATGATCATTTGTTTCTTCCTAGCCATTCTCAGTTATTGTACAAAGCGTCTCCATGGTAGGCCTAACTAGGCTCATCTCACATATTTCCTGCAGTATGCTGTTAGTGGATACATCATGTATTTTTTTGAGCACTGTTGCTGACAGCTTTCCTTTCATATGTTGAGATATAACTTTGAGCACTGTTTTCACGATAACACTGATAACTTGCTCGTTAATTACTGTGCTGTCTGTTCCTTCTGTTTGAACCTCGCAAGATTTTTTTGTCACTGGAGATTTTATTCTCTTGTATTGCTCACCGCTTGTGGAAGGTATTTTTTTCCCTGGTGACTGTGCTGAAAGTTTTCCTCTGTAAAGGAGGAAAATCTCTATCTCTATAGTCATGTCTAGGTACCATGGGTGTCCTATTGTTTGATGCCTGTGTCTCTTTTAATTCTTCTTGGCGTTTTCTCGCCGGACATGTTCTGTCGTTTGCGACATGTTCGCCGCTGCAATTTACGCATTTGAAGAAGACGTTGTTGCAGTCAGACATTTTATGTTCTTCTACACATCTTGCACTTCTTTCTTTACCTTTGCAATTATTAGCAATATGATTAAATCTCATGCATTTGAAACATTGAATTACAGGGGAGATGTAGGGTGTTACCTTAAATCTTAAGTAGAATATTTCCACTTGTTCAGGCAGGTATTGACTATCAAACGTTATCTGCACTGTTTGTAAAGGTTTAGTTTCAATCTTGCCATCTAAGTGTACTCTTTTAGTAAAACGCCGCACGTCAATGATCGGTGCAGCTGATTTTATATTGAGTTTGATCTCCTCGTCAGTCAGATCTAATGGTACAAACCTGATAACCCCTATATGTAAATGGAGACTTTCCCGGCGTATTGATTCAATGAAAGTTTCACGGGAGTCCAGCCGGATAACCCCTTTCCGCTCTACTCTGCTTGCCGGTATAAAAGCTTTTAAGCTGAGCGAATGTAAAAAAGCATTGTTGCCTGTAAATTGTTGGCTGCTTCTGCTTCTAAGAACTCCAGAGACATTCTATTTTTACCTTGTTGACTTATGCGTTTAAGACCAGGAATCTTATTGTAGAAAATCTTTCCTATATGAAGTGGGTGAGGCATGTTTCCTCCAGCTGTTGGCTCTATTACAACTGTATAAGGGCCTTCTGATTGTGCTTTATACAATCTATTGGGTTGTTTACTTTTGTCCTTATTGTCCTTACTTGAATCCTTGGTGTCCAGCTGTGATGTATAGTCATCCTTTTCCCCGCAGCATAACATGTTCTCGCCTTCTAATTGGGGCGTTGACTGTAAAAGGAATATACTCTCCTGATTGGCTCCATTATACTTAGTCTTGTTATAACTCAATTCAGATGGCATTAAATCATCTTTACTAGGTTTATAACACATAAGCTTACAAACAGATATACGTTTCTTTTTGACTTTATGTTTCTCATCGTCCTCACTGTTATTGTTACTACCATATTTCTTCTTAATAGGCTCTGACATATCTTGCTCATTCTGATATACGAATGTATCCACACTTACCTCATCTCTTTGCATAGCGGCCCCTCCGCTAACCTCTGCCATGCCGCTTGGTAGGGCTGTTTGAAATAATGTGCCGTATGTCCCCACAGGTGGCAGCACTGTAACGATGCGCAAGCACCAGCGCAGGAACAGTATAAAGATGGCCGCTCCACTAGCAACGTGCACCAGAAAACAGCGTTCGGTGATTAGATTTTTGCAAAGTGAAGGTGTGAAACCTAAAGACATTTATCGCAGAATGAAGGTACAGTACGGGGGTGTCACAGCAGCAAGCGTATGAATGGTGTAGGAAGTTCGCAAATGGTGTGACGTCTGTTGCTGATGCTCCGCGCCCGGGCCAGGCACATCGTGTCGTGACTCCCGAGACCACAGCAGCAGTTGAAGCCATCGTATTGGTAAAGCGCCGAGTGACACTGGATGACATAGCGACAGCTGTAGACATTAGTCATGGTACAGCACATCTCATTACGCATGCTGTGTTCAAGTTTCATAAGGTGTTTGTACGATGGGTGCTACGGCAGCTGACTCCGGAATTGAAGCAGCGGCGTGTTGATGCGTGTGAAGAACGTCTACGGCGCCTTGAACGAGACGATGATGTCTTCATTGCACGAATCTTCATCGGAGACGAAAGCCGGGTCCATTACCCTCAGCGTGAAACGAAGAGAGCGAGAAAAGAATGGCACCATTCGACATCAACATAACCAAAGAAGTTTCGAACACAGCCATCCGCAAGGAAGGTTATGCTGGACGTCTTTTGGGACGAAAAAGGCATCCTATTGGAGGGACCAGTGTTACCAGTAATACATACACAGACCACCTCAAAAATTATCTTCGGCCTGCCATTAGAAAAATACGACGTAGACTACTATCGACAGGTGTTCTGTAACATGACAATGCACGGCCCCATACGGGTCGAGCAGTGGTTGCGACAATCGCAGACATGTGGTTTGAATGTCTGTCTCATCAACCATACTCGTCCGACCTCGCCCTAATTGATTTACAAACGTTTGGAACTTTAAAGAAGTACTTTCCGTGACGAAATTTCAATCCGATGACGAGGTCCGCCAGAATTTTTTTACAGTAATTCAGGCACTTCGGAGCACTGGCCGATATGCATTGAGCTTGAAGGAGACTATATCGAAAAATGATACAGGTGACTTGTATGTGTACCCATTACATAAATTTTAAAACACAATTAAGGTTTTCATTTCACTCGACTTCGTATATCGTTAAGGTCTGTATTAATCTTGTGTATCAAAATATAGTATCGATTGGTTATGATGAAGCTGAATAGATTCCGAATGAAAAATAACAGAAGTCATCCCAGCGTCGACGTATATTCGTAAAAAACATCCAACTCCAAATACGTAAATTGTATACGGTTTGAAAGGCCATTCCACTAGTAATCCAGAAATAGCCATGATTCCATAGGAAAGAGTGAAGCGTAGTCGTGAATATAATGCAGAGTATAAAAATCGTAATGGCGTCCGAGAGCGTCGATCAGGGTAGGTGTATGTACGTTTGGTGCGAGAGATGGCTTCAACAGCCTCATAGCTCAGACGGTAGAGCATTTGATTTCGACCCGGATCACTGGGGTTTTAACCCCACTAGAGCTGAAGAATTTTGTTCGAAGGTGAACGTTCGCAACGGCTCCCTATGACCATTCGGCCTTCTTTCTATTGAGTACCGTGAAGGAAACTCCAGATCGTGGCACTGGTCCCGTCACATCCCTTTTAATACCGAAAACGTAATGTGAATGCAGAACTCTACCTCAGCGAATCCTGGGGGAAGCAGCATTAGACGTAGGAAGACGTTTACTAGTGTCAACTAATACGCAATAGAGCAGCTTGTATTAAATCCAAAGACATTTTATACATACCGGGGGGAAAGAATGCCTATCTGCAGAACAGGTTCTACAAAGCAATGAATGGGAAAAAAAATTAATATAAAAGCATTACGACAATGTTTTTGGAAAATAGTCCTGTTTGACACTACTACCGAATTGCTGAAAGCCCGTTAGAAGCCGGGTAATCACCATGATATCATTTCGTAGCGTAATTTCCTCTTTCACCATTCGGAGACTGTGCGAAAACTCTGAAAACGCTTACTTTACACTGTTATGATTCCCTTTTATTCAGTCTCTCGAAAGCTGCCACGAAATAAACAACCTGCGGCAACTTTTAGCTAGCAAATCGTGAGATATTTTTTCATTTGCGAGATGTTATTTGTAACACACAGTTAAAAGTGGACTTATTTTTTATAGCTTTATTTGCCTCGTCGACGTCGAAGTCATTAGAGGCGAGAAATGACTGGGGTCAAGGAATGGGGAACGGGAAGGAATTCGGCCACAACCTTTGTACGAAGGATCTCGGAATTCGCCTGGAGTGATTTGGGGAAACCTTAGAAAACCCGAATCTGGATGGCCGGATGGGGATTCGAACCCGTATCCTCTCGGGTGCGAGTCCAGATCGTTACCGCTTACGCACCACTCTCGGTATAACCCGACGGATACTTATCTTGTTGCAGAGTCATGATTAACAATTAAAAATTAAGTACTGCGCGCCTTAACGCTCATGTATCTTAAGAAACTACGCTGCTCTTAATGGCTTAATTACTATGATAAGCGAAGAGCGGTTTCATTAATGATAAGGAGATAATTTACTTCAACTTCCACTGATATTTCATATTGTCATATTGCACGGCGTTAAATCGAAAATTTTCAAACCGCGGCACAGTAAAACCTCATAAACTAACAACGTTTGGCATAATTAAGAACTACATCGAGCATGGACATCAAATTTAAACTGCTTATAACCGCAGCCAAGTAGTTACACAGAATGAAAGAGTCTGGAAGGCCGCGAAAATTGAATCAAGTTAAATACCTGAATCTATCAGAAAGACCTGCAAAATTACAACTCACCAAATTCAGTGCAATTAAAATCAATCATTCCATAGAATATTGCACTTAAGCTGTTCGTTAGCAACAGTGTCTCATTTTCGTTTTATGTATTAATAAGTACTAATTATAAATTGTAGCTGAAGTTACATAGAAATTATTTACATCAATAAAGCAGACTATGTAAGTAACAGTAATTTTTTTGTCAAACTACAAACTAACAAAATAGTGTGAAAATTGCTGAAAATAACGCTACCAACTTACTACGTGTTCTTGATTACTAGGAACGAAATTTATATTGGGTAAGTGTTCCACTTGACAGCTTCACAGTTGACAGTGTTCCGTATCCTACATGCTCAGCAATATTTGAAGACTTGAGTGGCACTGGGTGATGGAAGGGAGAAGTAATGAAAGCATGGGGAAAATCAGGACTAAAAAAAGATGACGAACAAAGACCGATTAGTATTTCGATTATTATTCTTATTAATGGAGATGAAATTTATGCCAAGATAGAGATTTCCGTACAAACGTATACATGATTTATTTTATATTATCTCGCTATTTGAGATCACTGCCCGACACTTTCTTAAAAATTTATTCCAGTCCCCGGCTGTTTCGCATATTCCTCTGAAGTTAAGTTCTTATTTATGGTCCAGGTCCTTTCTTACATTCAGCATACTATTTTTGATTTCTACTACCAATATCCATCTATACCTTGTTACCAGCCTAATACATACTGTACTCGACACTCTCTTTACGCGCTTCCTGTCTTCTCAACACAGCTCCTTTACATTACAATTTATTGAGTGCGTTGCATTTACAAATCTGGTTGCCCACCTGTGCACTCCCTCTAATTCCCGCATCTGACATCTATAATCTGGTTACCAAACAATCCTATCACCTACTACTGTGCTAAGTAACCCTTAGACACATTTGGATGGGCTACAGCTAGGGACGCCATTATTGTTGCACGCTTAATAGATGTGACCGGAAAATCGATCTCGTGCGTAAGCTAACTTCCGTCCGCAACATACCGTCCCGCTTATTAGGAGTGCCGGAGCGTTTCTCTGTTTGAAAGTGAGGCTAATTGATAATAGTCTCACGACCCACGCAGCTAATGGATGTGTCTTGGATATTCCATGCCGGGGTCCACATGAGTGACGACGAGGAACTTCCGCCTTCGCTGGGATCCCACTGCCATGACCACGAAACGGGACTTGCCAATCGACCTAGTTGGGTGATGACGCAGGTCCGCCAGCAGCTACCGACACTAGGGGCTTCGTGAGTCGCACTTCAGACGACCCCACCTGCAGTGTGCGTGTTTGTGTTCGTGCAGTGATAGTTTTATGGTATACCGTCTATCCGGCTGGTTGTGTTGAAGCGCTGGGAAACTTCGATTTCCGCGTGCCCGCCCCGCTTTTCTAACCCAGTTGACCCAGGATGCTGAACTCAACAAATGCCTATGCTGGTAATGTATACTTGGTGATATCGCGACCACTATGATTCGTGTATCCTGCCCAGAAAGCGCCCTATGACTATTAATGCAGGCAAATTGCATACGGCCTCGGCGATATTCTGTCCCTTGCGGTGCCGTGTTGCGAGAGTGCTCACGCCCTCGCCAAAGGTTCGTGTTAGCTAGTCTTGGTAAATATTTGACTGAGAAAGACAACGTTAATACAATTACTGTCGGCCTCACCTGCACTAGTTATATTCATGTTTGTGTCAGAACATACTAGTTACGCCGCCTAGGATGTTCTTGTAACTACCAGAATACTCTGTGTAAATTTGAAAGTGTAATTTTTTCTGTAATTATGGGGCTAAGGATAAGAATGCCTCTATCCCAAATATAAATGTTAACTTACTACATTTCTGGTCCATTGTTATTGCTGTTATCGGGAAAATTAGTGATTGTTGCATCAAAACGACCGTTTGATGGATTAAAAAATTACATTACACTTCCTTCTTTGCTGCTATTAATTACTTGTTTAGTTTTTAAAAAACTGTGCCCTACTGCCTTGCTGTTTCTATCTCTGTTGTATTCTGTTCTCAGGAGCCTCTTTATCCTCCTAACTTCCCTGGTATAATTCTTTATTTTTTGTTTTGGTATAAACATCTCTTCTCTCATTCTTATTATCTCCTCGAACTGTTCCCACTTTGAATCCACCGTACTTGTGGCTTTCTTCCCTCAAGTGAACACTTCCCTGAAATATCTCTTCAGTTCCGAAACGCCACCATCAATTTTCGCTACTGGTTTACTGAATCCCTTCATATCCATCAGAACTGCTTCATGATCACTTATTCCTTCAGTTACTTGAGACCCAACAAGATTATCATCAGGCTTTATTAGGAATATATCAAATACGTTGCGTTCCCTGTGCTGTGCTCTACCACGTTTAAATTATCCTTCTCTTACTAAGCTATTTGCAAATTTCTGTTATCTTGTATTAGTAATATTACTTCCTGCCAAGTCGACACCAGATATACCGAACATTATCGGTGAGCGGTAACGCTCTGGCCTCGCAGTCAGGACGCGGGTTCGAATACAGATTTTGGTCTTTCATCGTTTTCCCAAATCACTACAGGCTATTGCCGGAATACTTTCTTCAAAAGACTATGAACGAATTCCTTCCAGATCCAAGTCCCCAGCCCCTTTCCGCCCCTAATGATCTCGACGTCGACGATGCGTAAAGGATTAAGGGGGAAAAAATGCCACCAGATAAATTAAAATAGTGACCATTCTACGCTCACCTCTGATCTCCAAATGTATCACCTAAACTCATCTTCATTATTATTTGCCACACAGTCTACTTATTTCTTTTGTCGAAGAATATCATCAATTTGCGAACCTACTTTTATTCGGCTTATCGGTTCACGCCTCGTAGAGGTCATTAGAGGCGGGAAAGGACTGAAGATAAGCAATGGGAAGGAATTTTGTATAGTCTTTTAAAGGAACCATCCTGGAACTCGCCTGGAATGATTTGGGGAAACCATAGAAAACCCAAATCTGGATGGCCGGATAGGGATTTGAAGCCAGGTCTACCCGATTGCAAGGCCAGAGCATTACCGCTAATCCAGAGGTTTGTGATACCCCATGGCATCACTGGAAGCGTTAGGCATCACAGTGCCTCTCCTCTCGATAGGAAGCGGATGTGGGGATAGAAAGGGAAGGAAATTCGGCCATGGAATTTTAAAGCAACCCTCTCGGCATTCGCCTTGAGTGATTTGGTAAAACAATGGAAAACCGAAATCAGCTTGCCTTTTTTTATTATTATTTATTTATTTAAATGGCTTTCGGCCTTATCAGCCACACAGCCAAGTTCTTTGCGTTTTATGACAATTCACATTTCATTACTTTACAGTTCTATTTACATAGTTTAACAATTTACTTTTCATTTCCTTTACAATTTTAAATATAGATAATTTACATTACTTTACAGTTCTTTACATTGTATGTTCTTTTACATTTCAATTCCTTTACAGTTCTATGTCTATCTGTTTACTTCTTGGTGGTATACTATGATGAGTCGACATGTAATAACTTACTTTATTATACGCCTATCTCTTATCTGCGCCGTAGAGTGTTTGTTATACAATTTGTGGTATTTTTGACACTATATCTTAATTCTATTTGGGTCAATGTATATCACTGGTGCCCTAATCGTTCACTATGGCCTCAAATTCTAGTATTATGACTGGCTGATATGTATGAGGATATATCTGTTCAAGTGGTGTACGATTGTAAATGTACTAACTTTGTTCCCGTCGTTTCCTGTTGGATTTTCTACTTGTCTAAAATTTATATTGGATGTCTCCCTCCTTAAAGAAGGTCATTATGATTTTTAGTATTTCGTGTTTATTTGAGGCGAGCAGGATGGAAGCGTTGGTTGGGAGAAGAATGTTACATTTTGTGAGTTCTTTTAGCAGTCTGTCCTGAATGTGGGCGTATTTCTTACATGAAAAGAGAAGATGGTTTATATACCCTACTGCCTGATCAGTCGCATAGTGGGTTGTCTCTCAATTCTATCCGCTTTAAGTGGCTGGGAAAGTTGCCATGATGAAATCGGCTTCTGATGATGTTGGTTAAGTGTCGTCTGTTTACTTTCCAGTTGTGGAACCACGGTTTGGAAGGGATGACTGGTTGGATGCGGCCGTAAAAAGCACCTTTCTGTTTCATCGAGTTGTTCCATGCTGATTGCCCTGTTTAATCTCATGCAGGAATGCGGATGGAGGGAGTGTTAGTTCTATTCTTTGTCCGTTTGAGATGGCTTCTTTGGCAAGGCTATCTACACATTCGTTATATTTGATCCCTTTGTGTGAGGGTACCCATATTAACCTTGTTTCAGCTTGGCTTATTCTCTCGGCGCAAAAGTCACCGCTACCATAAAAGCGTTCCAAAGCGCAGGAGTCAGCTAGACCAAAATAGACGTGCCTCCTCCAAAAAGGAGCTTGCGGCAAAGGATTGCCGTCTGAACTACGAGTACTACAGTCTTATCTGTTAAGGTTATTAAACAACAGAGCCTGGGTGCACTTATCCGGTTCTTTTATTACTTCTATTACAACTTTTTTTACTAACAGACCTTGTGGGTAAATAGTTCTTGATAAATAAATTGGTGTTATAAATTTGCTATAATGTTCTGATTTTAAAGGAAAGTTTGCTGACAAACATTTCAAATTTATGAACGGTAGAGAATTTTTAAACCACGGTGAGAGAACTTCACATGAAACATAATTTGTCTAAATTAAAATTGCAAGGCTAGGAAAGACATTGAAGAAAGATCAACCAAAATATAATGAAAGAGATTTTTTACTTAAGTATTTATTTCCTGTCAGAAACGTATTGTTACGCAATTACAAATATATTATCCTAGACCAAATCATGCACACTTCTAGTGTATTTCTTGAGGCCTCACATAAATCATCTTTCGAGCAGGATGTTGGACACAGTCGACACTGGAGCATGTGCTGAACACTCCGGTCTTCTCAGCTGTCACCCTTGGTGTCAACGATCTCCGCATAGCCCCATCTTGCTAGGTTGACTTTGGATCTTCCCACTCTTGATGTTAGCCTATTCAGAGGCTTTCGTATCAACCATATCTTGTCATAGCAGGGTGGTAAAGATTCAATCATCCCCAGCCATGGGGAAGGGGAGCCTCATCTTCCCTCAGTTGTAATCCTGCTTTCTCAACTGTAGTTTGTGTAATGTTCTTAGGAAACTTTTCCTGTACTTCAGTCCTTGCCTGTGTGGTATATGCCCATGTATTTGATTAGTTCTTTCATGTTCCACTTTCCTCCTTGTTCGCTGCTATTTCTCTTCCTGCATGTAAGAGATCTGTCAAGGGTCACTCCTAGATATTTTGGAGTGTCGTTGTGTTTCAGTTTTTAGTGTATCGCTACACTACATGGTGTATTTGCAGTATGCTGGGCTATCGGCTCAGGCGGGTGGACAAGTGAGACAAAGGGTGACAGGGCTGCTCTGGAATGCGGCCTTGAGCAGAAAGCGAGGAGCCTTTAGGTGTGTGTGGCGAGGACAGTAGGCTGCGGGCAGTGTGGTTGCGTGAGTGAATGTGATTTCCAGCGGCTAAGGTTAGCACGTACTGTTGTGGTGCTCTGTGTTACATGTCGCCTGTGGAGCGGATGAGGCAACCGAAGAACGTACAGATGGGCCGTCGCCGATGGAAGACCACTGGAAGCCGGCCGGGCGCCTTCGAAATATGGTAACCACAGAGTGATCTTGATATTTAAAAAAAAAAAAAAAAAAAAAAAAAAAACGAAGTGTCGTATTGATGACAAAACCTGCACCCTAGAGATTCTCATTGTGCTTAGTGGAAGGATGCTTAACAACACCTGCGGACTGATATGTGTAAACTATTATAGTATACGTGGTTTGATGCATTGTATTTGAAAAGGTATTATTATAATAAATATCAGTGTTAATTGTACGTGAAGTGGTGTTGCCGACCTGTACAGCACAATCTCAATTCCACTTTTCATTAATTTCATATAATAATATTGGTTTCATTAAAATAAAAAGTAATTTAAATTTAAAAGGGGAGTACAAGTTGTACACTTCAAGTTCAACCCCCGACCATATTACTTTTAACCTACGAGTGGCTTCTTTATTCCTCAAATGAAAATCGCATATTTGTATCTTCGCAGGGTTTGGTTGAAGATGGTTTGTGCTATAGTATCTTGACAGACATTCAAGTGCTCTCCACTGATTCAAAGTCTTTGCTCTGTGAGGCCAGAGCAAGATCATCAGCATACAGGAAGCTCCTACTGTTGAGGGACGTAAGCTGATCATTGGTATATATGTTGAACCATAATGGGGCTAGCACACTTCCTTGTGGTAGACCATTCTTCTGTAACCTCCAACGGCTATGCTGTCATTGGAAGATAACGAAGAATTTACGATTCTGCAGAAGAGTAGCAATGAGCTTACTAAGACTGAAGTTCCTGGTAAAGTTGTAGAACTTGACTAGTAGTAGCTGATGATTGACGGTGTTATACGCTGCTGAAAAATCAACAAATGCCACTTCTGTCACCTTACGAGCTCTGAATCCGTCTTCTATAAACTACGTGAGATTTAGCAATTTTCCTGTGCAACTTATAGCCGGGCGGAACCCAGCTGGTTCAGGTATTAACAAATAGGCAAGATCCGCTTTAAGATAATTCTTTAAAGTACTTTGTAAAGGTGACATAGAGAGATAATTAAAGTCATTGAAAAACTTCTGGCGTAAAGAAAGAAACCTTACCGGCAGGAAAATTTTGTAGTACGCAAGGGATATTAATTGATGTTACAGAGAAGAAATGGGAAAGAGTGGGGAAAAGAATGGGAAAGAACAAATGTTGGATGCAGGAAGAGTATACACAATTTTGGAGAAATTAAAATAAGAGCTACTATTGATATGAAACCGCCGCCTTAAATGAAAGCGAAATTATTCATAGCTATATATTACAGTTATGATAGACATTTCGAATAGAAACAAAAAATGTTGTTGATAGATAAAGATTTCAAATAGTCCTCTGAATAACAGAACGTAGTTAACCAAAAGCATCTTCAATATGCTAAAGTTTCTGAAAATTCAGGCCACAAGACAATTTTCTGCCATTACAATTAATATTAATAACACTGATCAAGGGAAAAGAAAAACATATTTGTGGAACAAATAGTACAAATTTCAAGGAATGTAATAAAAGCAGAGAAACACAAGACACTAGCACAAGACAAAAAAGGTATGAAGCGAAATAGTATTCGACATGCACCAATACTCACTTTGTTTTTAGAGGAAGTAACGAAGAGAGATTAATTTGAACGTAACGTGAAGCTTAAAAGGAGAAAAAAAAAATATTATGCTGCAATATGCTGGTGACATTGTTCCGTTAGCAGATAACAGTGATGAGACAGAAATAAATGAATAATATAAAAAATATATAGGGAAAAATTTGAGATAATCACAAACAAAATAAGAAGGTCAGTAAATTAAGAAAAATAATAACAGTAGACTAAATATTGGAACATTGTCGTATGTATTAGAAGACTACAAATTTTAAAGGAATAAAATTACAAATGACATCAAATCAGGTTAGAACTAACACAGAAAAACTTGTTCAAAATGAGAAATCTTTAGTATTGGCCTAAAAGTCAGGCTGATCTTCCTTGAACCTAACATTTCATTGAAGTATAGCTTGAAATTTAGGGACGTCAGAAAGAAGGACAATCGAGTCATTTGAAATGTGGATGTTAATAATGAATGTGACATTTTAAGTACTACATTCACATGTTGTCGGTATAAAGACTGAATAAAAAGTTTGTGACAGAATCTAAGAAAATAATGCTGTATAATAGGATTACGTCGAGAAATGACTCAGAATCTAGACAGGATGCCTAGTTGAGTGAATACGCATGTAATGATAAAAGCTCAGAAGAATCAGCTTACCAGGTGTACAGATTACAAAATAAAAATTTGTATTAATATTCAGTAGAAAGGGAATTGCTTGTAGAAGGTATAAAATATAAATACCTGTGATTATCAGTTGACAGTAGGCTAAACTGGGAATGGCAGGTTGTATGGAAAGTGTTCAGAGTACGGTACTACACTTGTTTGAGAGGATTTACCAGGGAAGTAAGGGAGTTGTATGACAATACTTTGGTCAGTCACTTGCTAGTGCTCTGTGAGGTGTTGTGGGCAACAAATACTTACTGGAGTTGAATGGGACGGAAAGGAGGGCAGCAAGATTTTTACCTGTGAAAATTACCAAGAGCGAGCTGTCTGGTGACTCAGTGGTTAAGGCTTTTGGCCAGAGATCGAAAGGTTCCCAGTATGCATCCTAGTCTCGACTGGAATTTAACCCGATTTTTCTCATCTGGCACTGCTTGCTGTTTAATCTGAAGTACGCCAAAACCCTTCTGTAGTTCGGATTCCCCGTTAAACTGTGGGCTACCTATAACCGGTAGGTAAACGGATTAGACTAAACGGTTATGATTGGGACGGATTGCGCAGACCGTTAAGAAACCCTGCCGCCATGTCATTACGGTCACATGCGATTGCATTACTCATTAACTGAATTGTAAAAAGAGTTCGGTTGGGAGTCATGGCAAGACAGAAGGCGGTTGAAGAGAATTGTGGACATGTACAAGGCATATAGTGGCGATGAGGACTGAATAAATACTGGTGGAAAATTTAAAAGCAGCATATGGAAGAGAAAACTATTTTAATAAATTAACAATTGTTTTCGGGCACAATCAAGAAGGAAAATTTTCGTTTGAAGGTAGGGAGGATGTCAATTACGTAAGGAGGTAATAGATGAACAATATAACTCACACTGTGAAAGAATTTAATGTGAAAATATGTATGAATCGTTAGTAGCAACGTTGGAAAATTGCCACTATGGCATGAACTCCATCGCAATCTATATATATAAAGATGAATGTATGTATGTTTGTTGGTTGGTTTGTTTGTTCTTCATACAAATCCACAGTTTTCATCCGCTTTCAATGAACATTTGCACACTTATCATTTGAAACAAGGAGAGAAGTACTGTCTACATTTGGTTGAAAATTTTTCGGTATAAATGATACATGTTGTCTTATAATTTTGAAGAATTACTGAACGATGATAGACAGACGCGTAGGATGTGTAGGTCTCTGTACTGCCTTTCCATATAGCGGTCAGGTAGCTCAGTGGTTAAAGCGCTTGCTTACTGCTGTTTGGATCGTGGTCTTCGGTTCAAGTTTCTGTGGAGGCAAAGATTTTTAAAAGTTGTTTTTGATCGTAAGAATCACGCCTGAACCGTCGGTTATTCGGATTGAATGTTAAACTGTTGAAGTCACAAAATTTAGGGGTTCAATGCGAGGCAAATCGTAGGTAGTCTTGCAATGCTGTAGGTGTACACTTTTTTACCTTATTTTGATCCCTCAGTGGTGATTCGCAGTCAGTGTGTGTGTGATCTGCAGTAATAATACTATAAATGCGGAAGTAAGTTTCTGTCTTTTACGTTTCAATGACTAAATGGCTATACCGATATTGATGGAATTTGACAAGAAAATCTCTATGAAGGGCACAGAACATTTTTTCCGTTATGATTAACAGTTGTTGTCATGAAATTTTGAGAACTTATCGAATGGTGACAGAAATATGTTGGAAATTGATTCTCTTCAAGAGAGAGGTTCGACGGTAGAATGATATAATTATAGCTTTCCTGTCATTTAATCCGACTCGGTGTTGTTTGGGATCAATCCTTAGTTACCAGTAACTTTCTGTATTCAATTCTGGCAAAGAAATTCTTAATCCACGCGTACGAAGTCGCGGGTATCAGCTAGTTAATAATAATAAGAAGAAGAAGACGAAGAATAAGAAGGCTGAGATGATGGTGGGTTACACACGGATTGTTTATTACTGTAAGGAAAAAATGTAGCGGAAGACAAAGATTAGAATGGGATATATAACTGCTGGCCTAATTCGTGATGGGTGTACCGAGATAAGGTTGGTTCAGAACAAGTGGAAATGAATGGGTGCATCAAATAATTCGAGATACTGATTTCACCTGAGCTGTGCTCCGTGTATTGAATTTCACTATAAAACGAAGATGTCATATACATGGCCGAATTGCGAGTTCATTTTTCTTCTTCTTTTCGTGTCGATGGCAGCATCAGATACAAGGTAGTTTTTCTACCAATGCGATGGCTTTTTCACTGGCTGGTTGAAAGTCTGACTGAGATATATTTATTTCTAGTTGTGGGTATGGCAACAAATGTAGTTTCCGATCTCGCCGCCGAAACATGTAGTATCTGGTTGTTTTCCCAGGTATCCTCAAGAAGCGAGTGTGTCTTTGCAGCGGCCAACTCCATCTAGAAGTCTGTTCAGTGGCTTCCATAAAGGTCATGATTGTTCAGATCCAGGGTGTATATCTTTCGGCTTGACCCACTCGAGGTTATTAGGAAAGTGTGATAGACAACAACACAAAACTTTCACAATGTCATTGAAAGCAACACGAAATTTATTTATTTTACAGAGTTGACAGCTGAAATTTGAGTGAATTTTTTCTCGTTTTTTTAAAACGTTTCATTTTGCTAAAAACATAACCTTTGTAAGCTTTATTTTATAGCTGAATGCGAGGTAAATATGCTAACATTCTCAGTTTGCTGAATCTACAGAAGACGTAACTTACGTAGCAGCAGCTATCAGCAGAGAAACAGATGAGATTCTGACGCAATGAGAGAGATATTTATATCGCAGAGTGTAGATAATGCGGGCAAACAAGAACAAACACACTCCAGATATTTGATTAATAAGAGCGACAAACAAGTTTAATTACCGCCGATCATAATTTCAATCCGCTATTAACGTTACAATATTGCAAGTAGCACTTATTTGGAATCTTGCTCTAGAATAGAATGTTAAATTCATTAACAGAATGAGAAAGTGTTCCTCGAATTTCAGATAGAAAATTTTAGGTATGCTCAGTTTCTTTTTCCAACTGTGATTCCGCACAAGGAAAATATATATATATATATATATATATATATATATATATATATTTTTTTTTTTTTTTTTTTGAGGTATATTAAGTTTTTAAAATTTTCTTTCCAACTGTGATTCTGCACAACTGAACAGCAAATATTGTTGCTAATAATGGGCCTTCGACTATTAAACTCCTCACTACTTCAGAATTAACTGGAATAAAGGCTAGTTTATGAATAATACGAAAGACATGGCATTTTCAATAAATGTTGCTAGAAACAGTGGTTTTGTTATCCATAGCCTCAATGAAACTTGTTACTGCCAACTGCGAATTATATTCCGCTAAATATCCTAAAAAAAAATATTTACTTTTCCATGGACGATTACTTCTGAAAACTGTGGTTACTAATACGCAGAACTGAGCCCATCAGTCGAAACGAGGTTAATTGATTCAAGCCCTAACGAAGTAAGAAATTTTCAGAACCCGGTATTAAACCAGAGCATTATTATTAGTATTAAACCGAACCCTAACCCCAGTGTTTGTGGAGTAAAGAAATTCGATACCGTTCATGATATTTGTAATTAGTCCGTCTTACGTGGGCATTAAACCTAGCAGCCTTGAAAGGCTCGTGTACTTCTGCCCCGGCCTTTTTTTTTTTTTATCCCAAGCACGATTCGGACAACATGCCACTCTTAACACACTTGGCAACTTCAGTGGGGCGGAAAATTCTTGTCGAAGGGGCGGAAAATTTGTGTGGTGGTGACAATTGTTTTTCCTCCTGCCCTAAAGCGATCGGGTGACAGTCTCAAAGTTTTGCCTTGGCTCCGAAAAATTGTAGATCCTTCACTGCATTAGACTGCAAACTACAACCATTTGTCACATAATTTTGTACTTACTACTTTTAGTACATACATCAGGCAAGAAAGCCATTGACTGAGAATAAGTGTCTTACATTACCCCTCCCACCAATTTCATATTCTTTTTAGTCCACAAATACTCTTTGAAACAAAGCATATGTATATGACGATCTGTTATGTATATCATATGTATATGATCTGTTAATTATCGGTTTCCATGGAAATTTCGATTTTGTTTTAAACGAACGTTTCAATCGACGTGTAGATACAACCGTCACAACGATCGCTACACGCAACTACGAAACTAACATTTATTTACATTTCTCTGTTACAAACATTGTTGCTGAATATTTATAGTTCCTATTAGATTTCTAGGTACTTTGGTAGTTGGGTACCAGTCGGACCACACTGTTTTCTTTTCTTCTAGTCAGTGTGACCATAGAGCCTGCCATACACAGTCATGCTTGTCGATCGTTTTGCTTGCACAGTCTCAAGTTGTAATGCAAGATGGAGTGTGTGTGGGGACAAGTCGATCGACTTAAGTGTTGTGTTGCGTCAATTGTTTGGCTTGAAGGCGTGAAGAGTGTTCTTGATTTTCCGTGCGTGTTCCTACTTGCCGTCCAGCAAAACGGTGTGTGTGCGTACTTCCGTCTTGCATTACGTCTTCTTAGTAGAGTATGACTGATATTAGACTATTGTCGCATGAATTTCTAATTGAATTTATTGATTTATACAGACAAAATGAATGTCTGTGGAAAATCGAAAGTAAAGATTATTTAAACGAACAGAAAAAAAGTTCTGCATATGATATTCTTATCAATAAGTTGAAATAAATTGATGAGCACGCAAATAAAGAAACTGTTATTAAAACAGTGAATTCATTAAGAACTTGTTTTCGGAAGGAACAGAAGAAATATAATGAATCGCGTAGATCTGGGTGTGGTATCGAAAACATCGAAAAGTCAAATTTGTGGTATTTCGACAAGTTGGTGTTTCTTACTGATCAAGAAAAGCCAAGACAGGATGGCATAGACAACATTGAATACACAACTGCGGATTCAGTTAATGAGCTATGTAACAAATATAATTAGCAAACACAATTATGTATATAGTTACATTACACATATAAAATGTTAAACTATACTTGCTGAAGTTTTAGTATTATGAAAAGAACATAAAATGGGTTCTTTATTTTTAGAAGGTTAGGTATAGGTTTTAATTGGCATAAACCATGTTATCTTGCTAATGAACCTTTCTTTCACAGTTGAAATATTTTAAAATTGATGTGACTAAAATGTGCTCGCTCCAATAACCACTGTTTTCACCATTTCTGTTCCTTTTTTTCTTTCAAATTATCAGAACAATAGCCGCAGCAACAACTGATTTCTGCGCGTCAGCCATATTGACATTCAGCAACTGACAGCAAAATGAAGTAGTAGACGGAGTGTGTGTGGGCTCAACTGCGTTCCCTCGAATGCTCAGTCTTGCAGTACAACTTGAGACTGCACAAGCAAAATGATCGACAAGCATGAGTGTGTTTGGCAGGCTTAGGAATGGGAAGTAATTCGGCCATGGCCTTTTTGAAGGAAGGATCCCGGCATTTGCCCGGAGTGATTTGGGAAACCATGGAAAACCCAAATCTGGATGCCCGGACGAGGATCCGAACAGGCGTCCTCCCGAATGCGAGGCGAGAACGCTAACCGTTACACCACCATGCTCGGTGAAATATTTGCTGGTGTACTGTAGACAATCAGCATATCTTACTGCTTTTCACATAATAGACCAGCCTTATTGTAAACGAGTGTTGAAAGTATGTAGTTTGCAATATATTTTGTGTGTTGAGGTGGGCAGCACCAGGGGCGGATCCAGGGGGGGGCTAGGGGGCTCAAGCCCCCCCCCTCCCAAACGTATCTAGGTCCACCCCTGACATTGTAGTTTTGAGACCTTTTTTTATTTTATATTGTTTTAGCTCTACGGATTTGAGGCCCGAGGAGGCTATAAATACTACCTTTTTCCCGACTCAAGCCCCCCCCCCCAAAACCAAAATCCACTGAACGCAAGCCCTCTGAACCAAAATTCACTCAAGCCAAGCCCCCCGCCCCCCCCCCCCCAAAAAAAAAAAAAAATCCTGGATCTGCCCCTGGGCAGCACTATCATAAACTTGGCGATGCAATTTGATGATTGATTCTCATGCAAATCGACGAGACTAATCGAAAATCAAAGAGTAAATTTTTTTGATTTTTCCCTAGTTCTCGATATATCGACTATCAAAAATTAGTTATAGGTCCTTTTGGCTTTGGCGACGTTTTTATTCTGGTCCCCACCTTTCCCCGTTGACAGCTTTATATAAGGACTACGGTGTCAATACCACAAAAGGAAACGCGGCAATAGAGAGTCTTGTAGAACCCAGCCAGAACAAATCAGAAAGCAGCCGCCGACAAGCCAGGACAATGTCCCCACTAGCCGCCTCTAACAACACATGGATGCAATTGCACAAAAACCGCGTAACCCATGACGACCGGTCTTCCCAGCACACCATGATCACTACAGAGCGGCAACCACGCACAGAACAAAGGATAGTACTCCACGCATAGCCAAAACTGTCAGGCCATGCGCGACCACCACCTAACAAAGGTTGTACAACTGCTCACGAAGTTAGTTGCAAGACTGATAACAAAATATGGGAACTTAAAAGGTTTAAAACAACTAAGGACGTCAATTCCACAGTCCTATCAACGACATCAAAATCAATGTGAATTACCCACAAAAATGTATATTTGTACTTAAAAAGTGTAAAACATCCTTTTAACTTGAAGGAGTTAACGCTCTACAGCAGTCTACCTCTGGTTTTCAGCCATGGAAATAAAAAGCGACTAAATTCAGTTGATGTTGTGCGGCAGTTCTAGCTTCCAAAACATCGCCTGAAAATGCTAATTTGACTGGGGTATACGCACGAGAAACTTTCTTACCCTTTTACACTATTTCGTAAATAGAGCGAAACACTGTGTTGCGAGATATGTATACAACGATAGAAATGTGGATTTAGAAAAATATTTTTCCGAGCTAATTGGATAAAAATCCTATAGGTAGATCAATTCCGCGGTAGACCAGATAAAAAGCGGCTAAACGTGTCCGCAAAGTGGCCTGGAATACTGTGTTAGAGAATCGTTCCAAAGAATGTCTCCACTGCCACCGTTAGATATGAATGGAAAACGAAAATTGTGGATTTTGCAATAAATGTTCTGCAATGGAGCATTCTACTAGTTTTTCTGGCACTAGCCAATGTACTGAGGGATATGATCGAAATTTTGACAATTAGTACAGGTATACGGCAAATAGAGCTTAATAACGTGAGACGACATTGCTTCCTTGTTAGACGAAAGTATGAGACAAGCAAAGAGTAAACATCAATGTTAACGTGGTGATTAAGATATCATTTGATGCAAAGTATCTCCTGTACAGGATCAATGAATAGCAATTTTGAAAGTCAACGAATGACGACGGCGTGAGAGTCAAGGAGCAACAGATAACCTTTGACGACCAACGACCTTGACTTAAATTTCTTTCGCTCACTTCCACGGTTTAAATAACTTATGTCGTGCTGGCCGACTTTATATTGTCTACAGAAAATGTTATGTCGAACTTGCGTCTTTTAAAAATAAAATTAAGAAAAGCGCAGGTGCACCTTTTTCCCTAATTCTAGTTGGAATTTGATTGACGTAATGAAGGATTCGAATCTCGTGCTTTAATTTTTTAACGTTCACCTTTAAGACCGAAAAGTAACAAGCGAAACTGTATTGTAATATTCCCTGTGATCGTCCAATATTCGTATCTGGTTTTGAATTTAAGAAATGACGATCTTGGTTTATTGGATTTTTTTAGGGCAACAATATATTACCCAGATATATGACATGCTAATACAAGTCTTTATTAAAGTCACATCATTAAAAATCTTTTTCATCATCAATTTGGTTTCATTCAACACATGTGTACAGTTCTAATTTTATATATAAGGAAACCACAACTCGTTCTTTAAACCAGGTTGATTAATACCTCACTCTTTGATTTAATATACCCAACATATATTCACTAATGCATTTTGTCCTTTCCAAATTACCTCCAGAAATCCAAGAGCATTGTGGATGTTTGAAAATACATTAGTTTTTACTAGTAAATAGTTATTTACTATGCCAATCTACCTAATACACTTGTGTGTTAGGGCTTTAGGATTCTTGGTTGAAGTCAATAGAACCCGTGAGAGGGCTATGGGAAGGAAATTGGAAGTGGCCTTATGAAGGAATCGACCCATAATGCATCTGGAAATATTTCAAGCAACCACTAAAACTGAAGTCTGATTTGCAGGATAGGCAATCAATTCAGTTCTTCTCAAATGCCAACAGGCACTAAATTTGTTACTTGAAATGCTAAGAGTGAAAATTACTATATTACTGGTTCTCAACCCATAGTCTGCAGACCACCTGTAGTCTGGAGGCAGAATATCAAAAAATTGATTCTAACTGAAATAAAGATATAACAAACTAGTAAAAATTGTTCCCATAAAATAAATGCTGTTCTCTTACTCTATTAGGCTAAAAAGTAGGGTTTGTAAGCTAAACTTTCTAAAAGCCATTTCAACAACCAACACAAATCTGATATATGCAGGTCATGAGGATATGACTGCATTGTTACTACAGTAATCTAATCACTAAATTTCCAGTCTGAATCAGAGAGTAGCGAGATTAAGTTAACCATAATTTTATGTGGTCTTATTAAAGGTGTAGGTCATAAGGGATCATAGTATATGCTGATAACAATTGGTTGGGTTGGTTAATAAGTTACACAGACTGGACCCATATAAGTTAGTGGTCCAAATAATTATTTGACATTTTACTGGAACTTGGGTTGAAGAAGGTGAGAAACACTGTACCATATTCTATTGATAACTTTTAAAGTATCACACATTATGATACTGATTACAATTTTTTTTCCATTCACTCTCCTTTTCCAATACTAATCAAACACTATGAACCCTCTTTCGTTTGCAAAGTACAGAATATTAATCAGAACAAAATGAGCTATAATGCAGAAATTATTTCAGTTTGGTCTTAATACTTTTAGGATTTTATGTTATCTGAGTGAACACTGGATCCAGGAAACAGAGATTATTGCTGTCGGTATTGCCAATAGGCTTGTGGATCAACAGTAGAAGCTCGTCAAGTTGAACCTCAATAAGTCGAAAACCTCTACGACTTGAAAGAAATCCTTGTTCCCTTCCATTCAAGTCCCAAAACCTCCATTACTTGAAATCTGAGACCTCAATAAGACAAAGTAATCAGTATTTCTCTACAAGGTATTTGAATGCATATTTCCCCATAACTCGAAAAAAAATTATTTGGCCCCTGTATCTCAAAACATATCAAGGTTTCATTCTACTGCCTCTACAATTTTACAATTTTAAATTAATAACCTCTATATCTCAAAGTAAAAATAAGTAACGTACTGACTAAGAATATTGTTGGCAATACTTTCTTAGAGGTAATTTTTATGAGTGTGTAATGATGGATAATTTGGAAGAAAACACAAGTTCTACTATAGACATGTTTCAAGCCATGAGAATGGCTGTCAAAGCATGGAAAAAATGTATCTATGACTACCATAAAAAAATGTTATATACACTGCGGTTTTTCCATCAACTAAAGAAGCCGAAGCTGAAGAAATTGCTATTCAGCCTCCCTTAGATTGGAGTACAGTGGTATTTGACAAAGGAATATCTTTTGAGGACTTCGTTACATGCAATGATGAAGTTATTACTGCTGGATCATTATCATATGATGAAATTGAGGATTCAATTGTTCAAAAATTGGAAATAATGCTGTAGATGACATAGAACTCGAGTAATGCTCTGCATGCTATAAATAATGTTATAGATATAATATACTTAAATTATTTAAAGCAAGAAAAAATTATCGACTTTTTAAAAATAATCTACGTATGATATCTTACCCATGATTTTTTTTGTGTTTACATATACCTACAAGTTCTTAAGTTGAGAATGAACATTTCCTCTGTAACATGAATTTCTATTTATTTCACCTCTAACTCAAAACTGGGTAGGATAGAATCTAAACCTCAGCAAGGCAAACATGTACCTATAAAAAGCTCGCCAAGTCAAAACCCAGAGAGACTGACCGGACCACTGCGGGAGGAATACGTCGCATTGGCTGCAGCGGCGATCCAGGACGGGTCTCTATCAGGCCCGCACCCAGCTGATCTCGGATCGCGTCGTGCTCACCATGGTCAGGAAGCGGCGGCCATCTCCGCCGGACACTACACCTGCCCGCCGCCAGGAGGCACAGCGGGCACCACGAGATATAGTGCTGTGCCGGCCGGTACCGCTCAGTCTCCGCCACACAGTGGTGGAGGCCGGTCGGCTATGGACTGCTCCACTCATGAAGTGGGGCACCTGGAGCTGCACCGCCAGGAGGCACAGAGGGCACCACGGGATATGCTCTCCGCGACGGTTCAGTCTCCGCTACGCACTCATGGAGGCCGGTCGACTCCCGACTGCGTCGCCCATGGAGCGGGGTGCCAGGAGTCGGTTTCAAATGAAGCAGGATGGAGCGTCTCTCCCATCACTTCCTCTCAAGGCAGGAGAGGCGGGCGGTCGGGCCTTGTCACTTCTCAAGCTAGTGGAGGGCGCCAAGGACCGTCATCAGATGCTGAGGAGAGCCATCGGGATGCACTGCTGGAGCTTCAAGATGCCCCAGGAGCATGCAACACAACGCCTTCACCAAGAAACTGCAGCTACAAGAGCTCCTCCTTCGAGTCTTTCTCCACAAATGAACCGGACAGAGAGTACTGGCCTATATATTTTTGGTGCTCTTCTGGCAAGAAGGAGTATGAAGTCCGATACGATCACTACTTGCCAAGTAGCTGGAGGAGTCGCATCGAGGACGATCAGCTGATGATGGAGTTGCGAGTAGAGGTATACAAGAAGATCTACAGATGGATGCTCCCCTGCGGTGTCATCAATGAACTCTACCTGGCGCTTAGTGACCCCACACAAGCGCATCTAGCCCGCCCAGTATGGGAAAAGTCAAGGATGGAGAAGACGGACGAGCCTGGGCAAAGTTAGTTCCTCTACCATGCGTCTTTGCTCCCGACTTCCAGGAAGAGGAGTATATGGAGGATCTAAAATGTAGGCTCACCCAGCCTTGCCGTCTCCAACCTCACCACTTGCGCCATCAACACCGGAAAAATCAGCCCAGAAGCAGACATCACCAAGCATTGCAACCTCACCAAGAAGAAGTGAACATGCTTCGTCACGTGATCAGCTGCAGCCGTCTAACAGCTCCGAAACAACCATTGCTCAGGAAACATATACCAACCAAGACATGAGCAAGTGGGGCGCCCTGTATATCCGGAGAGGTGACATAGAAGCTGCAATCAGACTGCTGCAGGACGCAGGGATCCTGTACCAGGAAAAACAGCCAGAGGCTGCAGGTGCACCAGCGACCCCATGCGTCATCAACAGCCACAAAACCAGATGAGGCTCCAAGCCAACACCAACGCAAGAAAAAAAGGAAGAAAATCACAGGCATCCAGCAGTGCTACAGGTGCCAGAAGTTTCTGCACCTTGCCATAGACTGCCATGCTCAGGAGCGCTGTGTCCGCTGCGGAGAGAAGCACAACGTCAAGAAATGCAGCCGACCGCGGGATGCACAACCAACATGTGCCAACTGCCGCGGTTCGCACGCAGCTTCATACGAAGGCTGTCCTGTAAGGCGTAATCTGTGGAAAGCAACTGCCAAAAACCTGCCTCACCCTAGCGCCAAGACAGACCACGTGCCGAAAGCTAGTACACCGTATCAGCAGAGCCATGCAGGCCACAGTCAGCCAGCCCCTCACGATGCACAAAATCACCACTGGCCGACAGATAGAGCAAGTCAGAAACAAGCAACGTCGAAAAGAAGCCGCCAAGATATCCAACACCACGATCAAGACAACGGCTGTGCGAGGTGCTCCAGCCAACCACTCCCTGACGACAGGGACAGAAGCCAAGACCAGCTGACCCTGACCAAGATATTGCAGCTGTTAACACAACTTATTTCTACCATGATCAAATGAAACGATCAAAAATAAAAATAAGGACGTAAAGTCCAAAGGACCCACTCAAACACTAAAAATCTTGCAGCCCCAAATTAAAAATTTAAGTTTTTAGTTTTTAAGTAAGTAATAAGGAAATGTATCAAATAAAGGAAAACAAAAATAAAATGTAACCCACCTGGCTGAAAAGAACTCTCAACGGCAGAGGAAATGAAAGATAATAAAAATAAAAATAAAAAAAAACCTTTTTAAGTCGAAAAATCTTTAACTCAAATTTTTCACATCTCCCTTGAAGTTTGACTTAATGAGGTTCTACCGTATATATAACTAAGGAAGGATAGGGAAATATGACCCAACACTTACCACAGATGAAGGCGGCTGGGATGACGAACAAAAAACAAACACAAGAGAAGTGCAATATTTCTGCCTACAGCAGCCTTAAACGTGCAGAAGGTGAAGCACCAGGCGGCCGTCTGTGTACACAGACGGCCGACTGGTGAATGGTGTCTCCGGTGCGGATGGTAGTTTAGGTGGAAAGGGGGGGGGGGGAGAGTGAGCTCAAATATTAGATCGATACTGATGATGATATGTTATTATTGAAAGAGGTGAATAATAACTGGTTGGGGATATATATATATAAGTAAAATAAATGTAAATAGCAAGGATAATAGTGAATACAGAAATACAAAAAATGTAAATGGTATAGATAATAAGTGCTGGGTCTGGTGGGTAGAGTTTATTGGAGATTGAAGCCAGGAGGATGTCTGGTTTCAAGGATATTCTGGTAGGCTAGTTCCCATCTACGAAGTTCAGAGGGGGTCGTGTTGTTAGAGAAAACTGAAAAACAGATGTTCAAATTATTGATTTTGTGGGAACTGGCATGTTTTGCAACTGGATGGGCCTCATTGTTAGTATAAACTGTCTGCCTGTGGCCATTCATTCTGATAGCTAGTTCTTCCCTGGTCTCGAGTCCATTAAACTAATCCTTCGCCGTGGACATGATTTCCTAAGTTCCTTCCCCGGGATGCGCACCATTCTCCATATAATTCTACCCAGTGCCCCTCGCACATGTTTTAGCAGAGCACCAAATTTAAGAAATATCTTGGTTCACAAGTACTCACCAAGTAATTCCCCCAGACTGCCACAGGGTTCATTCCCGTGTAATAGACCCCCTTGTAAAACATGCAGCATGCACCCAGCCACTACCACTTACTCCAATCCTACCACAGGTGAAACATTCCCTATCATTGGTCATGCTACTTACATGACAACACACCTCATATACCAACTGACATGCCTCCATTGCTCCAGTTCATACATAGGCCTCACAACCAATCCCCTAGCTATCAGAATGAATGGCCACAGGCAGACAGTTTATACTAACAATGTCAGCCCATCCAGTTGCAAAACATGCCAGTTCCCACAAAATCAATAATTTGAACATCTGTTTTTCAGTTAGGGCAATCAGTTTTCCCTAACAACACGACCCCCTCTGAACTCTGTAGATGGGAACTAGCCTACCAGAATATCCTTGACACCAGACATCCTCCTGGCCTCAATCTCCAATAAACTCTGCCCACCAGACCCAGCACTTATTATCTATACCATTTACATTTTTTTTTATTTTCTGTATTTACTATTATCCTTGCTATTTACATTTATTTTACTTTTCACTTATAGTTTTCATATACATATATATCCCCACCCAGTTATTATTCACCTCTTTCAATAATAACATATCGTCATCAGTATCGATTATCAATCAAATATTTGAGCTTACTCTCCCCCCCCCCCTTTCCACCTAAACTACCATCTGCCGCCTCAGACGCCATTCACCAGTCGGCCGTCTATGTGTACACATGTGACGCCGCCTGGTGCTTCACCTTCTGCACGTTTAAGGCTGCTGTAGGCCAAAATATTGCACTTCTCTTGTGTTTGATTTTTGTTCGTTGTCCCAGCTGCCTTCATCTGTGGCAAGTGTTGGGTCATATTTTCCTATCGTTCCTTAGTTTTATTGCCTTAAAGCTTTTTCCTGTTCATTGTTATTATATATATACATACTTACTATTGGATATGTTTGTTAACTTAAAACTCAAATGTTTAGATAAAAAGCTGAACAGCATTGTACTGGCATTATAAATATAATGAATTATGTTACAGATTTCTGTGTCAGTGAGCTCAATAGGTATATAATCCTGAACAAAGTTCCTCAAGACTTAATAAAACATTACAAGAAACCTTTGCAGTTAAATAAGGTCCCAAATGTAAGATGTCCTTATTATGAAACATCAGCAATACCCTTGAATATTACACACCTCAGTTATAGTCAAGCCCACAAATGTGCAACAATTCCTGCTCTTTGATACATGCACACCCTCCATCCATGCTGAGATATCCATGTTCTAATGAACAATCCCTTTCAAAGAACTCCCAAAAAAGACAGAGAAGCACTAATTTGACATTACTAACCCCCTTATCTTGTGAAAAAATAAGTCACACTCATATCACTATCAGTCCTGCACCACCTAAAACCAACCATAGTAGTATTCATTACCCATTTCTCTCATTGGTTTAAATGCACTAATCAAAGCTTGTATCATGATTATGACTTCCTACATCACTTCTCCGAAATGTACAGCCTACTTTCTAAAATCTTTCCATGGCCTCCATGTTTCAACAAACCTCAAAAACATGTTGGTAAAGCTCCCAAATCACCTCATGGGCCTTCCGCCTGAAATAAACCTAACTGTAATAGTTGCAGCATACATGCAGCCACAATTACTTACTCCATTCTCATCCAGGAGAAACTTTAAACTTGATGTATTACTGAACATGTCATGGGCACAGCACTCCTCATGTATCAACTAGCCAGCCTCTACCGTGCTAGTTAAATATATACAAAAGGAACTAGGTGTGTATCTATTAAAAGGAAGGATACTGAAATTAAACCCAACACATACCTTAGATGGAAGATTCTGCACTTTAAAAAACAAAAGAGTCAAACTTTAGTGTTGAATGTTAAGTCTTGCACTTATGAGATACATGGCAACGTAATCAGATGTCATCATACCAATCCCAGCTAAGTGAATGGGGAACCATTGTAATAAAGTACGGGTAGTAGGATTGGTAGGGGAGGTGAGAAAATATTTAATTGATATTTATGGAAACACATTAACACTGAAAGCAGGGCAACAAAAGTAATGAACCTAAGATAGTATAAATATGAATAGAAGATTTAAGATTTATATGATATATGTTCATTGGGTGTATTTTATTCTCATAGTTCTTGAACAGGTACTGTATAAAGATGGATTTAGAATTACAAAATGTTTTAAAGAGTATTATTAGCAGGAGATAAACAACCAAATTAAAGGAGCATAGTAACTGTCAAACTGGCAAGATATATCGTTTTTTTTTAACATCTGTGAAGACAAATTAACTGTACATGAAACCACAAACCTCACCATTCGTGAGTGTGTTACATTCTCAGAAAAAGCTAGAGTAACTACCAGCAAAATCAGTACTTAACTGAAGACAGTTGTGAAAAAATTCAAGCAAAAATCGGAAAATGATGCAAAAAAGATTCCAAAGCAAACTTTATCTGTCATTGTATTCCTACGCCATCAAAAGGATGAAAACAGTGGAGGATAAAATCTTCTTATAAGAACTGAGAACCAAGTTTCTTAGTGGGTACGTTTTTTTTATTTTTTTTAATAAAAAAAAAATAAATAATAATGGACATGGCAAATGAAAATAGGTGAAAAGGTAAAAGTCTTAAATATATATAATTGAGCACATCATTAAACTCTTCGGAGACATGTCTGCCGATGTTACCTCAGGAACAACACCACCACATCTCCTATTCTGGAGAAAATCAGGGAGAGTGCTTATTACTTATACTAAGCAAAATAATACAGTCTGGAACTACCAAAAAAGTGCAGTAGGAAAGGTATCATTACTTCCACATTAGCAGTTACCTAAGATAGATGGCAGTTAAGCATAAGAAATTCAGTTTATATTCTTCAACCAACTGAAAGCCCTAGGACTTTTCGCCGATTATTTTCCTATCAACAAGTCTTCTACATAACAAATTTGGACACAAATGAGGAAACAATGTACAGAAGCTATATAGACCAATTTTAAAAATAATGTGTTAAGGCCTTGCAGTGCCAAAACTAGAGAAATCATCTAGTAAAGACTGAGCTGAAGCATTCTGATAAATCGTAGATAATGTGCTTCAACACAGAAGCATCTAACCTACGTGCTTAGTGGTGCACGCATGCTATTGGAGCAAAGATTAGAGTGTGTTACTTTTCGCATGCAATATCATGTCTATGAATTAGATTTAAAAAAAATTGAGACCAAGATACCTTTCTAATAAATTCAAGGCTAAATGGGGGAAAAAAACATTCACTACCACCTCTGCCACCATTGCTATGTTACCTTGCATCCCCACTCACTTGGTGGGTGTCAGGGTGATCATCTCACCACATGTCTCATATACCTGCAAAACTATGGTTCAAAACCAAAATACTGTGAAGTCGGCCACACTAGACCGCAATGCAACCGGGGCGCACCGCACAGTCACTTTTCTTATGTTTGTCGCTCACTCGATTGAAGTGAGATCAAACGACACCGCGTGTCGGCCGACACACGGCCGTGTGTCGGCCCGGATAAATTTGGTTTATATTTTGACGGTGCGGCCCGGTGTGTCTGCTGTCGGGCTGGTCGATATGGAGAAAGATTCGGAAATTTCCGGTCCTTTACGACTAAATATTGTTTAAACGTTACTGATTGCTTTAGAAGTGTGTCCTTTTTTCAGCCTCACTTCAGGTTCATCAGATATTCGTAAAATGTAGTTAGAGCCCTTGCATGTTCGCATTAACAAATCAAATCTTTGCCAGTGGTGAAAGTCGATTTTAAGGACTGTAAAAATTGCATCCGAGATCCGGATTTTGAACCGGGACCTTCCGTACCCAAATCACTCGCCGCAAGAATATGAATCTAGAAGTAATGGAAAATATGTATTTAATCATATAATAAAGTACATTTGTGTTTTGGCATGGCAAAAATAAATTATAAGTACGTTTATTTTATTATGTTTGAATAATAATTTTTGATTATAACCAGATTTGTCTCTTGTCTCAGAAGGTTACGGCGTACAATTGGGGAAATGAAAGTCCCTGGTTCAAATCCCTGTCTCAGCTGTAATTTTTATGGATCGTAAAATTGACATTCACCTCTGGAAAAGCTTTGATTTGTTAATAAAATGCTAGGACGCTCCGTGTTACGAATTTCACGTTAATCTGTACTTTTCCTTTTCAAATTAGGTGACAACGATAGAGGTGTACTGCGCAGCCGATAAGTAACTCCGCGACTGGAGTTTTTAGATCACATGAAATTATTATTACTTTACGGAATCTTTCGGTCTGCATTAAAATAAAAATGTATAATAATCTTATTGTTTTTTGTTAAAAAAATATTGAGTGACTCGAAAAGGAACCTCAACCAAAACAAACACGTTAAATGTGAAGTGAGTGACGCTTGACATTTAATCGTGATTATATAGAATTACACGAAAATCTTTCAATACAGTGTGACGACCATTTTGTTAAAACAGTTTTGGAATACTATTTTTGTGCATAAGAGATCAAACAATTAGGAGATAACAGGAGTCACACAAAAAAAGTATTTTAACGTACTTTATTACCTTCGTAGATTATAAAGTACAGTACTCTATAATAAAGTACGGGTGGTAGCCGCAGCTACGATACCGAAATCACTTTTAAGGTAATTTTTTAAAACATCAAGTGTATACGTTAAAGGAGACCGAGTAGGAACCTGTCCGTCACACGGCCGTGCTACGGACCAGTGTGGACGCGAGGGGGGCGAGCCGTCACACGGCCGAGTGACGGTGCGGTGCGCCCCGGTTGCGTTGCGGTCTAGTGTGGCCCGACCTTTAGTCTCCTTATGTTCATCTAAGCCCAAATGCTTGAACACACTCACTCAGAAAATATGTGAGAAGTATCAGGATTAGTATTTTTACTAATAAAGAGTTCATTTCTTTATTCTTGGAAAGTAAATAAAGCAAACAATTTCAAACCAACTGATATATGTTTTTATTTCCATCCGTAAAAGACAGTTTCACTGACTCCATAAAGATTAACTTAAAGTATTTCATTT
>JARYHS010012519.1:100105273-100350406 GCA_031002005.1 Vandiemenella viatica | reverse complement strand
CTTCCACGGTTTAAATAACTTATGTCGTGCTGGCCGATTTTATATTGTCTACAGAAAATGTTATGTCGAACTTGCGTCTTTTAAAAACAAAATTAAGAAAAGCGCAGGTGCACCTTTTTCCCTGCTTCTAGTTGGAATTTGATTGACGTAATGAAGGATTCGAATCTCGTGCTTTAATTTTTTAACGTTCACCTTTAAGACCGAAAAGTAACAAGCGAAACTGTATTGTAATATTCCCTGTGATCGTCCAATATTCGTATCTGGTTTTGAATTTAAGAAATGACGATCTTGGTTTATTGGATTTTTTTAGGGCAACAATATATTACCCAGATATATGACATGCTAATACAAGTCTTTATTAAAGTCACATCATTAAAAATCTTTTTCATCATCAATTTGGTTTCATTCAACACATGTGTACAGTTCTAATTTTATATATAAGGAAAACCACAACTCATTCTTTAAACCAGGTTGATTAATACCTCACTCTTTGATTTAATATACCCAACATATATTCACTAATGCATTTTGTCCTTTCCAAATTACCTCCAGAAATCCAAGAGCATTGTGGATGTTTGAAAATACATTAGTTTTTACTAGTAAATAGTTATTTACTATGCCAATCTACCTAATACACTTGTGTGTTAGGGCTTTAGGATTCTTGGTTGAAGTCAATAGAGCCCGTGAGAGGGCTATGGGAAGGAAATTGGAAGTGGCCTTATGAAGGAACCGACCCATAATGCATCTGGAAATATTTCAAGCAACCACTAAAACTGAAGTCTGATCTGCAGGATAGGCAATCAATTCAGTTCTTCTCAAATGCCAACAGGCACTAAATTTGTTACTTGAAATGCTAAGAGTGAAAATTACTATATTACTGGTTCTCAACCCATAGTCTGCAGACCACCTGCAGTCTGGAGGCAGAATATCAAAAAATTGATTCTAACTGAAATAAAGATATAACAAACTAGTAAAAATTGTTCCCATAAAATAAATGCTGTTCTCTTACTCTATTAGGCTAAAAAGTAGGGTTTGTAAGCTAAACTTTCTAAAAGCCATTTCAACAACCAACACAAATCTGATATATGCAGGTCATGAGGATATGACTGCATTGTTACTACAGTAATCAAATCACTAAATTTCCAGTCTGAATCAGAGAGTAGCGAGATTAAGTTAACCATAATTTTATGTGGTCTTATTAAAGGTGTAGGTCGTAAGGGATCATAGTATATGCTGATAACAATTGGTTGGGTTGGTTAATAAGTTACACAGACTGGACCCATATAAGTTAGTGGTCCAAATAATTATTTGACATTTTACTGGTACTTGGGTTGAAGAAGGTGAGAAACACTGTACCATATTCTATTGATAACTTTTAAAGTATCGCACATTATGATACTGATTACAATTTTTTTTTCCATTCACTCTCCTTTTCCAATACTAATCAAACACTATGAACCCTCTTTCGTTTGCAAAGTACAGAATATTAATCAGAACAAAATGAGCTATAATGCAGAAATTATTTCAGTTTGGTCTTAATACTTTTAGGATTTTATGTTATCTGAGTGAACACTGGATCCAGGAAACAGAGATTATTGCTGTCGGTATTGCCAATAGGCTTGTGGATCAACAGTAGAAGCTCGTCAAGTTGAACCTCAATAAGTCGAAAACCTCTACGACTTGAAAGAAATCCTTGTTCCCTTCCATTCAAGTCCCAAAACCTCCATTACTTGAAATCTGAGACCTCAATAAGTCAAAGTAATCAGTATTTCTCTACAAGGTATTTGAATGCATATTTCCCCATAACTCGAAAACAATTATTTGGCCCCTGTATCTCAAACATATCAAGGTTTCATTCTACTGCCTCTACAATTTGACAATTTTAAATTAATAACCTCTATATCTCAAAGTAAAAATAAGTAACGTACTGACTAAGAATATTGTTGGCAATACTTTCTTAGAGGTAATTTTTATGAGTGTGTAATGATGGATAATTTGGAAGAAAACACAAGTTCTACTATAGACATGTTTCAAGCCATGAGAATGGCTGTCAAAGCATGGAAAAAATGTATCTATGACTACCATAAAAAAATGTTATATACACTGCGGTTTTTCCATCACCTAAAGAAGCCGAAGCTGAAGAAATTGCTATTCAGCCTCCCTTAGATTGGAGTACAGTGGTATTTGACAAAGGAATATCTTTTGAGGACTTCGTTACATGCAATGATGAAGTTATTACTGCTGGATCATTATCATATGATGAAATTATGGATTCAATTGTTCAAAAATTGGAAATAATGCTGTAGATGACATAGAACTGGAGTAATGCTCTGCATGCTATAAATAATGTTATAGATATAATATACTTAAATTATTTAAAGCAAGAAAAAATTATCGACTTTTTAAAAATAATCTACGTATGATATCTTACCCATGATTTTTTTTGTGTTTACATATACCGACAAGTTCTTAAGTTGAGAATGAACATTTCCTCTGTAACATGAATTTCTATTTATTTCACCTCTGTAACTCAAAACTGGGTAGGATAGAATCTAAACCTCAGCAAGGCAAACATGTACCTATAAAAAGCTCGCCAAGTCAAAACCCAGAGAGACTGACCGGACCACTGCGGGAGGAATACGTCGCATTGGCTGCAGCGGCGATCCAGGACGGGTCTCTATCAGGCCCGCACCCAGCTGATCTCGGATCGCGTCGTGCTCACCATGGTCAGGAAGCGGCGGCCATCTCCGCCGGACACTACACCTGCCCGCCGCCAGGAGGCACAGCGGGCACCACGAGATATAGTCGCTGTGCCGGCCGGTACCGCTCAGTCTCCGCCACACAGTGGTGGAGGCCGGTCGGCTATGGACTGCTCCACTCATGAAGTGGGGCACCTGGAGCTGCACCGCCAGGAGGCACAGAGGGCACCACGGGATATGCTCTCCGCGACGGTTCAGTCTCCGCTACGCACTCATGGAGGCCGGTCGACTCCCGACTGCGTCGCCCATGGAGCGGGGTGCCAGGAGTCGGTTTCAAATGAAGCAGGATGGAGCGTCTCTCCCATCACTTCCTCTCAAGGCAGGAGAGGCGGGCGGTCGGGCCTTGTCACTTCTCAAGCTAGTGGAGGGCGCCAAGGACCGTCATCAGATGCTGAGGAGAGCCATCGGGATGCACTGCTGGAGCTTCAAGATGCCCCAGGAGCATGCAACACAACGCCTTCACCAAGAAACTGCAGCTACAAGAGCTCCTCCTTCGAGTCTTTTCCACAAATGAACCGGACAGAGAGTACTGGCCTATATATTTTTGGTGCTCTTCTGGCAAGAAGGAGTATGAAGTCCGATACGATCACTACTTGCCAAGTAGCTGGAGGAGTCGCATCGAGGACGATCAGCTGATGATGGAGTTGCGAGTAGAGGTATACAAGAAGATCTACAGATGGATGCTCCCCTGCGGTGTCATCAATGAACTCTACCTGGCGCTTAGTGACCCCACACAAGCGCATCTAGCCCGCCCAGTATGGGAAAAAGTCAAGGATGGAGAAGACGGACGAGCCTGGGCAAAGTTAGTTTCTCTACCATGCGTCTTTGCTCCCGACTTCCAGGAAGAGGAGTATATGGAGGATCTAAAATGTAGGCTCGCCCATCTACAAACGTCAGCCTTGCCGTCTCCAACCTCACCACTTGCGCCATCAACACCGGAAAAATCAGCCCAGAAGCAGACATCAAGCATGACATCACCCATTGCAACCTCACCAAGAAGAAGTGAACATGCTTCGTCACGTGATCAGCTGCAGCGTCTACCAGCTCCGAAACAACCATTGCTCAGGAAACATATACCAACCAAGACATGAGCAAGTGGGGCGCCCTGTATATCCGGAGAGGTGACATAGAAGCTGCAATCAGACTGCTGCAGGACGCAGGGATCCTGTACCAGGAAAAACAGCCAGCGACCCCATGCGTCATCAACAGCCACAAAACCAGATGAGGCTCCAAGCCAACACCAACGCAAGAAAAGAAGGAAGAAAATCACAGGCATCCAGCAGTGCTACAGGTGCCAGAAGTTTCTGCACCTTGCCATAGACTGCCATGCTCAGGAGCGCTGTGTCCGCTGCGGAGAGAAGCAAACGTCAAGAAATGCAGCCGACCGCGTGATGCACAACCAACATGTGCCAACTGCCGCGGTCGCACGCAGCTTCATACGAAGGCTGTCCTGTAAGGCGTAATCTGTGGAAAGCAACTGCCAAAAACCTGCCTCACCCTAGCGCCAAGACAGACACGTGCCGAAAGCTAGTACACCGTATCAGCAGAGCCAGGCAGGCCACAGTCAGCCAGCCCCTCACGATGCACAAAATCACCACTGGCCGACAGATAGAGCAAGTCAGAAACAAGCAACGTCGAAAAGAAGCCGCCAAGATATCCAACACCACGATCAAGACAACGGCTGTGCGAGGTGCTCCAGCCAACCACTCCCTGACGACAGGGACAGAAGCCAAGACCAGCTGACCCTGACCAAGATATTGCAGCTGTTAACACAACTTATTTCTACCATGATCAAATGAAACGATCAAAAATAAAAATAAGGACGTAAAGTCCAAAGGACCCACTCAAACACTAAAAATCTTGCAGCCCCAAATTAAAAATTTAAGTTTTAGTTTTTAAGTTAAGGAAATGTATCAAATAAAGGAAAACAAAAATAAAATGTAACCCACCTGGCTGAAAAGAACTCGCGTTCAGCAGAGGAAATGAAAGATAATAAAAATAAAAATAAAAAAAATAAAAAATAAAACCTTTTTAAGTCGAAAAATCTTTAACTCCAATTTTTCACATCTCCCTTGAAGTTTGACTTAATGAGGTTCTACCGTATATATAACTAAGGAAGGATAGGGAAATATGACCCAACACTTACCACAGATGAAGGCGGCTGGGATGACGAACAAAAAACAAACACAAGAGAAGTGCAATATTTCTGCCTACAGCAGCCTTAAACGTGCAGAAGGTGAAGCACCAGGCGGCGTCACATGTGTACACAGACGGCCGACTGGTGAATGGTGTCTCCGGTGCGGATGGTAGTTTAGGTGGAAAGGGGGGGGGGGAGAGTGAGCTCAAATATTAGATCGATACTGATGATGATATGTTATTATTGAAAGAGGTGAATAATAACTGGTTGGGGATATATATATATAAGTAAAATAAATGTAAATAGCAAGGATAATAGTGAATACAGAAATACAAAAAATGTAAATGGTATAGATAATAAGTGCTGGGTCTGGTGGTAGAGTTTATTGGAGATTGAAGCCAGGAGGATGTCTGGTTTCAAGGATATTCTGGTAGGCTAGTTCCCATCTACGAAGTTCAGAGGGGGTGTGTTGTTAGAGAAAAACTGAAAAACAGATGTTCAAATTATTGATTTTGTGGGAACTGGCATGTTTTGCAACTGGATGGGCCTCATTGTTAGTATAAACTGTCTGCCTGTGGCCATTCATTCTGATAGCTAGTTCTTCCCTGGTCTCGAGTCCATTAAACTAATCCTTCGCCGTGGACATGATTTCCTAAGTTCCTTCCCCGGGATGCGCACCATTCTCCATATAATTCTACCCAGTGCCCTCGCACATGTTTTAGCAGAGCACCAAATTTAAGAAATATCTTGGTTCACAAGTACTCACCAAGTAATTCCCCCAGACTGCCACAGGGTTCATTCCCGTGTAATAGACCCCCCTTGTAAAACATGCAGCATGCACCCAGCCACTACCACTTACTCCAATCCTACCACAGGTGAAACATTCCCTATCATTGGTCATGCTACTTACATGACAACACACCTCATATACCAACTGACATGCCTCCATTGCTCCAGTTCATACATAGGCCTCACAACCAATCCCCTAGCTATCAGAATGAATGGCCACAGGCAGACAGTTTATACTAACAATGTCAGCCCATCCAGTTGCAAAACATGCCAGTTCCCACAAAATCAATAATTTGAACATCTGTTTTTCAGTTAGGGCAATCAGTTTTCCCTAACAACACGACCCCCTCTGAACTCTGTAGATGGGAACTAGCCTACCAGAATATCCTTGACACCAGACATCCTCCTGGCCTCAATCTCCAATAAACTCTGCCCACCAGACCCAGCACTTATTATCTATACCATTTACATTTTTTTTATTTCTGTATTTACTATTATCCTTGCTATTTACATTTATTTTACTTTTCACTTATAGTTATATATATATATCCCCACCCAGTTATTATTCACCTCTTTCAATAATAACATATCGTCATCAGTATCGATTATCAATCAAATATTTGAGCTTACTCTCCCCCCCCCCCTTTCCACCTAAACTACCATCTGCGCCTCAGACGCCATTCACCAGTCGGCCGTCTATGTGTACACATGTGACGCCGCCTGGTGCTTCACCTTCTGCACGTTTAAGGCTGCTGTAGGCCAAAATATTGCACTTCTCTTGTGTTTGATTTTTGTTCGTTGTCCCAGCTGCCTTCATCTGTGGCAAGTGTTGGGTCATATTTTCCTATCGTTCCTTAGTTTTATTGCCTTAAAGCTTTTTCCTGTTCATTGTTATTATATATATACATACTTACTATTATGGATATGTTTGTTAACTTAAAACTCAAATGTTTAGATAAAAAGCTGAACAGCATTGTACTGGCATTATAAATATAACTGAATTATGTTACAGATTTCTGTGTCAGTGAGCTCAATAGGTATATAATCCTGAACAAAGTTCCTCAAGACTTTTAATAACATTACAAGAAACCTTTGCAGTTAAATAAGGTCCCAAATGTAAGATGTCCTTATTATGAAACATCAGCAATACCCTTGAATATTACACACCTCAGTTATAGTCAAGCCCACAAATGTGCAACAATTCCTGCTCTTTGATACACGCACACCCTCCATCCATGCTGAGATATCCATGTTCTAATGAACAATCCCTTTCAAAGAACTCCCAAAAAAGACAGAGAAGCACTAATTTGACATTACTAACCCCCTTATCTTGTGAAAAAATAAGTCACACTCATATCACTATCAGTCCTGCACCACCTAAAACCAACCATAGTAGTATTCATTACCCATTTCTCTCATTGGTTTAAATGCACTAATCAAAGCTTGTATCATGATTATGACTTCCTACATCACTTCTCCGAAATGTACAGCCTACTTTCTAAAATCTTTCCATGGCCTCCATGTTTCAACAAACCTCAAAAACATGTTGGTAAAGCTCCCAAATCACCTCATGGGCCTTCCGCCTGAAATAAACCTAACTGTAATAGTTGCAGCATACATGCAGCCACAATTACTTACTCCATTCTCATCCAGGAGAAACTTTAAACTTGATGTATTACTGAACATGTCATGGGCCACAGCACTCCTCATGTATCAACTAGCCAGCCTCTACCGTGCTAGTTAAATATATACAAAAGGAACTAGGTGTGTATCTATTAAAAGGAAGGATACTGAAATTAAACCCAACACATACCTTAGATGGAAGATTCTGCACTTTAAAAAACAAAAGAGTCAAACTTTAGTGTTGAATGTTAAGTCTTGCACTTATGAGATACATGGCAACGTAATCAGATGTCATCATACCAATCCCAGCTAAGTGAATGGGGAACCATTGTAATAAAGTACGGGTAGTAGGATTGGTATGGGGAGGTGAGAAAATATTTAATTGATATTTATGGAAACACATTAACACTGAAAGCAGGGCAACAAAAGTAATGAACCTAAGATAGTATAAATATGAATAGAAGATTTAAGATTTATATGATATATGTTCATTGGGTGTATTTTATTCTCATAGTTCTTGAACAGGTACTGTATAAAGATGGATTTAGAATTACAAAATGTTTTAAAGAGTATTATTAGCAGGAGAGATAAACAACCAAATTAAAGGAGCATAGTAACTGTCAAACTGGCAAGATATATCGTTTTTTTTAACATCTGTGAAGACAAATTAACTGTACATGCAACCACAAACCTCACCATTCGTGAGTGTGTTACATTCTCAGAAAAAGCTAGAGTAACTACCAGCAAAATCAGTACTTAACTGAAGACAGTTGTGAAAAAATTCAAGCAAAAATCGGAAAATGATGCAAAAAAAGATTTCCAAAGCAAACTTTATCTGTCATTGTATTCCTACGCCATCAAAAGGATGAAAACAGTGGAGGATAAAATCTTCTTATAAGAACTGAGAACCAAGTTTCTTAGTGGGTACGGTTTTTTTTAATTTTTTTTAATAAAAAAAAAATAATAATAATGGACATGGCAAATGAAAATAGGTGAAAAGGTAAAAGTCTTAAATATATATAATTGAGCACATCATTAAACTCTTCGGAGACATGTCTGCCGATGTTACCTCAGGAACAACACCACCACATCTCCTATTCTGGAGAAAATCAGGGAGAGTGCTTATTACTTATACTAAGCAAAATAATACAGTCTGGAACTACCAAAAAAGTGCAGTAGAAAGGTATCATTACTTCCACATTAGCAGTTACCTAAGATAGATGGCAGTTAAGCATAAGAAATTCAGTTTATATTCTTCAACCAACTGAAAGCCCTAGGACTTTTCGCCGATTATTTTCCTATCAACAAGTCTTCTACATAACAAATTTGGACACAAATGAGGAAACAATGTACAGAAGCTATATAGACCAATTTTAAAAATAATGTGTTAAGGCCTTGCAGTGCCAAAACTAGAGAAATCATCTAGTAAAGACTGAGCTGAAGCATTCTGATAAATCGTAGATAATGTGCTTCAACACAGAAGCATCTAACCTACGTTGCTTAGTGGTGCACGCATGCTATTGGAGCAAAGATTAGAGTGTTGTTACTTTTCGCATGCAATATCATGTCTATGAATTAGATTTTAAAAAAAATTGAGACCAAGATACCTTTCTAATAAATTCAAGGCTAAATGGGGGAAAAAAACATTCACTACCACCTCTGCCACCATTGCTATGTTACCTTGCATCCCCACTCACTTGGTGGGTGTCAGGGTGATCATCTCACCACATGTCTCATATACCTGCAAAACTATGGTTCAAAACCAAAATACTGTGTGAAGGTCGAGCCACACTAGACCGCAATGCAACCGGGGCGCACCGCACAGTCACTTTTCTTATTGTTGTCGCTCACTCGATTGAAGTGAGATCAAACGACACCGCGTGTCGGCCGACACACGGCCGTGTGTCGGCCCGGATAAATTTGGTTTATATTTTGACGGTGCGGCCCGGTGTCTGTCTGCTGTCGGGCTGGTCGATATGGAGAACTGTATATTCGGAAATTTCCGGTCCTTTACGACTAAATATTGTTTAAACGTTACTGATTGCTTTAGAAGTGTCTCCTCTTTTTTTTTTTTTTTCCAGCCTCACTTCAGGTTCATCAGATATTCGTAAAATGTAGTTAGAGCCCTTGCATGTTCGCATTAACAAATCAAATCTTTGCCAGTGGTGAAAGTCGATTTTAAGGACTGTAAAAATTGCATCCGAGATCCGGATTTTGAACCGGGTACCTTACGTACCCAAATCACTCGCCGCAAGAATATGAATCTAGAAGTAATGGAAAATATGTATTTAATCATATAATAAAGTACATTTGTGTTTTGGCATGGCAAAAATAAATTATAAGTACGTTTATTTTATTATGTTTGAATAATAATTTTTGATTATAACCAGATTTGTCTCTTGTCTCAGAAGGTTACGGCGTACAATTGGGGAAATGAAAGTCCCTGTCTCAGCTGTAATTTTTATGGGTCGTAAAATTGACATTCACCTCTGGAAAAGCTTTGATTTGTTAATAAAATGCTAGGACGCTCCATGTTACGAATTTCACGTTAATCTGTACTTTTCCTTTTCAAATTAGGTGACAACGATAGAGGTGTACTGCGCAGCCGATAAGTAACTCCGCGACTGGAGTTTTTAGATCACATGAAATTATTACTACTTTACGGAATCTTTGCGGTCTGCATTAAAATAAAAATGTATAATAATCTTATTGTTTTTTGTTAAAAAAAATATGGAGTGACTCGAAAAGGAACCTCAACCAAAACAAACACGTTAAATGTGAAGTGAGTGACGCTTGACATTTAATCGTGATTATATAGAATTACACGAAAATCTTTCAATACAGTGTGACGACCATTTTGTTAAAACAGTTTTGGAATACTATTTTTGTGCATAAGAGATCAAACAATTAGGATATAACAGGAGTCACACAAAAAAAGTATTTTAACGTACTTTATTACCTTCGTAGATTATAAAGTACAGTACTCTATAATAAAGTACGGATGGTAGCCGCAGCTACGATACCGAAATCACTTTTAAGGTAATTTTTTAACATCAAGTGTATACGTTGAAGGAGACTGAGTAGGAACCTGTCCATCACACGGCCATGCTACGGACCAGTGTGGACGCGAGGGGGGCGAGCCGTCACACGGCCGAGTGACGGTGCGGTGCGCCCCGGTTGCGTTGCGGTCTAGTGTGGCCCGACCTTTAGTCTCCTTATGTTCATCTAAGCCCAAATGCCTTGAACACACTCACTCAGAAAATATGTGAGAAGTATCAGGATTAGTATTTTTACTAATAAAGAGTTCATTTCTTTATTCTTGGAAAGTAAATAAAGCAAACAATTTCAAACCAATTGATATATGTTTTTATTTCCCATCCGTAAAAGACAGTTTCACTGACTCCATAAAGATTAACTTAAAGTATTTATTTCATTTAAAAACACTGATATGTCATCAAACTGATCACTTTCCCTTAGAAGTGAGATAATCACCAAGCATTTTCTCAAGTTTTCGAGAATCTTCCGCGAATTTCCGTATTCCCTCAGATAGTTTTTCAGTTGCCATTTGGTCTTCATTCAGCATCCATCGGAAACTTGCTTCATTTAATGAAATTTTCTCAATATCCAACTTTCGAGCTGAAAAACAACAATTGATTAAACAATTAATGGTAGGTAGTATGTGTGCAATTGAAAACAAAATATCTATAATGCCCTTTATAAGGCTGTTACGAGTAGAATTAATTCTCTCTTTGTCTCTCTCTCTCTCTCTCTCTCTCTCTCTACACACAAATGCCTACTAACCTGATTTTTCAGTTAAAACCTGATGTACGTCATCACCAGATGAATCCAATTCCTGTAACAGCTTGGGACTAATAGTTAACAAGTCACAACCAGCTAACGCCTTCACTTCGCCAATGTTTCGGAATGAAGCACCCATGACAACTGTCTGGTAACCAAACTTCTTATAGTAATTGTAAATTTTGGTAACAGACTGAACTCCAGGATCCTCATGTGGTTCATACTGCTTCTGTGAAGTGTTGGCAACATACCAGTCCAGAATGCGACCAACAAAAGGTGATATAAGAGTTACACCAGCTTCAGCACAAGCAACAGCTTGGCAAAATGAAAACAGCAATGTGAGATTACAATGGATACCATGCTCTTCTTCAAGTACCCTGAAATTTCAAAAAAATATATACCATCTAATATGCTAGTATGTCTGGTGAAAAAGTAAATCTGCTAAAAATATAAAACATTCATGCAAAACTAAAGAAGGGAGACAGATAAAATAACTCTCGAGCCACTCACAAACAATTTATATATATCTCTTGGTAAAACTTTCAGATCAAGAACTGTAATTAGGAATGACAGGAAAATAAATTAATCAATCATCACAGATAGTCACAAGGGTCACAGTGAACACAAAAATATTTTATAATAATAGGCGGCAGCGATTTCAGCCATGGCAGTCCTCTGAAGAAAGCCACAGAATGATGGCCAAAACATTAGGTTTCGATAAATTGACGCAGTTACACCCTGGCAACCAAGATAACATATTTTATAATATGGAGGCGAAATATATTGCAAGAGTCCTACGACTGAAACCAGAAATGAACAATGTCTAAAATGTGGGATTGGCAATGGTGGGGGAAGAAACTTGACCAACTAAAATTGCAGAAAAGTACAATCTCTGCATTGACTGGTCACAAGTGGTAAGTTTACTGGTCGAGATGTAGTGATCTAGGTCAATCACTTGCTAAAACCATTTTTCTAAAGCCAGTATCCAGGGCGGACGAGCGTGAAATAGTTAAGCAATAGGGGGTATGACCTGAGAAGTAGCACGCATATCAGCAAACTGTAAGTCATCAGTTTTCTAAGTCACCAGTTTCCAAGCGCTTGTCATTACTGCAAGCTGTTAAAGTGACTTCATACAGCAGGTTAGCGAGGAGTATTGCTCTCTCCACATACTGATGATAGGAAGAGGAAGTATCTATTTAAACCCTGGGAGCAGGGGTCTGTGGGTCTCTCTACAAAAGTCTTTCAATGTACCACATCGACGCTGAGGGCGTCGTCGTCGGCACAGCTATCGCATACAAGAAGATGATGGCTGTCGTCTACTACTAAGGTGGGCTCTGCTGTGATAGCTGGAATTGGATAGTCAGAAGGTGAATCATTTGGTCATATTCATGTGGGCATAGTCTTGTAGAGATATTATCAATATTCCAGTTAGATTGGGCTGTGAGGCGCCCATCAGTTACATGCTCGCCTTAGTCCTTGGCCCTGTCTATGTTTTGTTTCAAAGCCAATTGAACAATGTATATATTCACCTATGTCACCAGTCATTGCTCATGTGAATAAATAGGTAAATGCCATTTACCATAATTTCTCCTAGCCTCCTCAGCCATTCCACTATTAATATTTTAATGTACTGAGCCACAAAACCTGTCAGGTGTTGCAGTAGGAACCTATGACGAATATTCATATAAGAATAATGGTCGATCTTCTATGGTCGACCCTTATCCACGGCTCCAAGGGAAGTTCACCCTGTCGGCTCTTATCAATCAGCTGGCAGGGTCACTACAGAGGTTGAGGCCAGAGACGCGTGGTGTCATTTGCGAGATATGTTTGTATGCTTGAATACTCAACGGATATTCACCGCAACCTCATCCCCGAGGGGGGGGGGGGACAAACCTGGCTCACTTGATGCTTTCCAAAAACTATGAGGGGGTATTCAAAAGAACCCGAACTGATGTTACAATTGTCACAAGAGAAGATTGAGTTAGGCTTGTGTTAATTTTTTTTTGTGACTGGTGTTTTATTTGCTTGTCGTTTTTGCAATGGCCGATTCTCATGAGCAGCATGCAGCCATGAAGTTTTGCTTCCTGCTCAGAAAAACTGAGCACAAAAACTCTTTATACGTTGAAAACGGCTTACGAGAATGATGCTATGTGTGAAACCCAAGTCTTTCAGTGGTTTTCCCATTTTAAAAGAGGTGAAGTGGCAACTAGTGACCAACCTCGTTCTGGGTGGCCTGCAAAAGCCCAGACTGATGAAAATGTTACAAAAATTTGCAAAATTATCATAAAAGATTGACGATATACAATCCAAGATATGGAGCCGTCTGTAGTGATTTGGAGCTCAGTTCAACAAATTTTAAGAGAAGATGTGGTATGAAAATGGTAGCTGTCAAATTCATGCCTCAACTGCTGACTGCACAGCAGAAACAAGAGCATGCTGTGCTATGAAGGAAGAGTTCTGAAATGATTCAAACTTTTTCTTCAAGGTCATCACAGGTGATGAACCCTGGCACTACGGTTATGACCTTGAAATGAAGCACCAATCGAGCAGACTCCAAGCTCATCTGGTGCAAAAAAGAAGAAAGAGAAACAGGTACAGTCAGGCATCTCAGAAGAGTTGTATAAAAAATGATTTGAACACTGGACTAAAAGATTGGACATGTGGGACAAATTTATTAATTCCAATGGAGAGTAATTTGAAGGGAATTGTTTGTACATCCTCAAAAAATTAAATACATGAATAAAATTTTTTTTTTCTTTTGGGTACCCCCTGTATTTCTACTTCTATTCCCTAGTTTACCATTACACATGTGGTACTGCCATGGTACCCACATGGGCCCATATATCTCAACCTTTTCCTAGGTCATATGGAGAAATAATACCCACTCAGAAACAGATGATATACTTATGACCTAAACACACAGGCAGAACCTCTTAACTTTCCTCTCTCCCTCAAAAATAGCCATTCCATTTATTCCACATGAGCTTATTCACACATGCATCACCTTTCTTGATGTGGACATCTCCGTACGACAAAAGGTGCTCTCCAAAACTCTGTGCACATGAAACCAACAAATTTACAACAGTACCTATACTTCAATAGCCACCATCGCTTCTGTGTAGCCTTGCATAATTGATATGTAATTGGAAGAGGTGTGTATGCCGCACTTTCCAAACATTACTTTTTATGTTATTTCCCTAAATTGTGTTTGCTTCTTAACAAAATCATACCAACTGCCTCATGTACATCCTTCAGCAGACCTCCAAATTTCAAGAACATTTGGTCCACAAATACAAACCTTATGACTCTCCTAACTACCATGTGTATCTTTCCCCTGCAATAGAATTAGATACAAAACTTGCAGCATGCATCTAATCACCACTGCTTATTCCAATCCTACTACAGGAGAATCTTTCCAACATTTCTGGACAAGACACTTGCACAACGACACATCTCATTTATCAACTTACCTGCCTTCACTGTACAGCTTCTTACATCTGCCTTACCACAATCTAAATGATATTAATCAAAAAGGATATGACTTCAGGAAAGTTCGGCATGTGCACACCTTCTGAACCATATGACTCTGTCCCTATCACACGAATCAGATGTAAAACCCAAATACTGTAATGTTTTCGTTCATCTCGTATGTTTTTTTTTCTTGTCGCAGCCTTCAACTTTGATGAGTTATTTTCCCCATCCTTTGTTATTTATATTACCACAATTTAACTATCACAATGAACAGCCACAGACAAACAACTTATACTAGCAACATTCTCTCTCCAGTGGCAGCCAATGTCAGTTAGCACAACTCTAACAATCCAAGCACCCATTTCACAGTGGAAACTGTCAGCTTTTCCTGATACTACTATACCTTCAGAACTCCAAAGAAGGGAACTAGACTACCAACATATCCTTGACATCAGGCACCTCTCTCCTCCCTCCCCGGCCTCATCCTCTGTTATGAACGCCACCAGTATCCTAATGAGGAACATGTGTACCTGGTTTCATTGAACCAAGTGTGGTGGGTAAAATGTAACAATCTGACCTACCATTCGGGAGGATGGGGATTTCAAATCCTTGTCAGACCATCTAGATTTGAGTTTTCCATGGTTTACTCAAATCAATGCAGGTCAAAAAGTCATAGCTAAATTCCTTCCCATACACTGCCCGAGTCCTTTGCCCACCTCTGATGACCTCGACGAGGTGTATCTTGCAATGTGTCCATTTGTTCAATTTTAACACAAAAAATATAGATCTTTGACAGGTTTTCACAATCTGAAAGTTGAGCTTACGAGTTAAAATATGCAATTTAAGAAGTTATAACATTTATTTTATGAATAAACTGAAAACTGCTGAATTGATTTTGATTTTTTTTTTTTTTTTTTTTTTTTCAGTATCAGATATTTGGTATGTTTCAATATGCTACCTCATCTGCCGTTGGAGCTGAAAATTGTCTCGTTAGTCCATATCATCTGGTGCTGGAGCTCAAAATAAACATCTGTTACACTGATGGGATGGAATAGGAATAAATCCTACCATGTTCTCAGAAAGGAACCATTCCAGCATTCACCTGGAGTGATTTCAGGAAAATGTGGATTTTAGCCATCTAGTTTCCGGTTTTCCATGGTTTTAATTAATTTAATTGCTTATTGAGCATGTACTCCATTACAATCTTCCTATGCAACCATTTTTCCCCTTTCAATAAGTGCATCATCTACACCACCATGAGCAATAAAGCTCTTGTGCTTATGAAAATATCAAAATGATATTCCTAAAGAGCACAAAAATATTAGAAGTGAATGGAAGCTAGCATATATGAGCATCTCACATGTATAATGCATAATTTACTGTGAACTACAGTAATATAAAAACAGTTGGTTCAGTTGTGTTACGCTGTTTTTATTTCCACTAAAGACTTTTAATAAAAGTTCTATTAGTATTAAAAACCATCAGCATATGCATTAATTATTGTGAACATATTTAATTTACTTTCAACTTAAAACACCAGGTATTTTACCTTGGTGAACTCAGTTGTGCATACAGAAGTTAAAAATAAATTACTGAACAACATAATAGTAAAAACAATGAAAGTTATATCAGTGCTGACTGTATCATGATATACAATGCTGCCATAAATGCTTCTATATATATATGAAACAGTCTCTCACACCACCCTCCCTCCTTCATTTTCTTCTGTTGACAAAGAGCCAAGTCTCAAAATATCCATTATTTTTCCTGTGTTTATTTATGTGTTCACCCCACGATACCATCATCGAAGGTAAGTGGAAGGAACCATCTCTGCTATAGATCACGTATCCAAAATTATTATCATTAACTGCTTTTATTATAACTATCCAAAGCAATGGTCAGATCGCAGGAAAAGAAAAATGTGTCTTTTTTCATTATTAATTTACATAGTTTTTTGCATTTTACAGGGCTAACTATGATGTTAAAAGATGTTATGGCAAATTTGAGGAAATAACTGGTACATGTCATAATACTCTAATGTATGTAAGAGCTTTTATTTTTTGCACAGAGTAATTATTGTAAACTGTTTTAGCTCATAAACTAAAGGCAAAGGTAAGAGAGATTGTACATTTAAGGCAACGGTCCACAACATTGTAGTTGTGCTGCCGGAAACTGTGTGCAAAGAAAGTTGTCTTTTTTTTTTTGTTATTAATTTATACAGTTTTTCACATTCAATATGGCTAGTTTGCATTTAAATACTCTGGTAGGTATATGTTATAATATTTTGACAAAATGTGCAAGTTTTGTTTATCTGTTCAGAATTTCATTAAATGCTCCGTGGTCATGTAACGTTGAAACTATACATATGCCAAAACAATTAAAATCCGATCCTAAGCTTTAGATACAGTGAAAAATCCATCAAAATCTGCTCAGTCATTTTCAAGTTTTTCTGTAACACATATACTGGGGTTTTGTTTTACAGACATAGATAATGTATATTTTTATAAAAAAATTGATATAGTGTTTTAATTATGCATTTTTCAAAATTCGGCTACATTCTCTTTACGCAATGACCTGTCTTTTGTTCCACATCTTTTAACTTGACTCCACTCTTGCCATTTGATCAACTGCCAAACATCACAATTGGCCCTCAACTATCATCTTGTGTACACTATGTTCTTCTACCAATGAAGTGTATTGTTTTAGTGTTGTCAGTTTTGCAACAAATAAGTACTATCGAAGAGATCCCAATGTTGTTACTTCCATCAACAACATGACACTTAAAAAAGGCAATACAAGGTAACAGAACTTTCTGCGTGTTGTACAAAGTTACGATATATCAACCTTGGATATAAAAGGTGCATTACTCAATCAAGTGCTATGGATAAGAATCTGGAAAGAAAGACAGTGCAATAAAGCACATCAAAAAATGACAAGAAACAATATAAAAATACAAAACTTGCATTTTCATACCATGTTATTAATTCCATAAAAGTTTTAATTCCACAAAAGTCTTAATTCCACAAAAGTCTTAATTCCACAAAAGTCTTAATTCCTACAAAAGTCTTAATTTTTACAAAAGGTTTATACACTTGGCACACATACAAGCAATCCAGGCATGCACCGTTGTTCTGCTCTTACCAAACAATTTAATGCTGATAGGAGGCAGGCAGGAGGGGGATGTGAAGGGGGAAGCATATTTGAGGAAAACATAATAGAAGCAAACGATAAGGATTCTCTAGGATGAAAATCAGTTCATGTCTGATGCCAAGGATAAAATTTAGGTCAATTGTCACCATATGCCAGTTCGGAGAATTTACAGATTGTCCCTTACAATGTAGATAGTAAACAAATAGTAAAATTATTTCTGCAGATATTTAAGTGAGCAGTGGTAAACATTGTATGCCAGCCAATGCTCATAAAAATGTCAATTGCCCTTACAGTCAAAGGTACATTGTTGCTTGTTAGGTGACAAGAAATCCCCATGAAGGAAGGTAGGGATTTAGGTGGTTATGGTGATGTGATCATGGTCATACACCTGGTGCAGGTCTTTAAGTGTTGACCCTAGAAAAATATGGACATATCAGAGATTTGTGGGATGTTTGTCGACTTGGCGAGTTTCAAGCATGATATGATTTGGAGGAAAAGAAAAAACTATAGCTTGAAAGCTTGTCGATAGCAAGGTCATTAGTGGCAAGATAGTATTATTAACAAGGAAAAAAAATGGTTCGACTTCCTTTTTTTTAGTGAATCATTCTAACATCAACCTGCAGTAATTTACCTGGATTATAGAAAACCAAAATCTGGACAGCCAGAGTGGGCAGTGACCTGCAGCCTTGCAATCAATCACTGCCACTCGCCTAATAAGCTAACTCTTTTCAAATTAATTTAATTTGAGTGCAATCGAGCACATAATACAGTGACAGTTTCCCCACACACCTTTTTATAACATCATCAAATAATAATAATAATAATATCTTAAATTCTTTGAGTGTAATTTTCCCACCCACCTACATTTGATTTACACAAATTTTAATTTATTCACCTTGTAAATGGCCTATAAATGTGCAATCCATTTCATGCAAAGTGTTAAATCCACAGAGAAATATTTGACAGTTTATTTGGATGCACTGTCTTAGCTTCAATAAATATATGCACTTGTTTTCAATAATGGACCCTTACTTAATCTGCTCATTTTTATCACATTTCCACATGCAACTAGAGATTTATACAGATGTAATTACCTTTCAGTTTTCAATATCGAGTAAGTATTTTCTATCCAAAATCTTACAACTTCAGATTTGTTAGGTAGTCATTCTAGTTCACGATTTTCAAAATCGTCTTTAGTCTTATTCCATTTTTTAAGCTCAAAGCAGTACAGGGTATATCAAGAAAACTTTTAACATAGTCATTTGAAATGAGAATTCTATTATAAAAGCAAAAAGGACCAAACCTAAGGATTTACTACACTACAACCATTAACAGTTTTCGTTTCACCTTGTACATACTTCTTTATTTCATTAATTGAAAGAAAGAATAGTTAATAGTGATAATATCCTTTTACTCACGCGTACATTTCTTGCCACTTTGTAGACTGGATAGGACGTTACCGATTTCCTTTGTATATAACATTCTGTTCATAAAATAAAATTTCCTCCCAAGAAGATTCATACAGCTTTCAAATGAACTTCTCCAAAATGTTTGTCCAAGCTTCATGTACTTTCACAGGTTTCCATATCACCAAAATTTACTTTAAATAAAATAATATCCATTAAACTTTGTAATGAAACAACACCAAAATGTAAACAACAAGAACTGCAACAATGTTGTACATGAAGATGCTCTACGAAATTGGTGAAAACTGAAAAACAAATGTTCAATTGCATTGTTGTATTGATTATTTACACAAAGTACTGTAAGGGTACCAGTAAAGGTATGACCAAGTCACAAAAAGCTTTAATGTGCCAATCATAACTAAGCCATGAAATTCTAGAAGCCCATACAACCCATTTAAGCAAATACCTTCATTTGAAACCATGGGCGCCGGCAGGATTGCTTCTAGGGGGGTGCACCAGGGCTGCATTGGTGCCCCCCATCGGCCCAAAAATTTCCGGGCTGGGCGACCTATTTTTTTTTAGCTCTACTACTGCCCACACGGCGACCCGGGATGTAGGGGGGGGTGCACCCGGCGCCCATGTTTGAAACTCCACTTAAGAATAAAATGACCTGAGCACGCTAAATGGTGGTCTTCTGCCCCTTCCCACAAATGGCGTGGATTACTAAGTCTTCTAGAAACTTCCATCACATTGGTAGCTGAACTATTTACTGGGTGATCCCCAAGAGTAATGTTACATACAGTATTCTCCATTATTCCAATATCCTGATCCAACAACTTATTTTGCTTACTTTACATTGTTAATTACAATAGCAAACAAACGACAGACTGTAATCCATACCTATTGTAAACTAAAGGGAAAAATGGAAATGGGTATTACCATTGCCCATAACCAATTACAATCTTATTTTATTATTTATACAAAATTTATTCTTTTGGCTCTCGATATAGATAAATCCATATTTTTTGATAGAAATATGGGGATAAGGGTTAAATCATTATTATTAAAGAATTCATGGTAATAATTAAGATAAGAAAACTAGCTCTTAAAATATGTCTGTTTTTGTAAATGTCGGACACATATCCCAAATCATTTTATTTATAGCCAAATTCACTTCAATTAAAAGCTAATGTTTTCTTTGTTGCTAAACAAGGTATAATGTTAGAAAACTCCTAAAACACTAAAAGGAAGTTTGCTTCAACAGTACAGACATCGCTGTTGCATTAATAATGCAAATTTACAGTGCATTAAAAAAAAATATATATTATAATTGCACAGGATGTAACAACTTACACCCTTCCAGAATTGGAGGTTTTTTCTTTTCTTTTTTTAGAAAAGATTTATCACAGTACATAGGCGTACCAGAAATACACGTCTCATTCGATTTTTTTTATGTTTTTCAAATGATTACCAATTCAATGCAGTATTTACTTGCAAGCAGCAGTGAAAAATCAACAGTAAAGCTGCCAGTAACTACATGCAAGCAGCAAAATCCCACATTTGTGGGGTCTTTAATGCCCCATATAGTTTGAATGAATGTATGAGTAGCATAATGCAGTAATGTCTATATATGTATAGCATAGAACAAAGTAATACAAATGCACCAACACAACACAACACCTAAACCTACCCCAAAGTAAAAAACCATTTAAAGCAGAACAACCTATTCTGGATTACTTGTTGTTTGTGCCATTAATAAATCACATTAGTACAAATAGCATCATTTAACAATGCTAAAGGGGAGACGGCACACCAATAATAAAAAAAAAGAACAGCACAACAAACAAGTTTCTTGAGCGACATCCTAATCATGCGAGTATTAATTAAAGGCACATTTCCATTTGAGAGTAAATATTGGCAAGAACCTCTCAATTACACAACTTGCCAGTGGACACACCACTGAGGGTAGCTAGCAGTGAGCTACTGCCCCAGAGCTGACAATCGACTTGCTCGCAAGTCAACACATCATTCTTGTGCTGTCTGATAGTAGCTCGCAGAATACGAACAACGTTCAAAAGTCTGATAGCAGAAGCTGAGAGCTCAGTGGGAGTTATGAACAAGATGACTGAAAATTGGTTATCAAAAGAAATAAAGGAATTAATTAAAATCTTTGAAAGCAGAGAATTGCTGAGAAGTGAAATGTGCCGATTAGTGTGACAGAATTTGTCTTATTCAGGAGATGAAGTTCAAAGGAATTGCCATAATTTAAGGAATATGAACGATGCATGTATACAATTTCATAACATTTATTTTCTTGACAATGTGTCTATAATTATTATAGACACAATGTAATGACAGTAGGAAGTTCAAAAATTAAAAAAGATTTTATTCACTTTTCAAGAAGTATTGTAAAAAATTAAAAACAGGAAAAGTGGAAGTAGTTTAACATAATGGAGACTTGAATATGAATTCCCTCAAAATTATGTCAAGATGAACAAACAATTTTTTTTTCAAAAAAGAAAATAGTGTATTATGCAACAAGTAAATTTACCTGACGCAAAAAAAAATCCTAAAAGTAGCCAACTCTTTCTTGTTGTAATATAGATTTTCTCATTTTACAAAAATGTTGGGCGTCTTCAATCACTAATCCCGATGTCAGTGTTTGTCTGGCTTCGAAGAAAACACTTCTTTTTATCCAAGGCTCGATGAGAGTAGAGCTAGCCAAAACCTGCTCTCAAATGGACACCTGCCCGAGAGTAGCTCTCGAGAGTATCTCACGTGACTACTCTCAAGTGAAAACGCACCTTTAGAGATATAGTAACCTAGTGTGGACTTCCACAAAAACAGCTGCAGCACAAACAAGGAGTATACCAGAAAAACCTTACAATATCGAATCAAACATTTGTCGCCGAACACACACACTGCATATCATTAGAGCTTTTTTTAGTTAAAAATATAGCCAATAAGTACAGATCATTAAAACTCTCACCAATAAGTACAGATTATTAAAACTCTCACCAATAAATACAGATTATTAAAACTCTCGTCACCAGGGGCGGATCCAAGGGGGACGGGGGGGGGGGGGGGGTGCTAAAAGTATCTGGGTCCATCCAACATTGTAATTTTGGAGACTTCTTTTTATTTTATTTTTTAGCTCTACAGATTCGAGGCCAGAGGAGGCAATAAAGACTACCCCAAGGCCGACTCAAGCCCCCTCCCCCCAAAACCAAAAATCCACTGAAGGGAAGCCCTCTAAACCAAAATTCACTCAAGGCATGCCCTCCCCCCAAACCAAAATCCTGATTCCGTCCCTGCTCATCACAGTCCATTAATTAAGTTATAAATATTTTATTTAGTTACAGGAAATAGGGGGGAAAAACAACAAATTAAGACAAAAATAAATATCTACAATCTTCAAAATATAAAATAAAATAATCATCGGAATGAACTTGCTAGAAAATACAAACTGGTTGCAATTATTACTATATTATAAAATTAACCAACAAGCATATCAATTTCCACCCTTCAAGTTGCCCTTTTCAATTTATGTGCTTCTTTAAAAATAACCCAAAAAAATCACTTAAAATCCATTCAAGCTAACAATAAATCTACCACCCATAGCCACTGTTACAATTTGACAATCCAACTAAAATCATTCTTTCATTATTCCGTGCCTCCTGCATCACAAAATCATGGTCAGGGTAGTATGTGAGGAAGACAAACTAATTTAAATGCAGAAATTCAATAGATTCTGCAATGATATCATCCTTACTTGGCAGCCTGAATGCCCTCCCATGTTGAAGCCAGTTTTATCAGAACACGTTCTTTTTTTATTCCTTCTTCTTCATATAGTTGGATAAGTCTTCTAGCTTTCTTAATACTAGCTTCTTTATCGAAGGATAACCTGTAACAAAATAAAAGAATAAACTGAAATATGCAGCTGTGGTACAACTGTCAGCTTTTTTCCTAGCAAAAATTTATAGCCTACTGTAGAGATTTCCAAACTTTGTTACTACACTTTCCATTAAAGAAAATATACTACTTTTTTTAACGATTCATTAAATTCTAATTTTCTTTGAAAAAAAAAAATCTCTGGACTTATTCAGGATCAATAGTGCCATTTCAATCTGCCTGGTCTTGTAGGCCATATAAAGCCAAAACTTTCTTATAAAACAACATTGTCTTTTCCAAGCCATCTATATCATTTGTGAATACTAATGATAAATTCTAATGACAAATCGCATCTCCTTGTGAAATTTCATCATGATTGGATAAGCCATTTGGACCAAGAAATGTAACAAACAGACAGACAGAGTTATTTTCGCATTTATAATATTAGTATAGATGCATTCACACACACACTGAAATCTACTACTGACACTTCTTCTGTTGGTAGTACTGATAGCCAGACAACAAAGTGGCTTCTAGAAATACTGTAGAAGTGTATTCAAAATTATAGACCACAGGAAGGATTTGCTTTTGTACAAGAATTTGAGTGAAGTGAACCTGAAAAAATTAATCTGCATGCATATTTTTTAGCACAAGAGAAGATTTTTATGTTAAATTCAAATCACATTTTTCAAAACATTTGAAAAAACCAATCTGTGGAGTATCAAATTCTACGCTATGGTAAATTGGAAAAATTAAATAATTCAAAACATTTTCATCTAGTACACTGTGTCATCAAGATTACATTTTTTAAAACTTCAGTGGCTCACTTTGCACTGAGGGAAGTAATGATTTTGTATATATATATATATATATAACATCTCGGCAATTGCTTCCAGTGATTTCATGAAATAATGCCTGTATGGTTGGGCAGTGGTTTGAATCATTTTCTCGCAAAAACTAGATCCACGCACTACCACTTACTCACAAGGGTCAGTGAAATTTTCTTGACAATGACACAAAATCGAATGTGACAGATCATTCAAACATTTATGGAGCAAATGGGAAAGGATATTTAAAAGATACAACTATTAAAAACTGATGGGATTATACTATTAGTGACTTAAGAGAAGTATCACAGCAAGAGTGGATTGAATATTTAGAAATAGGTTCTCAAAGGCACAGATACAGTAGACTTAAAAAAAGGTGCTAGTTATATTAGTATTATAATACATGAATTAAACATAGGTGGAGACATGCTATAATCATGGGACAGGAAATATGTCATAGTAGCACCAGACCATAACAGAAAGGAAATAAGAAGGATTCAGAACCACAGCTAATTAGTTCACATATAATAATGGACAGCTTAATATTTAGCCACACCAGGAATGTGTGTGATGGAAATTAGCAGCATGGTTTCAGAAAAGGTGTTATTCTTAGTGGACTATGTTTAACATGAAACTGATAAGTCTGGAGTACAGAATTGGATATGCCCAATGCATTTGAAAGATTAAGCTACAGAATTATGGTATATAAGATTAAACCATATATATTGCTAGGTGTTAAAGAGTTCACATAGGATATGCAAATCAGGAGTGGAAGTAAGGATTGCCAGAGATAATGAGAATATGATTTCTACAGGTTAGTGTATTGTAACCACTTCTATCCATCACTGAAATGAATGAGTCTATTGTGAGCTCACAGTCAGAAGTTGGATTGTTTGCAGATGTCGAAGTATTAATAGAGCTAGAATTAGAATACTGTGAATTTCCCTAAAGGCATGAGGAAAATACAACCAATCACAAAATGAAGATAAATGCCAAAACAGCTCATTATAAACAGACACAGAAAAATAAAGTCTTTATGCGATCATACAACAGAATAAAAATTTCTTGTTAAAGATATGAAATGTAAATATCTTGGAATATCATATTATAGAAAACTCAGTTTCACAGGACACATTTAAACCTTTATGTACCAAAACAGCAGCTATTATATTGCAAAATTGGATGATGTGCTAAAGGAAGTGAAGAACTACGATCCAAAATTGTGACAAGACTCTTGCTCAAATATGGTAGGATATTTTTGGAACCACAGCGTAGGTATCTAACACAGGTGCTGCAGGGGGCAGAGGTGATCAGCTAGATAAAACACAATCAGTAACTGATATAATAGATATGTAATAGAGATCATTGGAAGAGGGGGGGGGGTCATAAAATGGCATTAAGACCTAGACTGATATTGGGGAAACAAATAGAAATAGTAGGTAGAAAGAGAGGACCATGGCCATAAATTGGTATTATGGGGTAAGTAACTGAGGGAAGTATTGAATAATTTAGGTCATACATTGAAAGATTTTTAACCAAAGTTTTGAGGAAAAAAAATGATGCGAATAATAATAATAATATTCTTTAATCAACCTGAAAAACTACCAGCCTGGCTGAAAAACTATACCAATAACAGATTGAAAGAAGTGTCAAAAATAAAACACTGCCCGATTATTCAGTTACTGAATAAATACGAAAAAAGGTTCATTTTACAGATGTTCAGTAAAGCGAAACACACCAACTAACGAAATGTCAAAACAAGAAAAGATAATATGCGGGGCTCTTTCAGTAAATTTCTAGATTGATGTGCAAGGCACAATAGCTAGGCTTCCACAGAGACATTACTGCTGCTCCCCAGCCCAAGAGAAAGTTAATCACTGTAACCTAGTTAAGCTGCCTTGAGCAGATGTTGATCTAGAACAGAGATAATCAGAACACCTAAGAAACCAATAATCTTAGTCTGTATTCTCAAACACAATATTAACACAACTTGCCACAACGCATTCTCCAGGAGCATTTAGAAATATAGTTGATTTAAATGTTAATGCAAGTAAATTTAGCTTGTCATGAAATCTCACTCGAAAATATAAATGACAATATAATGCTCCTCTAATTTCTTATTTTTTTATTTTTAAGAAAAGATAAATATATGTTACTATACCTAGCATCCACCTCAGTTGAAACTCGTCCCGGTATTATTTTCAGAATTTCAGCACCAAAAAGCACAAATAATTTATCAACTGTAGCTTCCAAATGTTCTTCCGTAGACCTGAAGAATACAAGTAAATTTACAAATGAAACAAATGGCATATCAAATTTCTGGAACTTAATATATTATGAAGTTACAGCCATTTGTTAATAAAACGATCATAAATATTTCTAATTACATGGCAAATGGCATCATTACATCACCAAATCAGTTTACACTGTCACGGAGGAAAGAACAAATATTTCATCTTTGACAGTTGAGTAATGATAAATTGCAGTATAATAAAAAGTCATTTTCTGTAGGTTCAGTAATATCATTACTAATAGCTTAGTGCATCCTTGAATACAAAGAGCATAACCTATTGGAAACCGTTTTATTAATAACATAACTTCACAAATGAAAATCTTTGATGCATGGCAAATAATAACAGTCAAAAACTTCAAGGATAAACTAATTCATACTAAGAACAATGACAGCAAATATGAATTTACAAATGGCAATTTCCACAAAAATTATCAATTTCACACAAAATAAGTGAATTAAAAGAAGAAATTAGTGTAGTTCTTGTTCTAAGCTACATGCTTCCCCAAGTATCCAATACTTTCATATAATTGTGTTTTTAAGCTTCATCTACAGTTCCCTGCCAGCTCATGTGCAATCACAAAAGGTTAATTATGAATATAAGGTGGGGAAAGAATTGCTTGCTGAAGACTTGAAATGTAAATATCTTGGAATTACTTTTGATAACAAACTTAACTGGGCAGGACACATAGGACAGGTGGTAGGAAAAGTTTTCAAAGTTCTACACTTGTTGGAGAGAGTGATGAGGGGATGTACAAGAGAAGTCTGGGAATTGGGTTACAAAAACTTTGGTCAGACCATTGCTCGAATATGGTAGTGTAGTATGGGACCCTCATTTTACGTATCAAATACAGGAGTTGGAGAGGGTGCAAAGAAGGGCTGCTAGATTTGTTTCTGGAAATTATCGCAGAATGCAATCAGTGACGGATATGGAATGGGATTCATTGCAAGACAGGAGGAGGATGAGGAGGGTCATGGGAGTGTACAGAGCATATACTGGCGATGAGGCATGGAAAGATATTGCAATAGGTATGAAAAGTAGTGCATGGAAGGGAAAAGATGACCATGACCACAAGCTGGCACTCGATTTCAGGCACAAGGGTGTGGGAAGATTCTCTTTTTTAGGTAAGGGTGTCAGGGATTGGAATGAGTTACCAAGAGAAATGATGAATAATTTACCGAAAATTTTGAAGGAATTTAAAGATAAAATTTGTAGAGGGCAAATGTAGGTAGGTGCAGGATAGGGGGAAGATGGGTGTGTAGGGAAATTGCCACCGGAGCCTGTGCTCCATTGCAATTAAATTAAATTAAATCACTACGATTATTATATTGTGAAATTTTGTGTTTAAAGTTGCAAGAAGAATTACCATTACATGTAAATGAAAAGAGTTAATAAAATCGGACTGGTATAAATTCATTTCTCCAACCTTGTGCAGGATTCCAATATTCTTCATTTGAATTTATGGATCATTGAAAGCAAAGTGCAGGTTAGGATTTTTGGCAAGGAATAGGAAGTAAGTAACTAAGAGCAATAGTGTGAAACAATCACAGTTCTTTCCCGTGGTGATTACAAAACATTATTCCACCCTCACCTTCATTGAATGTACATACTATAAATAATGTGATATCAAAATGAAATTAATTTTAGTTACATTTGCATTTTAGAAAGAATTAGATATCGTACAGTTAAGCAGTTCGGCTGTTATATACAACAGCATTAATATCTTAATACATATATTTAACTATATTGGTTCCAAATTCAGAGTGACATCAACAAGGTAGTATAAATATTCAAAATTTTAAGGCCTACTTAATTTCAAAATTAACATAAAGAGATAGGATCTTACTCCAGCATAGCCTTTATGCAGACAACTGTGTCCAAGAACAGCTGCTAGCTACAATAACTGAATTTCCAAAAGTTTATTAAACAACTTGAACCTTAAAAACGAAAGATCAAATTACACCATTTTAGAAAATGTACATTATTAGTTACAAGTTTAGAACATCTTTTCAATATTTTAATCTTTATAATTACAAATATATCAAAATTCACTTGCAGAAAATATTGATAAATGTACAACAAAATTTACTTACTTGCCAACTTTTTTGCCATATTCAACAGCTTTTTCTATAAGGTGTTTGTACTGTGGCATGTTTGCTGCAGACAACATCAGCGACGGGTTTGTTGTGGCATCTGTAGGCTTGTATTGTTTCATTGCTACAATTAAAAATGAGGGACTCAAACAAAAGTAACAATCTGAAGCCAACTTAAGTCTATTCTTCACTGTTCAGAAGCAGTGACTACAAAGTGAACACTGAGTTAGTAAACAATCGTTAAACCACTGAAATAAAGCCAGTGTACTAAAGGGGAAATATAATATTTAACAAAAGTATTGTAAGGACTTGCTAGACTCAGTCTTTATATCACAAAGTTTTGGAGAATGGAGTAAAACAATCACTTCCTTGCACCGCATACAAGTCTTCCATAAGATTCCATAAAACTAAAATTTCTTACATAGGCTGTTTTTTTAAAAAAAAAAAAAAAAAAAAATATCTTACTGTCCCCAGAATACTCATAGCTATTGTATGCGATTAACTTAACTAAAGTACCTTCAAAATTAGTCAAGATGGCTAATCAATTAATTTAATTGCAATGGAGCACAGGCTCCAGTGGAAATTTCCACTGTAAATTCTTTCAGCATTTTTTGTAAATTGTTAATGATTTCTCTTGACAACTTATTCAAATCAACAATGAATGCCTTCTAAAGTCCCACCACTCTTTGCCAATAAATCCCATTTCAGCTCTTTTATCATATCAGTTACCGATTGCAATCTTCAGTTATATACCGGGTCCCTACTTAACACATTATAACACAGAAACTAATTACCGTACGAGTACCAAACTTGGTAGCATTAATGCACGATTTCCATGCGTCATAATTAGTGTTGCAAAGTGAAAAAAAAAGTGTTTTTTTTGGGCTTTGTGAAAAAAAAAAACATGAAAAAACCTAGCACCCTTGTTTTTTTTCTAAATTTGGTTTTTTTTTCAGAAAATAATATTTGATAAATTATAGTTTTATTTAAGGAACTTACATTTTACAAGTGTGTTTTAAATCTTACTGAATCATATAATGTCTTACATAATGATTCATAAATGTATCTAGATAGGCAACATAATTTTATTCATCATGTCAGTACCACATTCACTAGTATCAGCACTACCAACACTAGTTCAGTCAGTGTCGGAATTTTCTGTTTCTTCTTCTGTCTCCTCTACATCCATAACTTCAGAAGTAGTTACATTTTCTTTTACTGGTTGTTCTTGTATTGTATGCAAAAGATTTTAAGATTGCAATTTTAAATTGTGAGCAAAGTACACACTGTGCATAAAGACTGTGCCGATAGTTCTGTATTATGGTCTTTTAAGTTTTGAATTTAAATCTATTATCATACAAAATAGGAGCTTTACTTCTTTTCAATCGCTGTTTTACACCAACAATTGCAAGGAAATGATTCATAATTACTGGCAATTTAATGAGTCAGTACCACTATACTCTGAGAGTTTAACAAGTATACCAATATAAGGAAAGCACAGTAAGTAATAAAAAAAAGAGGCAAATAACCGTGGATAAATTTTAAATTCCTAATTTTCTTAAAAGATCCATAGGTCTACAGATAAATTCTGTAGGGCTGGCAGCACTAGTTCAAATAGCAAGTATCAATCCAAACAACAGGTATTACTTCTCGTGCAACTTAGACTCTTCAGGAAATCGCCGTTCGTAAAAGAAAATTTCAGTCAATGTTGCCAATATTTTCGTAATTTTTTCCCCTACTGAACCAGAAAAATATAGTAGATTTAAAAATTAAGATAAGTACTTAGAATAAACTCTAAAACAGTCATATTAAATGATAACTGCCTTACAAATTCGAGATTTAGTAGTTGTGAAGAAAAAAAACGTGTCCCAGAAAAAAGAAACATGTTTTTCAAGCCAGAAAAAAACATCACATCAGATAACAATTATATAAGTCCAATACATACTTCCATTCAAGCAATGGTTTAGTAGCCCAGATACCCTGCTTCACTGACCTCTCCATTTGAGGCAGATCTTTGAAGCCTTGTTCTTCTAACACCAGCCGGCACGCCCAAATGAGAATTATGACATGCAAAGATATTTACATTTTATGCCTTCAACATCTATACCATATAATCACTCAAAACCTTTGCTTCCAGTTAGTATTCATCAGTAGTGTAGCAACACATTGGTTAAGGCACTTGCCTACAAAACTCAAGGTTCCAGATTCAAACCCACTGGAGTAAGGAATTCTTTTTCCAGGCTTTGCTCATAAGTGTTCCTGAATATGGTTCGGATTCAATGTTAAATTGTCAGTTAGGCCACAACAGAAGAAGAATGCATGATAAATCAAAACTTGTCACTTGGTTACCAAACTACGCTTCGGGGTCTCCCAGCTGACATTTTTGTAAGCAGTGTACTTACACCCCATACTGATCTACCAAAAAGAACAAACTCCTTTTTGATAATAATGTTATTGTATAGAAATACTTCCGACTCTTAACCAGCAAACCATTCATTCAAATAACGAACAGCAAGGCTCTCAATTTGTTCCCCAGTGATTTGCATTCTCTCTTCAACATCCTCTGATCCTACATTTTCTTACCTCTCATCATTGCTTCCTACTTCCTAAAAATTCCTCAATGTAGCAATACTTCTATGGTTTAAAGCACCTAAATAAACAGGGGCAAGGGGGTACTTTCTTAGTTGTTAGCTAAAACCGTAAGGGAACCTATTTCTAGTGATGAAGGAGTCAGGACTAGAGAAATAAAAAAATAAAAATCACAAATGCTAAAGAAATCGATGAGCTGCTGAAACAATAACTGACTGGGGTAGAACTGGGAAGGAGGAAGCCAGTGGTGAACTGTAAAAGTGGAATGAATAAAGTAATAGAAATTTCGAACTTAATACATATACACAAACCACAAGTAATTATAGGTGTAGAGTTTTGGTCAAAGGAATAAGTACTAGACAATGAGTTTTTTCCAGTGGTTACAGAGTGTATTGCAGAGATAGAGGAGCAAATTGTGATAGGGTTTTTATACTCGTTAGCAAAAACTATTACAGTTCACTGTGTTCATAGATCATTACCACAAGTTACTTGGGGTAGATTTCTGGGGTAATAAAAAAGAAAATCAGAAAGACTGATGAAGATGAGGTCCTTGTGGAGAAAATAAATTCATACTCAGATTTCAGAGGCAAGAATAGAATGGTCATTATTGGTGGGGATTTAAATTTACCAAGGGTAAAATGGGTAGAAAATAAGATAAATACACAAGGGAACAGAGATTTTCAAATATCTTGATAATGGAAAAGGGTTTACAGAAGTCGTAGAGCAGAACAGGTCGGAAGCCCTCATAATAAAACCGGATGATAACCATGTGGAATGTCGAGTAACTGAAGGAATAAGTGACCACAAAGCAGTTCTGATGAATGCTAGAGGATTCAGTAAACCAGTAGGCAAAATGGAAAGGGGAAATAGGTACAGTTATAAAAAGGCATAGATTTTGAACTTTAAGAGATATTTCAGAAAATTGAAGAACAGCACTAGTAGAGCAGAGGTACAAAGAGGTCAAGGAGATGGTAAGAATGGGGAAAGAAATATTTATTCCAAAACAGAAAATAAAGAGAAGTACAGAACCTATGTACTATAATAAGGAGATGTGGAGGTTAAAGAGGTTGGTAAGAAGAAAACATAACAGAGTTAAAAGACAGCAAGGTAGTAGGGAATGTTTGAAACAACTAAGCAAGGAATTAATAACAGCAAAGAGTGGCTAAAGATGAGTTTATGAAGAGAACTGTTGGTGGAGGGGAACATTTGACTCATGCATCTTGAAATTTCTATGGCTATTTTAGCAAACTGAGGGGAAGGGAGGGTGGTAAGATAATAACAGGTATGGACAGAGAAGAAGTTACTAAGGATTTGAAAAAGGCAGAGATTTTAAGTAATTTGTTTAGTGACACCATTACGGACAATTAATCAGAAACAGGAGGGTCTAAATCGTAGAATGAGCAGACCAAAAAATTTAAAATTCATCCAGAAGACATCATGAAGGAACTAAGTAAGAAAGCTGAAAAAACAAAGGGGCTGGTGTAGATAATGTTACTACAGACATCCTAAAGATAGAACGATGCAATATTGTACCTTATCTTGAAATATTAATTCAACTGAGCCTGGAAAAGTACGATAGTAGTACCGGTACATAAAGAAGGGGTGAGAAATAAGAGACAAAAATTATAGTAGGTCAATTAGTTTGACATCAGTGGTATGTAAATTAATGGAAAGTTTGAGCTGCAACCACATCAGAAATACACTGAAGAGCCAAAGAAACTGGTACAGTCATATGTAAACACTCAGAGTACGGTGCTGCGGTCGGCAACACCTATATAAGACAACAGGTATCTTACACAGCCATTAGATCGGTTACTCCTGCTACAATGGCAGGTTATCACAATTTAAGCGAGGTTGAACATGGTGTTATAGTCGGTGCACGAGAGATGAGACAGTATCTCCGAGGTAGCGATAAGGTGGGGATTTTCCTGTACGATCATTTCACAAATGCACCGTGAATATCGGGAATCCAATAAAACATCAAATCACCGACATCACTGCAGCCGGAAAAAGATCCTTCAAGAACGGGACGAACGACAACTGAAGAGAATTGTTCAACATGACAGAAGTGCGATTCTTCTGCAATTGCTGTGGATTTCAATGCTGGGCTATCAACAAGTGTCAGAGTGCGAATCATTCAACGAAAGATCATCAATATGGGCTTTCAGAGTCGAAGGCCCACTCGTGTTCACTCGCTGAGCGCACGACACAAAGCTTTACGCCTTGCCTGGGCCCGTCAGCACCGAATTGGACTGTTGATGATTGGAAACATGTTGCCTGGTCTGATGAGTCTTGTTTCAAATCGAGTGGATGGACGTGTACGGGTATGGAGACAACCTCATGAATTCATGGACCTGCATGTCAGCAGGGGACTGTTCAAGCTGGTAGAGGCTCTGTAATGGTGTAGAGCATGTGCAGTTGGAGTGACATGGGACCCCTGATACGTCTAGATACGACTCTGACAGGTGACAAGTACGTACACATCCTGGCTGATCACTTGCATCCATTCATGTCCATTGTGCATTCCGGCGGACTCGGGCAACTTCAGCAGGACAATGCGACACCCCACACATCCAGAATTGCTAAAGAGTGGCTTCAGAAACACTCTTCCAATTTTAAACAGCTCCACTTGCCATCAAACTCCGCAGACATGAACATTATTGAGCATTTCTGGGATGCCTTGCAACGTGCCATTTAGAAGAGAACTCCACCCCCTCGTACTCTTACAGATTTATGGACAGCCCTGCAGAATGCATGGTGTCAATTCCCTCCAGCACTACTTCAGACATTAGTCGAGTCCATGCCACATCGTGTTGATGCACTTCTGCATGCTCGCGGGGGGGAGGGGGGGGCCCTACACGATATTAGGCAGGTGTACCAGTTTCTTTGGCTCTTCATGTATATGTGAAGAGCATAAGTTGTTTTCAAGTCAGCATCATGACTTTAGGCAAGCGTATACATGCAAATCTCAGTAGAAAATATGCAAGATATTTCACATGAAACAGATAAGGGAGGCCAGATTGATAGTGTAGCACTAGCCATTTCAAAGGCATTTGACAGAGTGAGCCTTAAAATGTTGGTAAGTACGGCAACATTTTTTTGGAGTGGATGAGATTATGATTTGCTGGGTAGAATTTTTAAAAGATAGAAAACAAAAAGTTCAAGTAGGAAAAGCAGTATCAAAAGGAGTGGAAGTTAAAATGGGAGTGCCATAGGGTAGCATATTGGGACCTCTGCTGTTGTTCTAATGAATGATTGTGTTGATGGTTCACTATCAGAAATTAGATAGATGAGGTAATGCTATATAAAAGGATCAAAATAGTAGTGGACTGAACAGCTACAGAATATCTAGCTGGATTGGTAAGCATGGTATGAAGATAAATGCAAGGAAGAGTCAGCTTATTAGATACTCAGATAAAAAACTAATGGTTGACTATGATAATAAGGTGAGGAAAGAATTGCTCGAAGACTTGAAATGAAGGCATCTTTGCAAAACATTTGACAACAAGCTCAACTGGGCAGCACACATTGGACAGGTAGGAAGAAAAGGTTTCAAAATCCTTCACTTGTTTGAGAGAGTGATGAGGGGATGTACGAGAGAAGTAAAGGAGTTGTGATAATGTTTTTTCTTATGGCTTTACGCCTCATCGGCATCAAGGTAATTAGAGGCGGGATGGGACTGGAGACAAGAAAAAGAAAGGAATACGGCCATGGGCTTTTGAAGGAAGCATCCCAGCATTTGCCTGGTGTGATTTGGGGAAAACATGGAAAACCCAAATCTGAATGCCCGGACGGGGATTTGAACCGGCGTCCTTCGGAATGCGAGCCCAGAGCGTTAACTGCTCTCCCACCAAGCTCGGTGAGTTGGATTACAAAACTTTGGTCAGACCATTGCCTGAATATGGTGGTGTATTATGGGACCCATGTTTTAAGGTATCAAATACAGGGGGAGTGCGAAGAGGCGCATGGGAGTGTACAAGGCATATATTGGTGATGAGGCATGGAAAGATATTAAAAGTAATGCATGGAAGGGAAGAGAGGACCATGACCACAAGCTGGCACTCTATTTCAGGCACAAGGGTGTGGGAAGATTTTCTGTCATATGTAAGGGTGTCAGGGATTGGAATCAGTTGCCAAAAGAATTGATGAATAATTTACCAAAAATGGTGTAACAATTTAAAGTTGAAATTTGTAGAGGCCATAAGTAGGTGGGTACAGGAAAGGGGGGGAGGAGGGGGGGAAATGCCACCAGAGCGATCACTCCACCGAAATTAAATAAATAAATTATTTACCACTACTCGATAGTTCACTCTTGTAAAAATTCCTTGGAAATATACAGCATTATACGCTCAACTTGGCCTGCCTTCTCCATTTCATTTGAAACATCTTGCACACAACGTATTCGTATTCACTTTAAAAATAACCTCTCGTAGACCCATACTGTTGGTTTAAAAACCACTTTCTTTCTCTAAAGAGATTGCTGATTTAGTTGGATATCAAGCTCTCCCCTGACCTGTCTAGCCCAAACATCAATTAAATCTGTCCATAATGCAATAAAATATACATCCATGTAATTCTTACTACAGTAGGCCTAAGTAATATTAATTATGTCATTCTAACGATTTTTCAAAATTGAGCTTTAGACTTCTAACATAGTGGATTCTCAAATAATTTTCAATTAAGCGCAATCTTCAAGCCCAGAGACTACTTTACCGAAATTTGATCAGAAATCATACCATTAACTTATTTATATTAGCGTACAGAGGTGCTGAGGTGTATCAGACATAAATCTTATTACACCCGATTACTTCGATTTCAGCCAACAAAATAATCACAATTAAATGAATTGCAGATTAAAATTCCTCGATCTCATTCCCACACAATCGAAGGAATTAGTAGGACCCTAATTACTAGCTCTGAAAAAGTGTTACTGAACTCGAACATCGTTTTGTAAACTACGATTTGGTAATGTCTTATCTAGAGACATTCTCCAATTATTTTCAGTTTCTATAAATATGAGTCTTGAAAATGAATGTTCCCTTCTCAAAGTTACATGAAGGGCATGCATTTCTCTTGTGTTTATCTTCGAGGATGATATGCAATATTATCAACAAAAAAGTTTACCTTCAAAGTCACCAGTATCAGCGACGACGGTGGTATACTTCTTTAATTGTGCAAGTGAACTAGCCATTTTCTGTTTCTTAGCTTGAGGTTCAGACATTACTGACAAGAAAATTTAAAACCGCTCCAATAAATACTGTACGCAACCCACCGGTTAGCAACAGGTAGTATGAATGAAACTCTGAAAGTAGAACTCAAAGAGTGGGGGCAGAGGAGAGGTAAAGCAAAGAATGTAAAAACTAAATTATAGCTTATATAAAACATTTACTAAAGCCATAATATTCTTCTTGCATTCGTTTTGTCGGCTATGTCACATTATATATCAATTTATTGACTTTTACGGTTTTCATTTTCGACTCTTTCATTGTTTCCCTGATATCGATTTCTCATTTCTCTCTGTTCTCAAGGAACTAAATTTAACAGTTACAACTTGCAACTAATGTCAACATGATTTTAGCAGCCTCTAACATATAAGAAAAGCGAATCACTAATATTTCATCTAGCTCGTTTAAAATAATACAAAACATTTCTTCGATCAGTGAGTGGTCACTAATCAACCACTCACTGATCGAAGACGCAGTTCTGCCCAGGAAGAGCACTCCAGAATGAGGGTCGAAACGTCGGTTTCAAGAAACATGACGCGGGCCACCCGGACAGCCAAGAACAGCGCTGCCAGTACAGCCAACTTATATTATACCGCTGTCTCTTTGAAATTATACAGAATGAAACCCAATTATACAAAGGGGTCATCCATTGATTACATACGTGAGTGAAAGTGTTGGGAGCAAAAAAAGTCCACGAAAAGTAAACAATGTATACGCTGATAAATTTTGAATAACAAAAAGGAAATAGATATGCAGGAAGGGTTGCCAACTCAATGAAACAAAGGGCAAACACTTTCAAAAAGGTGCTGGAATGTACTTTACTTTTAAGTGCTCATTTTTGTATCTAATTATACAAGGCAATCTGTTATCCAAACAGTATACAAGAGGTAACCAAATTATACAAGTTTTGTATCCAATTATACAATCTGGCAGCCCTGGCCAAGAATTAACCGATTCTGCCTGCAGAAGCCTACGATTAGCCTACAATCATGGAGGAAGGAATATATATGGAGACGAGATAACGCGAAATCCGTGAAACCTCGTGAAAAAACTGTGCCTGCGCGGCGGACATCGTAGGAATACCAAAACATTGGGCTGTTTGCACTGTGTCAGCTGCTGAGAATATTTCATTTTCTAATATTCTAAAGTTTTCAATAATGCCAAGTTGTGATGCATATGGTTGCACAAACAGACGAGATAGGAAAAAACCTGGAATAGCGTTTCATAAGTAAGTCACATTGTAATTATCGTTCTTGAAGTATCTGACAGGCAACCTCAACATTAGTGCCATTCGCTATAAATTTATTCATTGCTCTCAATAGGATCATATTATTCTCAAATTTTTGTTGGTGTAGTGTAGACAATTAGCATATGTTACTATTTTGCACCTGAAAAGCTAGCCTTATTGTAGACAAGTGTTAAAAATTTAATTTAAACGGGTCATGTTTACATCGCGACACAGTGAATATGGTATTCTGCATGCATTACTCACGTTTAAGTTTGCACTGAAATTGCACGATGAAATTAATCGTGAAAATTTGTGCTGTGCGAACTACTAAACGTGATGAAATAAACTTTGTTGACGGAAATGTAGTTCGCGATGCATTTCTTGTGTTTAGATGTTTCTACATAGTTTGGTTTTGTAGCGGAAATATTAATGGAAATGTTGGCAGGTTGAAATGCGGTGTATACCTGAAGAGAACAAACAATTTATTTATTATTAGCTGTTAGCTTCTGATTTTTGAATGTACTGATTTTTCTAGCAAAATTATATAGGCTAGGCCACTACCAGTACAATATCTTCTAAGTAAGCTCAGAAACTATGAAGTATTAATTTTTTTAAAGCTCTAAACATTGACTTATCTTTTTTTTTAAATTTCAGATATGACTTGTTTCTTTTTGTAAATATGTCTACAAGTATATTTCTAGATTTTGAAATCTTCCTTGTCAATTACTGAAATAGAATGTGAAAATATAACCTATTTGAACATCAACTAAAATTTAAGGACTGTAGAAATAAACAGTTTGTTATTACCTGCTCATTAAGTTACGTCCGAATTCATCATCAAATATGGATATGGCGATAGTTTTTTTTTCTGGTCCAGGCCGCATTTCAACCTAACCACGTCAATTTTAAGGTACAATATCTCGAGAACTAAGCGAGATATAAAAAAATTTTATTCTGTACTTTCAGTTTCCCTCATCGACTTACATAAGAATTCGTCATCAAATTGCGGCGCCACGGTTATCGTTGAATCCCCTCATAACCTAACAACCTCACGTTTGAGACAGTATATCTCGCGAACTAAGCGAGATATCGAAAAAATTTATTCTTTATTTTCGATTTGTATCGTCGTGTTACATAAGAATCTATCACCAAATTTGACTTTGGGGACACGTTTCTTCTGAATTTCAACCAGAAATTCCACTCTTTTGAGACAGTATGTCTCGAGAACTAAGCACGATATCAAAAAAATTTATTCTTCATTTTTGATGTGTCTCGTCGAGTTACATAATAATCCATCATCAAATTGCGGTGCCACGGTTGTCTTTTGATTCCCTTGAGGTTTTTGTGCATATTTCCGTGGTTCTCTGGTCAAGCAATATGGCAACCTCCCCTCCCACTTGTCTCCACCCGGTTTCACTCCAGTATGTGGCGAAGGTCCCTTGCGTCGTCTTCATATATTCCTTCCTCCATGACTACAATATGTAATGTGATAACGTCTCTTTAATTAAACTACAGTAGATGAAATTTTTATTGAAATTAATAAGAAAGATTAAGGGAAATGGTTAACAAGATTCTAATAGTCTTACAATTGGGTTGAAAACTGTCTATGTTGCTAGTAAGAAAAGTGGGTAGTTGCAGGGATAACTATATCCGGAGATAAAACTTTTTTACGTAATTACTCTAAACAAAATGGAATTAATCAAGGTTTTACAAACTATTTAAAAAACTACCTATAAGAAAATTTATAAAAAGGTTATCCAACAAGCAAACTTATCGCAAATGTTAATTATATAACCAAATCAACCAACAAAATGAAAACAATTTGGTATATTACCAGACAACAAACTGAAAGAAAGAACATCAAACCATGTACACATAATTCAATAATCAGTGACCCCAATGCGACAACTGTAGAAATTAACTAATATTTTACTTCTTTGGCAGAAAAATTAATTCAACTGCACTAAGCAAACTAAACGTGTTTCTAGTCTTTTCACAACTTCCAGTGCCACAATGTACCTAAATGAAACAAATCGTGATGAAATTATAAAAGTCATAATCACATTAAAAAGATCGCTATTCATGTGGACTGAATGAGGTTCCAGATTTCATTTTAAAAACTTGTGCTGACTATGAGCTGACCCTCTAGCAAAAATCTTGAATACAACCGTACAAACTGTAACCTTTCTTGAAGTACTGAAAATAGCTAAAGTAACTCCCCTGTTCAAAAAGGTACGTCCTGATCAACTGGCAAATTATAGGCCTGTTTACCAGTTAAGCGGTTTTTTTTTCAAACATACTTGAAAAGATCTTCCTTGATATATTGCTTAAGTTTATCAACAAATATAAATCATATTCTACCCAATAGCATGGATTCAGGGAAAATAAATCTACTAATTCAGCAATTTTTGAATTCTTAGACTCTGTTTTAAAAGCTTTCGTTGCAACTGCAATAGCAAACAGGTATTTTACTGGAACTTTCAAAGGCATTTGATGTAATAGATCACAGTATTCTGATGACTACAATGGAAAAAATGGGAATAAGAGGGAATGCAAAAAACTGTATTAAATCATATCTTGAAAACCGAAAACAAAGAGCATCTGTAGAACATGAAACCATGGAGGAGAAGTGACGTTAAATCTGTGACGCCGGCTCCAAACTCTCGCGCATGCGCGGTGGCGGCAGCGGCGATATTGCGAACCCAAACAAATCAAAGTTCACATTGTGTTTGATGCTTTGATTATTTCATTTTGTAATGTGTGTAAGTGTTTTATAATGCCATCTTGTGTTTGCACAAATAGGCAAGAGAGGAAAGAACCTGGAACATCATTTCATAAGTAAGTTGAATTCTAATTATTGTTGTTGAAGTGGGCAGTAGGAATTACAAACTTTGGTGACTGTCTATAAATATTTAGTCATAGCTCTCAATGAGATGTCTTTGTTCTCAAATTTTTGTTGGTATAGTGTAGAAAATCAGCATATCTTGCTATTTTGCACATAATAGACTAGCATTACTTTTTAACGAATGTTGAAAATGAGATTTAAGGGGAGGGGGGGGTGTTTTACATCACGATTCAGTGAATTTCGTCACGTTGCAGTTTATACTGACAGTGTATGACAAAATTAAATGTGTTAAATTATGCTATACAATCTAGAAATCGTGATGACGCAAACGATGTTGTTACCGCAAATACAGTTTGCAATTCAAATACGCGTGTGTGGGTGTGTCTACATAGTTTGATTCTGTAGCGGCAATTTAATGGAGATTGTGGTTAGGTCTAAATGCAGTATGTACCAGAATGGTTTTGTTGTTCCATAAGGGACAAAGAATTTATCTATTACTGTTAGTAATTTCCTGAGAACCAAGTTAGTGACAAAACGTGTATCGCAATATAAACTACTTCCAGGTAATCCTAATTAAGCTTGCGATGTATGGAAACCAAAATAACTATTTTTATTCTGATCTAGGCCGCATTTCAACCTAACCACAAGTGGTAGTAATAAGACTGAAATATCCATTCTGCTTGTCCACCATGTAATTCATTGTGGCTTTGGCAGAATTAAATTTTGTTCCAGGCTGCATCCCAACCCGACCCCTCAATTTGGAGACAGTATATCCCGAAAACTAAGCACGATATCGAAAAAATTTATTCTTTATTTTCGATTTGTCTCGTCGTGTTACATAAGAATCGATCATTAAATTTGACATTTGCGAAATTTTTCTTCTGCATTTCAACTCAAAACACCTTATTTTTGATACAGTATATCTCGATAACTAGGCGAGATATCGAAAATTTTTATGCTTTATTTTGTATTTGTCTCGTCTTTTTAAATAAGAATCCATCATCAGATTTGACTTTGACCATTTTTTCTTTTGAATTTCAACCAAAAACATTTCACATTTGAGACAGAATATCTCAAAAACTAAGCATGATATCATAAAAATTTATTCTTCATTTTTTTATTTGTCTCATCGAGTTCCATAATAACTCATCACCAGATTGCGGCGTTACGTTTATCCTAGAGTCCTCTTGAGGTTTTTGTACATATACCCCGTGTTTGTATGGGTACGGCCTAGCCCCCCACTCCTCCACCGCCCGGCGTCACTTCAATGCGTGGTGAAGGTCTCTTGCGTCGTCTCCATATATTTCTTTCCTCCATGCATGAAACAACACACCAGGGAAATTCTACGAAGGAAAAAGCTTCCTCAGATGAGCAGTTTGTGAAGTGTAGCATACAGCGGCGGCCTTAGCCATTGCGAGGCCCGGGGCGGCAGATCTTTGAGAGGCCCTTGGCCTTTGTATAAAATATATTAATCGAAAATTGCAATCGTCATAAAAAATAAATTTCGAGTTTTAAAATATTATATTAGAAGACTTATTAAAATTTAACAAACATAAAGATGACAAATTTTTAAGCATAAACTGAAGTACATTAATGCCTTGAAAGATATACGCAGGGATCCTGAGACTAAAATGTTTAATTAAAACACAAGAATCTAACGAATGAACGATGTCATTTTCAATTAAAATAATAGGAATGGCCGAATAACGATCTTGTGGCATCAAATTCCTCAAATATGTTTTAATAATTTTTAACTTCTTTCTGTTGACGCAACTGAATTATATCTGATGACAATAATTATCAAGGCTACTTCGATAGTGGGGTACACTTCAGTAATTCAGTTAATGTTTTTTCTATTATTACTTCATCAACGAGATAATGCCGTCGTTTTCTTCTTATACACGGATAAATATATTCAGTTATTCATGAAATTCTTGTCCATCAATATCAGATGTTTCTCCTGCTGTTATACAAATGTGACATTGAATAAATCTAAATGAGAAATTATTATTAGGTAGTTATGAATATATACTATACTACCAATTAACTGACTTTATTTTATTGTTATCATTAATAGCTAAAAAAAATATTTCTTTAAACATAAATCTTAATCAATTCAGGTAGCTGCGCGAGGCCCATCCAAGAGCGAGGCCCTGGGCGATTACCCTGTTCGCCACCCCCAAAGGCCGCCTCTGATAGCGTGTATTAGGACCTATCTTTTTTCTGATTTATATAGATCATCTCACAAGGAACATTCACCAAAAGATGCAGTTCAAATTGCAGATGACATAAGTGTTTTATTCACTTCCCAAAAATAAAAATAATAATTGGTAGCAAATAAAATCATGAGCGAGTTGAAAGACTGGTTTTATGCAAATAACCTAATCTTGAATGATGAAAAATACTGTGTCTGAACTTTTGTCTGCCCCACTCAGATATCAAAAACAATATTCAAGTAGCCATAAATGAAAAACATATAAAAATGTAAAAGAAGTCAAATTCTTGGGATTATGGATACAACAGAATATGAAACGGGCTGTACACGTAGACAAATTGGTTAAAAAATAATAAAAAAAGGACTACTGTGTTTTATGTGTTGAGCATTCTTAGAGATACCACAAGAATTAGTTCAGTAATGCCAGAGTACTTGCTCATTTCCACTCGCTGGTAAAGTATGGAATTATTTTCTGGGGTAACTCATCACCAAGCACTGATATACTGTATTTAGGATGTAAAAAAGAGCAGTAAGAACCACGTGTCGACTGAAAAGATTAGAATCGTGTAGAACACATTTCATTAACCTTGCCATTCTTATGGCTCACGCCTTTACATCTATCAAATAGTTGTTTTTACAAGAGATTATTTCCTGAAAAAAAAACAAAGTTATAAAAAATGATATGGCACTTCACTAGAGGACATTCAGATATCCATATAACGTTTTGCAGGACTTCAACATACCAAAAAAGTATTTTAAATTCAGCAATAGCACTTTACAATAAAATACCAGAGGAAGTATAAAATGGTTAATGTAGCCCATTTAAAACAAAACTAAATGAATTTCTAGTGAGACACAGTTTTTACTATAGTAGTGAATTTATGGACACAAAAAAATGTGCTTTAGGATTTTTGAATTTTTGTTTTTATCCACTATTGTATTGCCATCAAATTTTCATTCTGTATACTTATTTTTGTCTTTGTATTATCACACATCTGTCATCTCATATTTATATGTAACATCAAATTATTAAAATGACTTATCCAATGTCAAATGTGCACCTGATCTATAAACTGACGAACTGGTTTAATAAAAATCTGATTTTATCTTAGGCTTCTGCTGCCGGTCTCAGAGGTGTACTGACTTTCAGCATGGTATCACCTAGACTTGTTTTCTATTAACGTTTTGGCACGAATTTAAGAGTATTACTCAGAGTTATTATTGGTCTCACTATGTCTCTCTTCACCGCTAGTTTAAATAGTTGTGCGACAATGTGTTAACAATTTTAACTTGAATTTTGCAGCTGAGGTTAATAGCCGAACGTTGGTATTAAAATTGCGAGGCTATCTGGGTATTTCTAGAGCTTCTTTTACTGTTACCTAGTGGAACAATGTAATGTATCAGAGCAGGGGTCGGCAAAACCGCGGCTACCGAGCCGCATGCAGGATTTTTAGGATATTTCTGTGACTCTTTCATATGTATTTCATATATCTTTTCTGACAATAATAGTAGCTGTAGTAACGTTGGCTAGAACTAGCGTCCCGGCAGGTTACCAGACCTCATTATAAACAAGTTCTTTTGCCTACCTTTAACTACAATAACAACGAATTAAATAAAATACCAAACCACAGTAGTTTTAAGCCAACTGTTGATGTGCATTCACCGGTTATTCCTTTGTCTTAACTATTATCGTTTTGTGTCGGGTTTATTAATTATTTGTGACTTTGAAATATTTGTATCTCCGTTATTGTATCTTCATTGTATTCATTTGGTGTTCTATTTGGTTTCTTCCTTATTCAATTCTTAGTAAAATATTTTTAACCTTTATTTGTAGGTACCGTTTAAATGGCTGCTAAGAATAAATACAAAAGATAGGGTATTTAACTGCTTCTTGATAATGGTTTTAAATCGTTTATTGATATACCTTATTCACCGAGTGAAGAGATTTTTTGACGAAAATGCATTATTTTGCCTAAAATTCAAAGTTAAAATTTAAAAATTTTAAAAGCCCGCCAAAATGCTCCTTTTGCAGCCTGGCGCGTGCAACGACAGTCGTGACGTCACACGCCTGTAAACGCTGCAGCTGCGAATGGAGCGTTTCCTACTAAGCAAGTTCTTAACTTTTTTTATTGTTTTTTGCTGCTTATTTAATTTGTAAAAGCCTACAGCTGAAAAATATTGAAGGTAGACTTCTTATTTGTGGGGATAGCTATAGAAACAGCCACTGAGTTTTATTCTGTGGAGCTTAAAAATGTAAAAACTTCAATTTGATATTGCGACAAAGTCACTTACGATTTTCTGTGATGCTCATTTTCACCGCAATTTCGTATAGTTAAATGTAATACGTTGTTTAAGAATAGAATTATTAAGGTTAGGGTCCTATGGTTCGATCCTCGCTTCGGAATATGTTCAACTTGTTTTCTTTTGTAATTTTCTTTGGATACTAGTTGCTGTTGGTTGCATCGCATAATCATTTTCCCCGAAAATCAACCAAAACATCAATTTAATTTTTCTTTTATTTTTTTCTGAATATTTCACAACTTTTTCGATAACAAGCGAATTACAACCATTTGAAACAACCAAAGAATATTTTAAAAAGGAAATTGGACCTTACTTGCACACCGAAAAACAGGTTTTTCTATTGAAAAAATTAAAATTACTTACACATTAAAAGCAAATACCGCCTAAAAGACGCATTTATGTCGGGAAGGTAACCTCCAGTTGTATCGTCACTTAAGAATTCCAACGAAAAGGACACAAAGCGTTCCGGAACGGTTGCAAGATTAGCATGAAATTTCTACAAGTGATGTCACTTCTAAAATAAATTCCATTATTCACCGCCATGCACCTGTATTTTTTGCATGATATTCTCTCTCTGGTAAGTTTAAAAATAAACACTTTTCATGTATGGTAGCAATTTGTTTCAAACACTTGCATGATGCTTAGCAACTATTATGAATTCTTCGAAAAAAAACATGGTAGTGCAAAAAACAGCAAACAAAAACGGAAAAATGCACGCAAAAAATATTATCGCAACCAAGGATTGTTCTGAATTCCATTACCACTCTTCAATCACGCAGCTATCCGGACACTACTTCTTAATTGCTTCTCTTTATGTTAATAGTAAACACGTCACAGTTTCTTCGGGTGAGATGAAGTGAAACGATGTAGGTAAATGAATAAACAAACAAATTCAGTTTTATACAAAAAAAAACATCATTTATCTATAATGTTTAATCTGCAATTAAGAAAAATTGCCCACAACATCCAATTGTTCCGAGCGTGGTGAGTGAGTGGTTAACGCTCTGGCTTCGCATCCGTGAGGACGCCGCACAATGTGATATTTTATAAATCTAGGGGGACAAAAGTCAGTTTTGAAAATAGTCTAAGCAGGCAAAATAGTTATTTATATTCAAAGTAGATAAACCATATTACTCGGAACAAAGGTTTATTTTCCATGATTTCACGTCTAACAATAGAAAAAAATAGTTTGAACAATGGGCTTCCTGTGATCCACCGATCAAACGCTCCAGTCGGCCGCGCCATTTCACTGAGCTTAGTCGATGATTACGCTGTGTTTCTGCGTGTTAGTAGTGATTTGTGTGTTGCTATTGCTTTTGGCGAGCCTCGAGGTAAGTTTACGCATGATTTTTCCATCATGCATTAGCATCATTAAAACAGAGCGATATTATTTTTATTTAAAAAAAACTACTGAGCCAATTTCATGTTGAGTTTTAGTTCATTATACCACATTCTACCGATCTCTTACTATATTTATTTGAAAGCGCTGCTTTTTAGCTACAAGAAATACCTTCATTTGTTTGCGCATATTTGCGACAACCATACAACTTTTCTTTATTTTCAGCATGACTGCACAAATTTAGTGTACAGAATTTTTCGACGTATGGTTTGCTAACGCAAAACAATCAATCTCTGACTTTCAATTTAAATATAAATGAGTCTCAAACTGAAGCTTTCCCATTTTTAAGCTCAGCAGAATAAAAGTAAGGGGTTTTTATATAGGTAGCCCCACAAATAATGCGTCCATTTTCGATATTTTTCCGCTATAGGCTTTTACAAATCGTTCTAGATTTTTAATTCAAAATGAAATTTCATTAATAACAAGAAATGACCAGCAACAAACAATAAAAATAGCTGAAAACTTTGATAATAGGAAACGCTCCATACCCTGCCGCAGCGTTTACAGACGTGTGACGTTACTCAAGCGATCACCAATCCTAAAGCGTTTTCTGTCACGTGACCAGAGGTAAGAAAATTATAATTTTTATTTCGCTTTTTTACTAAAAATAATCTACTTTTTTTTCAGAATTGAAAAAATTAGGTTCCTGAAGCATTAATGAGTTCAATATATAATTTTTATTTTAATACTGTCAAATAGCCTAATTCAAAAGTGTATGGGTTAAAAGTCATATGCGTTAATTGCAAACTCAAACAGTCTTCTCTCAGTTCTTACTTGCTAACAACATCTTGCAAAATTAATAATAAGAAGTCTAATGAACTTTCAAATAAAGCATAGTTCATTTGCCACAACATATCCCGTTGACGATTTGTGAAGGAACTCCCAGAGAAGATTGTAAACATCAACCAATACATTTAGTAGCTGGTTGCAATCTGCTAATACCATTAACATTGCCAGCTTCATACTGAGCCAGAAAATCGTTAAGAAAGGAAACACTTTTACAGATGGCGAGAGCATTAAAAGTTACTTCATAATTTGATCGAAAAAAGTTTTTTTAGCAGAATTTAAAAATTACACAGAAATCTTTAACACAATTGAAAATATTCAATTATAAACTAACACTGTTACTGATTGAATAGATTGGATAGCCTCAAACATAACTGACCAAAAAGTTAAAGATATTAAATTAGTTTCAGACATTTGACATGTTATTAGCTTTGGTGCTGAGCACCCTCTGCCACCCACAATTTTGTGAATTGCAGAGTATATATGTAGATGTAGATGTAGATGAATTGCAGTACGATTCTTGCTACAAGTTTTGCGTTTTTATGGATTATATTTCATCTGAAGATCCTAAAATAGAGCTTTTATGATCATTGACATTTAATGGCCCGACCTGACTAGTGGATAATGCTCATGCTGTCATAAGGTGAATAAAAAAAATTAAAAAATCACATCCCACACACTAAAATTGTGTCAAAAGAAACAAAGTGTCACCAAGAGATGTTGGTTTCTGAAAATTATTTTATTATAAAAGCAAAAATTAATCACGAGCTGATTACTTTTCACTGCATAACCCAGCAGGAAGCTCTTCGTACACAAACATTTCCAAGGTACTTCGTTAAGTTATAAATTTAGTAATTAAGATTGTTAACAAAATTGTAGCATAAAAGCTTCATCACCGTCAATTTAAAGAGCTTCTTAGTCAAATTAGATACTTCTTTTTAACATTATGTTTTGGCTTTCAAGAGGTAGTATGCGAAAACTATTTGCTTCTTGCTAATCGAACAGTTTCTTGATAACAAAGGCGTAAATTATTCTGAATTAAAAAAAAAAAACTCAGTCTTTGCAGCAGTTACATTATATGAAGGAGGAAATTAAAAATTTTCGCTTCTTGGTTTCTCTTGAAAGAAAAATGGTTATTTTGGCTAGTAATATAGGAAGGGCAACTTTATTACATTTTTCAAGTTTATCACAATCAGAACGAAACAAATGTTAAACTAATAAGAAATTTTTCAAAATAGCAATTTTAAAAATGAACGCATCTATTCTAAAGAAATTTCATGACTATCGATAAGTAAAAGAAACTTTGCCATTTATTATACATCCTCTCAAAGTAAAAGTAACGGAATTAAGATTTTATCTTTTCGCCATTACAACAGCAGCTTTTGAAATGCAATCTGTATTCTTGCCTAGTAAAGGTTTATGAAATCACAGCCTACCTACTAATATTGAGAATCTAGAAAAAGAAAAATGCACTTGTTTACAAAGAAAATGCTAACTGCTATCAAAAATGTACAAAAGACAGTCGAAATTATCTTCAGCACTTGGAAAAACTTGCCGTATTAATACGAGTTAAAGAAATTTGTATGTGGTTTTCTTGGATCGACATACTTTTGGGAACAAACTTGAACCTTATTAACAATAAATTAAAAAACTAAATAACAGATGAGATCTTGGATTCATGTTTGCAAATTAAAACAACTAATTACGCATTTTATACTATATATGTTGTATATGCAAGCACGATGTTCTCATTAATTAAAATTCTTACTACTTACATGTAAATTATTTTCGAATATATTATTTACGTAACTGTATATGTGGTGGTATATTGATTATTTAATAAATTATATTAACAATAATTCACTAAATAATAACTACTGCTGTTATAATTTTTTTCCCGACGTGTTTGGTGGTAAAATTGGCTGTTTATCTTTTACAGTTTGTCGACCACTGTTATACAGGACACAAGTTCATTTTGTTGGAGTTTCACTAAGGACGATAGAGTAATGACAGTGGGAGGAGAGGGGAAAATATTAATAGAAACGCGTGTTAATAGTGTAGAGAGAGACCTGAGGAAAGTAGTGAAGGAGGCGGAGCATACTAGGGTTGAACTCATGCAAATTCAAATCACCATGACCAACCACAGTTGAACCACGCTGAAAGGCGGAAAACGTAGAAACTGATCTTCAAGATGTTTTGTGTATCTTTAACTATACCTTCTAATATGGTTCTAACCTTTTATTTGTTTGGGTGACTCACATATACTACAAAGTCGTCCGCGTATTGCACGAAAGATGTTAGTTTCCTCAACCTGTTGAACATATTTGTTATATAATGGGACTCGTGGGGTCTCCTCGGGGTAATCCGTGATGTATATGACGAATAAGTCTCGCTCCTTCTGTTGTAAATAGTATATTTACAACAGAACTCTATGCTACAGGTATGTAGTGCACCATTTAGCGATTTCGTTTGGCAGCCCGTCCTGTCCAAGGCTTTCTGGCGGATATTAAGCTGTATCTATAACATCCGTCCTTAATGTCAAGTAAGGTGGCGAAGAAATAGTTCCCGCGAACATAGCTTAACTGTAATGTACTTAAGCTTTCAATTGTGCCATACCGTTTTTGGAGTCACATTGTTCTGCTGTCAAGTTTCCTGAACCACTGCAATCTGAATTTGGTCATTATTCACTTGATCTTGTAATGAGATGAGTATAATAATGAGATGGGTCTATATGAATCACTTTTTGTGTTTTCCTTGTTTGCCTTTGGGACTGATATAGTCAGAATACTCTTCCATTTTTTCGGCACATACTTTGTTGCCAACATGTCATTATATAGGTACAGCTTTTGTTTCACTCTTGGTGGAAGTCTTTCTATCATGGAGTGTGTTACACCGTCTTTTCCGGTAATCGTATTTTCCTTTTTTGATGCACAATGTAGCTCTGACATTTTTAAGTTGGTGTGTTTTGATCTCTTTAGCTCAGCGACTCACTTTTTCACATTTTCCCCGTCCTATTCTAGCAGGGTGCATTGTTACGATACTTCTGAGTTGGAGTACATTCAGGGTCGGCGATAAGGGAGGGGAAGGGGGTAAGCGGGTGAAATGTACCCGGGTCCGCCGGCTGAATAGGGGGCCCCGATCACCACCAGTAGGGACTCCCCAGGCCTCGAAGCCAAGAATCCGCCCATTGTTGCCACGCCTTGAAGAGCGTCATTTAGCTATGGCTTTGGAGTATTCTGCTGTCCAACATGGTATCCTTTCCAAGGAATTCTTCTCCTTGATTTTGGTCATGGGTATACATTCTTTGGAGGTGGATGTAATTATTTACTCGTAGTTATTGTACCGGTGTTGTATATGCACCCCCTCATTTTTTCCTGTTCCAGTAGCGTGTTTATCTTCTCTTGGTATTTTTCCCATTTGTCTCTTATGCAATTCCATATTGGTGGGTGGTTAAGTCAACCCGGTGAATCTATGGTCATTTTTCTAACGAAGTGGTCGTTGCCCAGGATGTCCTTTAAAATTTGCTTTGTGTCCTAAGTTTGCTGATATTGTAAATATGTCTGGTGACGAACATCTGTCGTAAAGTGTTCCTATTCTTGTTCCAGGTTCTTTATTGAGCTTGGTAAATGTGAATGATGCAATTGCGGCTGTGATCTCTTCCCGTTGTTGGTATGTTCGACTGTAGTGCCACAGTGGACGACGGGCATTAAAATCTCCTCCCATGATACTTCCTTTCGGGAGCTGGTTGAGTATTTCCGACCATTCTCTTCGATAACTTCGATCCAAGCTGACTTATAAATTGATGGTGCCTACTTGTCTAATGCCTATTGCTAGGATGTCTATTTCGATTGCTGATATTACTATGTTTCTGATGGAGCTGTTTTCCCCATTTCTGATCATGATCACCTCTCCACCATATCCGTCTTCACTGTCCTTCCTGCAGATGTTGTATGGACTATGTTTTAGGTTGTGTGATTAGCTTAACCAAGTTTCCGTGATGAGTACCACATCCGCTTTGTGTTTTTCAAATCCCTTTGGAGGTAGTTCCATTCATGGTATAGGCTTCTAGCGTTCCACTGTAATATGTTTATTTGCCTTCTCCTAGCCATTTTCAGTTGTTGCACTAGGGTTCTCTGAGTTCTGTTTAGATGGCCCTACTCCTTCATTTCTTGTATTATACTTCTAGTGGCTATAACTTGTACCTTTTTGTAGTGTAATTGACATTTTGCTCTATCTGTTGGCCTAGAACTTTCATTATTGTTTTAAGTATGATGATGACCATCTCTTCATTGCTTTCTGTGTTGGCTGCTTCCTCGGGTTCAGCTTCGATCGAAACCAGTTCCACCATATTTTTTGTCTTTTGGTATCGATCCCCAGTGCTAGGCTGTTCCTTGTCCATGGTGACTTCGCTGAACGCACTCTTCTTTAGTATGGGGAAGTCGCTGTGCTTGTTCTCATACTCTGGCACCTCTGCTGTTATTTTTTCTTTTGCTTGCTTATCTGTTTTTCCTCCTGTTGCTTTCTCGCCTGGCAGATCCTGTCGTTGGCAGAATGCTCGCTGCTGTAATTACCTTTTGGCAATATGATATTTTATGTTCTTCGTCGAATTTTGTACTCCTTTCCTTTCTAGTTATTTGTCATGTGTCCAAATCTTTGGCATTTAAAACATTGTGTTACTTGGTATATGTATGTCGCCATCTTGAATCTGAAATAATATATTTCGAAGTATTCTGACAGGTATTGACTTTCGAACGTTATCTGTACCGTTTTTAGAGGTGTTGCCCCGGCTTTCAATCCAGTTATATTTTCTTTGTAAAGCGGCGCTTTAGGCTGATAATTGGCGCCTCAAATTTGGCATATAGTTTTATCTCTTCCTCCGATAAGTCTAGTGGTACTAATTTGATCACTCCTCTACACTGTACTAGCCGGTACAAACGTCTTCAAGCTCATCGACTGTAATAAGATATGGTAAGTTATGACTTTTGTTGTTGTTCTGCTTCTTTGAATTCCATTACCATTCTATTCTTGCCTTGCTGATTTATTCATTTCAGTCTGGGGGATCTTATTGTAAAATACCTTCGCTATTTGTATTTGTATTCCCTCGCCCTCTGTTTCTTAGTCACTATAAGTGGGCTGAGTGGGCTTTATACAGTCTATTACATTGTGTAAACGTATTCTTGCTGTCTTTTCTCGCTTCCCTAGTTTCCAGGAGTAGTGAACTATCTTTCTTCTTCTGGCTGCATTCCTTGTACTTTCCTTCCAGCCGGGATGTTGGATGGAATTGTAGCATACTCTTTTGATTGTGTCCCTGATCTTTATTCTTGCTTCTAGTCGTCTCCTGTAAAATTTGTTTTTCTTTACAAGTGTTGTGTGCTGTTTTTTTCTCTATCGCACTGGTTCCACCATGTCTTGTTTGTTTTGGTACACAAAAGTTTCCTTGTTTTCTTTTTGAACATTCGTTCCGCCACTTGCCTCGGCCTTTTCTCGCTCGTGACCGCAGATGTTTTAATTGTATGCGTTAGTTAATATATGCACAATCACAGGCTCACTTCTTTGTTATCAAACGTTGTTCCCGGTAGACACTGGTTACTACACAATAACAAGTGTGACTCTCCGAGAGCTTTCTTCCGCTCTCGCTCGAGTGTGTAAACACGGGAATTTTTCTTTAACCTCCGTCAAACTACCAAAGCTTGAATTTAACTGAAATTTAAAATTTCTGGAGCCCATAAAGCATTGTATCTTCGTAATGACGCTTGGAGCGCTGGCTCAAGTTTTTGATGGCTGAATGCAACGGGAAAGCGGAGACCAAAGACAGGCAGAGGTTATCTATATTGTCTCTGACATAGCAATTTGAAGCCGTAATATTGTCTCTGATTTGAGGTGTTTGAAAATAAATCTGTCAAACTCAAACATCGTATTCGTATGTATGGAGACAAGAACTTTGCTCTGCAAGCATGCAGAAATTATTGACCTTTGATCAAGTTACACACACACGGATTTAGAGCTGGAACGACTTGTCTTCTCACAATGATAGAACCGTGTAAAGATTTCAATTAGCCTGCTTAAACATAGCTCGTCAGATTTAACGTCTCAGCGGAAATGGAGTGGGATGATTGCCTTACAAGGTTTGCTAAGAGTGTTTTTTCTCATTTTGCGATACACGTTTATCCTTATTTTAATTTCGTAATTTAATTGAAATATGGAAGAGGTTGATTTCATGTTTTCATTCACAGGCCGGGGGCTTCATCAGGGCAATGGATGATATGGATGGTTCCTTTTGCAGTGATTTTAAGTTCATTGAAGTCTTCAGAGCCTAACAACACATTGATTGCATTAAGTTTAGGATTGATGTGTTCACCGTTTTTTAAATTAATTTTAGCTTTTGCCGGTTATGACAGCCATTCGAGCAAAATCTACGTCACTGTTTTGTCTGGTGCCTTAACATGCTGGACATTAATATTGTGTGAAGCAGGTAACTAAAATTATTTTGTATGCAAAATGTTATGTTCAACAAATATTTTGGTTTTGGAGAATAATACTTAAGTTCATTGCTCAACATTTAAAGTTAGGCCTAAATAGGCTACTGTGAAAACTTTTCTCTGCTTGAAATTTAATTCACATGATCAACAAAAAAAAAAAAAAAAAAAAAAAGAGAGAGAGAGAAACCGTTGCCTTCAGACATCCTTTGTTTTGTACAGGAGACAATTATTTTTTAGTGTATGAAAGTCGTCTCAAGATATTAAGCATGTTACACTTGTGGATTGTTTCTCTCTGTATGAATGAGAATGGATTCAGTTGCATTAGGGTAACAGAGCCAATGGTTAGCAAGAATTGGAAAGAAAGTAGGCTAACTATATAAGTACTGATCGTTGACATTATAAAATTCACTGCCTGAGTGGCCTAAATTTATTAGTGCTAGTGAAGTTACACATGACACTTGAATAAAGTATATCCACACTATATAATTATACAATACACTTATTTTCCATTGATTCTAAAGAAGAGACTGGCTCTGTACTATTTACAGTTAAACAATTGCACACCAAAATAATAGATACACTAGAAGATGTACAGGCATAGCGGTTTAATCCTAGACTGCGATTCCGCCACTGACTGGCGTTGACGTGACGTCATAGTGACGTTGTTTTGATGTATTCGCTGTCGATGTACCAACATAAAGATAATTTATTATTGTGACTGGCCGCAGATGTCCGATAACACGTCAAACACTGAACATCTGGTTGTGTTATCGGACATCTGCGGCCGCCTGCATCTGATCCACCTTCAGGAAATCAGTTTATGTTGATATTGTACAGCTTTAAATTATTGTGACCGAGTTATCTTTATGTTGGTACATCGACACCGAATACGCCAAAACAACGTCATGTCAATGCCAGTCAGTGGCGGAATCGCAGTCTAGGATTAAACCGGCATAGCATATATGGTACATTAAATATGTCAACCACATTTACACAAATGATTACTGTGTAAAATACGGTCAGTAGAAAAAACTGTTAATTCGGGTTGAAAATAGGGCTAGCTGCTTCCTCGGTACTTACTCTTTAAGCCCTAAAATATGCACCAAAGGTGTAATCTGTGATGAAACATGTGGTTAGGCACATTACTGACTTTGCGTTAATAGATGTCTTGAGCCGATTGTGACGTAATTACAGAGGAATTCTTCGTTATTCTCGTCGCATTCACTGCAGAACTTCCGAGCACAGTCGACGTGCTGCTGTTTGTGGACTTCTGAAAGCTTGTGAGGCACCCAGTATGTGCACACCTTGTGGTAGCCTAGCTTTTCATTCAACATTCTGTCAATTGAAGCTTCAGAAGCCTCAGGAATTTGAGCAGCCAGTTGCCGGATGGTGATTCACCGATCTTCAAGCAGGATTTGCTCAACTTTCGCCACAACGTCGCCGGAGTTCGACTGCCTCCTGCTTCGTTTTTCGTCATGGATGTCCGTACGGCTGTTGGCAAACTCCCTACACCATTTGCGAATGTGTTGAATGCTTATACACATTGCTCCATACACTTCATTCAATTGCCGATGAATTTCTACAGGTGGTAACTTTCTTGTGTGCAAAAATCGGATGACCACACGAATTTCACACTTGGTGGTGACGGCGATGACGGGCTCCATCGCTTATGGCTGTCAGACTGGTCCTGACCATTGCAGAGCCACGCTGGTTGTTGGAATCGGTGGTGGGGGATCCGGCGAACATGGTGGTGTTACCAGATTTCGTATTGCACCATGCATGGTAAGGGTACAGAGTTGGGAACCTTACTTTTGAAACAACCCTCGTACTCTAAGAGAACAAGATTTTACTGTCAAGAAGGCCATGGATGAATTCCTTCCTGTTCCTAGCCCCCATTACTTTTGTGCCTCTAATTATGTCAACGAGACATAATCATAAACAAAAAAAGTGGAAGTTATTTGTTAAATGTAGTATTTCAAGAACTTTGACTGAAAACTCGGAAGAATCGAAGATAGACCTCGGTGGAGAGCCCTAGAAGATTTTACACTTACTGAGTCACCAAGAAAGCTTACATTTGTTCAGACCATAACACAGCTATCTTTTTTCCAATTGAATTACACCGGAATTTAATTAAATTTGTATCCCTTTCCCATGTAAAAAAAAAAAAAACGAGTAATTTTGCCCCAGACTAGGGTCGTAACGGAGGTCATCTTTATGGAAGTGGAGGTTCATTGCCTAACATTCGTGAATGTTTTGCAGAAGCAGATGCGGAGATGAAAAAATAAATTAACAGTTATTTAGATTTTAATATTTTATCAAAAATAAACTTTAAATCAAAATAATTATATTTTATCACAAATTCTACATTTTACACAAGCATAGTCTCTTTCCATATAATACTGCCATATTGATTATTTTTGCCTCATCTTTCAATAACAGAAAAATGTAATAAATTAACAAGTGAATTAAATAATTTACATAACTACACACCTGCCAACAAAAAATCTCATATGAAACCTTTTGGGTTTTGTGGCTCAACAAATTCAAGTAACAAGAACAAGGCAATCTCCATGCCAACAGGGACGAATTAAAACAGCATGAAGCCCGTAACAAATGTTAAGAAGGAGCCTTTGGACTGACAGGGAGGCTCCTGAGAATCCTGATACTGCATGCCAACCAACCACCTTTCCAGTGCTCTAGCAGGCCATTCACAATCCAGCTTGAACATACAGTGATCCAATTTTCCAATTTAGGACTCTTGTTGGACCTTGAAAGGGGTTGCAGGACACACTGGATGTTTGACTGCCAGACAACCAACATAGGTTCCTGCCATCCAACAAACTATGGCACTGATTATGATTGCTGGAAACATCCTGCCAGTGCGAGATCAGGATATTGGTGTGCTGTGGAAAAGAGTGCTTGGAAATCTTGTTGGATCCCTTTTAGTAGTGTGAATGGGTGAGCGCATCCTATGGTAGTTCTGCTTGGAGGTCGTACAAGTTGAACCTTGAATAGACTGCTTTTCTGTTCATGCAAGTTCAAACTTGTAAATTTGTCACTTAGGTAGCAACACCAATCAGTTCATTGTTACTTTTATTGCAGAAAAAAACAACCATATTGTTATTGGCTATGTGGTGATGGGCTGAATCTCCTATAATAGCTGAGTAAGGTATAAAACATATCGTAATGTAAACAAAACCTACATTATTCCTCCACATTAAAAGTTACGGATTTGGAAGCAGAGGTAGGATTTCATGTGGAAGTTCTCCACTTGTGGATGCAGACTTCTGTTACGTCCCTACCCCAGAACTAACTGTTTGTACAGTAGAATCAGTTCCATAAATACTGTTTTATTGTACCATCCTCTCAGACCATCTATCAATTTGAGTTATTTATATTGGACTTTATTCTTAGTCTTACAACTAAACTACCACATTATCACTTAATGTTTTATTTTAAATTTTTACTGTATTTTAAAATCAGTTTGGTTACATCCTATCTCCAGTCTCTCTTTTCTGATATTGGTTGGGTGCACGACATCTGAAATTCATATTTATTTTAACGATACAAAGTCACTATTGTGAAGCTTTAAATCTAGTAAAAATATACTTTTAGCTGCTTTTTTATTTTTTTCACTGAAGAGAAATTTGTTTGTATGTCTTCTGCATGCTTTAGGAGGTAACACTGCAAATCAATATATGTTAGTTGTGGATATTATTATAAACATACATTTACTCATCTCACTCTAATTATACCATTTCTATTTAGGATTTATTACCCTTATTTTAGATTTTCATAAAAAAATCTGCATTATCGAGCATGGTGGGTGAACGGTTAGTATTCTGGCCTCTCATTCGGGAGGACGCGGGTTCAAATCCCTGTCCGGGCATCCAGATTTGGGTTTTCCATGGTTTCCCCAAATCACTCCAGGTGAATGCCGGGATGCTTCCTTCAAAAAGGCCATGGTCGAATTCCTCCCATTCCTTGCCCCAATCTCATCCCGCCTCTAATGACCTCGCTGTCGACGAGGCATAAAGCATGAGGAAAAAATAATAATCTCATTACACTGTATTATAGTGCCCTTGGTTAAGTATATTTTCAATACTGACAATTTTCGGGATTGTGATGAATCTATCAGGAGGGTAGAGTTGTTCTCACCTGGATATGAATCAGTTTTTTATATTGTTTGTGCCATATCTTTTAATTATTTTTTTCATCGTGTTGTGAATCTGGATTGCATGTGCCCAAGTGGAAGTGAACTGTACACAAATGAATTGTAGATGTTTGATTTGGTATAATTACAAACCTTAAACATCGAAACATCAAACAGTTGATGGAGGTTAAAATTATCTCAGCTAGCTTACCAAGTAAGTCTGTTTGTCAAGCGAATGCTGATGGGGCTGCTTATATACTGTACAGAATCAATACTATGTCAACCATTTTCCTGATAGGCCAATGATTACTGATAGGAACCATTGGCCACTGATGGAAACGTTTGACTATTTGTGAGAGCTGTTAACTACTGATGGTACCGATAGAGAGGTGTGTACTTTCCAAAATATCTCTAGGCTGTTCACAAATTTTTCTCTTTGGACGGATCATTGGGCTTCAGGATTCGCTTAGTTCTCTGTTGACTACACCATCCAGGATGCGGATTTCATCAGTTTCAGAAAAAATGCTGTGAGAATTTTTGTAGCTTTAAAATTGAAACTGTGACCCATATCAATGCTGAGATCAGCAACTGCTATTTTGACTTGGGCAGACGTAGCGTGCATGTTTGGTTTATGTCTCCTATGGTTTGTCCAACGTACACCTTTCCTCACTGGCAAGGAATGTGATATACCACAGGTGTTCATAGCACTATATCATGCTTGTGTGAATGCAGTATATTTTTAATCTTGGCTGGTGATTGTAAAATAGTTTTAATGCCATATTCTTGTAAAATCCTTCCTTTCTTTGCCGTGGTCCCTCATATGGAAGAAAGGTGAAGTGGAATGTGTTATCCTGTTACATTTTCCTCATTCCTGCTCTTCTGAAACCTGAATCTATTAACACCTCACTGTAACCATTCTTGCAGATGACACATTTTTGCTGGTAAACTAACTTTTTCGCATACAACTAACACTCTGTGAACTGAGGTTGGCAGTACGTTCTGCATTGGGCCAGGTGGTGGTGGCTGCATGCATTAAGGTAGAGGTCCTTCTGCATGTGTTTTCTTTATGATGTAGCATGGACTCTGCACTGTATAGAAGCAGCCTGGTCACACAATGGCAGCAGTAACTTGACAACGCAGTGGAGACCTAGCACTGGTTAGTTACCTGAGAGAATTTTATGTATATACAATACCAAGACAACCTACATTCTTACACAGTTGATGGAGGGGTTTAATTTGCCAATCCATTTAGTGCTGAATATTTGACTAGCTTGTTACTAGTTTTTTCTACATGAAAAATTATAACTTTTTTTTTACTTTTTTAGGTATACCTCTGATACTTTTGGGTGTCACTTTAGTTTCATATGTGTACACCTACGGTGTATCATCACTCTTAAGGCACTGCCCAAAGTCTTTCACCTTTGGAGAAGCATCAGTTATCATTCAGTCGGCTGTAATTTTTTTATATTCTTCATTGACTAATATCAGCAAGCATTGGCATTTGGTACCACAAGATGATATGGATAAAGCAACAATAATACTACAGGTAGGAAAAGCCAAATAATTTTTAAATTTAAAAATCTTTATTAATTAATGTTAGTGAATGTGACCCATCATGGGAGTTAGTAAACTTTTAATGTTTAAATAATTCAGTAGCAAACGATTGAATCTGAATGCAGTGTGTTCTGTTGCTTACATTCTACATTTCTTCTTTTTTCCCTACGTCACTTTTCTATTGTATGAATTTATTTGTTGCACCCAGTGATTTTTCTTGTAGTGCATCACTGATGTTTGAAACATACTGAGGCAGTTAATACTGTACTCTGGTCTGGTTGAATAGTGTTCATAAGGTGGAGATTATAATAAACTGTGCTATGCCCTTACCTTTGGGACTACAAAGTTCACTTGACTTCCATGGTCTCAAGTTTAATATTGGAAATAAATGGAGGTGATCTTGGGAATACATTTCGTACAGTGAACATGCATTTGATTCAAGACCTAATGTTCTACCAGACTGACTGCAATGTACAAAAAGCTTTCAATGAATACTTCTTAGCTGATTCTCGATCACACTAGGAAGATGTGCACATCTTATGCATAAATGGAGACTCCACAGCTCTCTGCTTGTGCCTGTGGAACAGTCTGAGACGAGCCAGAATGCTCTTGAGTATTCTCCACAATCTTTTACTGCTATATTTGTACATGTTACATCAGATGTACTAGAATATCTTCAGACTCATGAAGTAGGCTTATAATCTGTCTGTTATATTTCATGATCTTTTGCCTTATATTGCCATATAAAATAAATAACTAGATTATGCTGTTACCTTTCTTCCTGATATTATGTTTTCACCTGCTTTACCTCTAGCAGACATTTTCTTTATTGCATAAACTAAAATGTGATCTAAAAGAATGTAGTTTATAATATGTTGATGCTGCTATGGAAAATTAAGTGATGTAAAGCTGCACAATATGTTAAATGAATCTTATGATACAGTTATAGTGAAATCATCATGTTTTCGTGTTCATTGTGGTTCTACTTTCATCGGTTGAGTGATGGGTTTTCTTTCCCTAACCTTACTTATTTTGAAAGAATCATATGACAGAGCTACCACATTTGATGTAGGGTATCTGGAGGTAATTACGTACCAAATTTTTTGTATGGAATATGATGGCTGAATAAGATTTGCATAGCTGTTAGACTGAACCAATCCCACTGTGATCATTTAGACAATTTAGCTTGAAGCTTTGTGGCTGTAATGGCTACAAAGGCCACTCAAAAATACTTAACAATGGCTTAAATTAGTAAGTGGGTTTTCTTAGATGATGATCCAAAATTGTTTTTAAATTATTGATTACTGCTTACAAAAGTTTTAAATTTATAAGTTCAGAGATTAATGAGCAATTAAGACAGCACATGAGCCTGCAGTCAGCTTCACTTCATCCATTAAAATTCAAGACTGATCTTTCTTGCAGGATTGCAATAGGTGATGATGGCTGGATACATGCTGCAAGTTTTGCAGTGCAATCTGTTGCATAAGAAAGAACCATGTATTAGTCTAGGAGACTCAAAAGATGAGTACTTGTGGACCAAGATTGGTAGGTCAGCTAAAACATTGCGTGGGGCAGAAGGTAGGATTTGAGGAAGGAGGGTGCATTTTGAGGAAGGATGCCCATGGAGGAGGATCTTATTAATGGAGTCCAAGCCAGTATAAGTGTCAGATGATGAATATTGGGCTGCGGGTAGCTGTAGGAGTTGTGGGAACAGTTAGTTGTAGCATGTAAAAATTGCTCTTGTACTAGGTCAGGGAGCAGCAGCAGAAAATGAGAGCTTGTGATAGTTTTTTGATAATACCTGGAAGGTCATTCATTATGAGAACGGATGAGCCTGCCACATATTGCAAGGCTGTATGGTTAGGGATTTAAGATATGACAGGGATGGCATCTGTCAAAATGTAGATGCTGTTGTAAATTCATTGGCTTGATGTGCACATGTTTGTTGAGAGAACCTTGTTGTAAGCAGATGCCCATTTCAAGAAGGGTGATACGTGTATGGTAATAAGTCCTGGTGAAGTTGATGGTACAGTTAAGAGAACTGAGGTGGTTTCTCCTCTAGATGTAGATCATAAATATATCATGTATGCACCTGTACCACACAAGGGGTCTGGGAGACTATTTCTTCAGGAATTGTTACTGCAGATGGCCGAGGGAGAGGTTACCATAAGATGGGACCATGCAGATATCCATGACTGTGCCACATATCTGGTGATAAACTTGAAAATGAAAGGGGAGTGAGATCTACCACTAAATTTGTCTTCACTGAGGAAAAGACTTGTGTGGAGGAAACTTGGCTACCGTTGATGAGATGCTGATTAAGCAGTTAAATGATTAGTTAACCCTTTGGCTTACAACCACATGTTAGGCTCATGGTCAGGTTTTCAAGCCAAAATGGATTATCATGAGCCTGGCCCATGGTACACCAGTTCGGCCAAAATTGATTATCATGAGCCTGGCCCGTGGTACATTCGTCAGGCCAAAACTGTCACCTGCCTGGCCCATTGTACGTTGGCCGGGTCAAATTAAACACCACGAAAAACAACACACGGTTTAAGATTATTAATTTTTGTGAAAACACTAACTTTTTGTAATGATAATTTATTTTGAAATTGGACTTAAATGTTGTTAATTTATTATTTATTTCAAGATAATAAACCTTACATGATATATTTACTTCAATTATTAATCTTTACTGTTTGTTGTTTAATTTAATATATCATTTAGTTTTAATCATTTGCCTGTTTTTAATTTTTCATGTTGCATATAGAAAGATCAAACAGAATTTTGGAGAAATGAAGTAAAGAGGTATGAACATTAAAGCTGCCGATGAGAAATCGCTTTTAAGCTCAGAAGATAGAGCTAACCGATGGAAAGAAACTGTATGTTGGGGACGACTTGAACAATAGTGTAATGGAAAAGGAAGGCGATGTCAACATTGATGACTTAGGAGATCCTAATTTGAGGACAGAATTTAATAAAGATCTGAATGAATTGAAAGCAAATAAGGCAGTTGGAGTTGATGAGATCCCTGCAGAACTTCTTAAATCCCTAGGAGAGGAAGGAATCAAAAGATTTCAAGCTGATATAAAAAAGCTATGAAACTGGAGAAATCCCAACTGATTTTAATAAAAATATCATCTTCACACTTCCAAAGAAAGCACAAGCCAACAAATGTGAGAATTATCGCACCATTAGTCTAACAACACATGCTTCAAAATTATTGACCAGAATAATATACAGAAGGATGGAAAGGGTAGTAGAAGATATAGTAGGTGAAGATCAGTTAGGGTTTAGGTAAAATCGCAGTACAAGGGAAGCAATTCTGTCTTCAAGATTAATACTTGAAGGGCGGATCAAGAAAAACAAAGATACTTTTATGGCATTTGTTGATTTAGAAAAAGCTTTTGATAATGTGAGGTGGGACAAGATGTTCAAAATTTTAAAGAAGTCAGGTCTAAAGTATAGAGATAGAAGAATACTCTATAAACTATATAAGAATCAAGTGGCTATAATAAAAGTAGAGAATCATGAGACACATGCATCAGTTAAAAAGGAGCAATGAAGAAAGTCAAAGAAAAATTTCTGTGTGGCATAAGTTTTCATGGAGAAAAAATCAGTATGCTACGATTTGCTGACGACACTGTCTTGTTAGTAGGGAGGGCTCAGGATATTGAGAAGTTACTGAATGGCATGAACAAAATAATGAAGGAAGATTTTGGACTGAATATAAATGAAAACAAGACAAAAGTGATTAAATGTAGCAGAAATGATACCAATACTAGTGGATTAAATATAAAAATAGGATCGGATGCAATAGGAGAAGTAAGAGAATTCTGTTACTTGGGAAGTAAAATTACAACCGATGGCCGAAGCAGGAATGATGTTAAAAGCAGAATAGCATTAGCAAAAAGAGCCTTCATGAAAAAGAGAAACCTTTAATTTCAAATATTGATCTAGGAATTAGAAAGAACTTTTTAAAACTCTTTGTGTGGAGCACAGCACTTTATGGTAGCGAAACATGGACTTTAGGAATACCAGAAATAAAGAAAATTGAAGCATTTGAAATGTGGTGCTACAGAAGGATGCTGAAAATTAAGTGGACAGACAAAGTAAGAAATGAACGAGTTTTGGAAATTATGGGTGAGAAAAGAAGTTTGTGGAAGAAGCTTATAGAAAGAAGAGACAGGCTGGTAGGTCATATTTTGAGACATGCAGGATTGGTTAATTTGTTAGTGGAGGGAACAGTCGAAGGTAAGAACTATAGTGGAAGACAGAGATTAGAATATATGAAGCAGATAATTGAGGATGTGGGCTGTAAGGGGTATGTAGAAATGAAGAGGTTAGCACAGGATAGGAAGGGATGCAGGATTGCATCAAACCAGTCGAAAGACTGACGACAGCAAAAAAAAAAAAATTCACTTGTATGTTTGTAATTTATTACACTAACTTTTCCTGAATTATGTTTTTCTAATAGGTACAACATCCCATGTAAGTTGTGTGTGATTGGTCCAACTTAAGGCAGGTTTGCCAAGCCGTGGAATAGATCAGCAGTTCTGTTTACATTATGGCATTATGGGACCATGCTGTTGAATCTTAACCCTTTAACTGCTATGGATCGCCCAACAGAGCCCTCGCTAGGTGCTCCTTTGTTGTCACCTAAGCTGTTTACCTGTGCTTTGTGGCCACGATCGGCCGATACCTGCGCTGCTGAGTTCGGTACGCGGTCCGACCCCCTCTGTGCTGAATATTTATGGAGCTTTGTGTGTGACGGCCTTCAGCCATCGCTCTGCGTTTTGAAATCCTAGATACAAAGTAAATGTAGTTACTGTGACATCTACAGTTCTACCGTTTAATGTTACTCTAAAAGTGAATGTCCGTGTAGACAAACAGGTACTTCATATACTAAATAGATATTACAGCAACTAAAATGTGTTTGATTTTTTGTTTGTTAGTGCAGTAATTCATCTGGAGAAAATTTCGAAGTTCAATGTTCCAATACCTTTCACAAACTCTTCGTATATTTTCCATCCTCCTTTTTAATCCGGGCTTGGACTGGCAAAGTTAAAAATATATTATTTCTTTTTTATTATTTCACTTAATTTTAGAGGTGTATAAATGTAATGTAATTATTACAGTGCAGTTACCCATGGTTAATAATTCTTTTTCGTGTGATAAGCCACGAAACATGGCACAACACACGGTGGTACTGTACATTGCAAGTTCTGTATTTGTACTTGGTTTCTTTACGCACTTTCTGTCTCAAGCATCCAGCACATCTACGCATTGGTGTGTTAATTTTTAAATTTTCAATATGAATAATATTTCAAAAATGTCTCCTAATAAATCCTTCTACCTTGAAAATCTAGCAAACTGATTCTGGCATATTTGACTTCGTATATAAATAAAATCTATTTGTTTCTTCAGCAAAAGATTTCATTAGATCTTCTGTTAAATATCAGGAAATTGACAGAATGCTGGAATTTTGACGTGATCGATATTTGTGTTCTGCAGCTGAATCGTCAAACGCATACACAAAAGGATGACAATCATTTTTCTTCCAGTCGAACCTGTTAATAAAGTCATCCTCTTTTTCCACATAAATAGCTCTCGCTATCTGAATCTTCATTTTCTGAAGAATTTTCATCTCTTGTGGAGACAGATGGTTGTTTTCCACTGGCTGATGTACACGGCTTAGAACTATTACTTCGAGATCCTATCGAAGGTCATCACTATAATCCATATCAGAGACCATTCTCACAGTCGCTTCTAGTAAGAATCTCCATGATTTCTTCCTCTGTAGATACACAAAGGCGAGCAATTTTTTCAGTGAAAACTAAAATAAAAATAGCAACACAAATAAGATCACATTGGCAAATACTCACGGACTGAATGTTGGAAAGTGATTAACCAGCCGGGGTGGAACTATGGCTACCTGACCTGACCGCTTAGTGGCTAGCGTGTTAACACGTGCAGAGCACACAGGGACCCGAGCGGCTGGACGACTTAACACGTCCAGAGCACAGACATGGCAGCAAGGCGGCACGAGTATACATGTCCAGAGCACCTGACAGAAGGAACAAGGCCACGCGGTAAACACTTCAAGAGCACCTGGGCGCAGTAGTAGGCACGCGCGTTAACGCATCTACAGCAGTCAAAGGGTTAAATCGTAGGACAAGGGGTTATGAGAAAAATGGGTGGGATAAATGTGTGGTGTTTTCGAGATATTTTTATAAAGTAAAGTTTTTGTCTGTGTGGTATATAAAAATAATCTGCTAGATGAAAATTACTCTCGCACACTGAGTGTTCCAAATTCACTAAAGAAAATTAAAAAAAAAACTTTGCAAGTTCAAAAACACTATTTTCATCTAGTTCATTATTTGTTTTGTGAAAGTTTTCTTGAGATTGTATGTGAAAAAAAAAAAAAAAAAAAAAAAAAAAAAAAAAAAAAAAAGTCAAAAACTGTTCTTCTTAGATATATTTTGAAAATTTTGAAAGTAATATCTTTTCATGACAGATTTTCTATGTGGTTTGTGAAATTCTCTTGGATGGTTCATATTATTTTACAATGAAAAAGTTTTATATCGAAGTATAAAATTTGTTAAAATTGCTCATTTACTTATTTTGCGAAACTATGAACTTTACAAGGCTACCAAAAATTTGAAAGAATTTTCTGATCTTTATTTTTAGAAATAAAGGTTGGGGGAGTTAGACTTTTGAAGTTTTTCATCAATAGCTTATAAAAACTGATGAATAAAAAGAAAAATCTCAACATTTTGAGAGTAAGCTATTTCCAGTTTTCATTCATACCCATGAAGACTATATAAAACTAAACCATTTTCACTCTCGTAATTTATTTTAAAATTTTAGTTTTAACTGTGTTGAGGTTAGTAAGAAGTAAAGTATGCACAGTTACACATTTCTCAGTTAAAGGGTTGAGAAAAGAGAGTGACAGACAGACAGATGAGTGAATCCACAAGGATTCCATGTTTCATTCAGAACATCTGATACTCTAAACATGGTAAAAACTTGATAGAAGTTTCTTAGCATTGATTTTGCATTACTTTAATTTCCAGTTATTCACAGTAGAGCATACTGCTAAAATGTGTCGGTTCTGTGGATCTGCACCACCAACCTTGACAGTTAATTGCTTTGTTACCTGTTATAATTTATCTCTTAATTTGACATTTCCCCTGCTCTGTCAGTTTTAACTGAACTGCTTTAATATTTTTCCATTGTTAGAAGCACATAATGCTTTCCCCGAAGACCGGCTTCATTTTTTTGCTCTTAAAGTAGCCTCTTCTCTCAGAAATTTTACATTTAATAGTTCTGATACTGATTAAGATGATTTAATTTGGGATTTCTCACATTCATTCAGTTGCCTACCTACTACAGACCGTTCCCTCCTGATCTCTTTGCATCCGCTTGACCTCGTGAGTGTTCTCTCTCTCTCTCATGTTAATGCTATCAAATGTACAAGATTTGTGAGTAATTGTGTAGTTGTAATAAATCTGTGAGAAAGTGTGCTATTGAATGTTGAAATATTATTTGAATGTTATAAGAGATAATTATTTTGTTTTAGGTTGGACTCACTGGTGTAGGACTCATATGCTTGGGATTGTGGTTGTTCATGTTCCTCAGATATACTGCCCATTTCTATATGTGGTGTTTTGGTGTTCTTGGTTTTTGTGTAATTTTACCATTACACATCATTATGGATACCAGCCCAGTTTTGTGGATTTTAGAACTGCTTTTTGCTGATGTTACAACCGTAAGTTGTAGGTTTTAAAATAGCTTTTATTAGTTTTAAGTCAATATAATATCTTTCCACAAGTGTACTTAATTTCATAATGGAACATTCGTTGACTACTGAACCATTGATGGGTTACTTCTGCCTAATGTAGCATCAAAATGGACAGTTCCAATCTTTTAATTCTATTGATCTAGAGTGTTGTTTACCCTTTCCCTTATTATGCTTGGTGTTTAAATCAATCAGCAATTAAAAAGATCACAATACAATTGTTTTAAGCTGTTTTAAGTTGATTTTTAGACCAATGTGAGGGTAAACCTGTAGCTTGAACTGTTTTTGTTTCACATAGCTTATGTTGTTTCTCATGATGTGATATTACCAAAGTTCATTGGAATCAATTATTCCTGAGTAGGGGATACCTTGAGATAAGTTGACGTCACAGCTAAGCACGTTTTACTATTATTTTGAGTAATGTGTGATGAGTCGGTATGTGTTTTAACAGTTTGGTCAGACCACACATATTCAACATTCTTCTTTATGTGCTGTGTAAAGCAGTTTGTCCTGAACAAAGTTTGTTCTAAATTTTTCTGCTCTCACAACTTTGCTATTTTCCTAAAAATACTTGTTGTATTACATACTTTTTTGCTCATTGCCCTGATCATTTAGCCACACTTATGAATTCAGTTGTAGGTTTTTAAAAATGATTTTGGCATTACTTCAGATAACTTACACTTGAAATAAATGAACTCAACAGTGATGCACAGCAAATATGTTAAGAGTATGCTAAGTGTATGAACATCTTTTTGCATTTGCTTCTGAAACAGTGAACATATTAAATCCACATCCTTATTGAAAATTGTTGAAATTGTTAACATTGACAAACACTCTTGCAAGGAGATCACCATACATTGGAGTCACGGATTTTTTCTCAAATTTTAGAGGTATGTAACAGACCTGAAGTTTAATACTGTGAAGCAGTGGTAAGGTGTAACACTCAAGCATACTTAAGAAAATCAACCTCAAAGATTTGACTCCCATTTGTAAAATAATGTAGCATTAACATTCAATTGTCTCTGTTGGTGTGACATGTGGTTGACTGAGATTTGAATTTCCTTGCAGGCTAATTTTTTATGTAATATGTTTTGTTGCATATATGCTGTCATTATTATATTATTTGTGTATTAATAATAAATAATTTGTCACTAATAATAATCAGTGACGAGAATGGTATTAAATTAATATAATGGGCTGATGTCAACAACTTGACTTTGATACATGACCCTAAAGACAAAGGTACATTTAATTCCACTCGCTGGAAACGACTACTCACCAGACCACTGTTTCGTCTCTTCTGGTTTAACAGCTCCTTTCTGCCACATAAGGAGACAATTTCTTGGTGACTTCCCTCACAGTCAGCATAGACCCATAATCTGTCAAATCCGCCCCTAAATCTCGGTGGAACTTCCAAAGAACAGATTGGGAAGCCTTTGTGAAGTAAACTGACGCTAACATTCTATGGATCAAAGCAGTCCCAGAGAATTATGCAAGGTTTGTGGGACTAATAAAAGCAGCGAGGCTTCAGAAAAGACTATATTCCAGGATGGAGTGAGGAATCAAGCAGACTTAGAGAAGAATTTGAGAAAAACAGCTCTCATTAGAATGCAACAGAACTGCTGGAATCACTTGACCATGCTAGAGGAGATTGCCACTGGAGTATGTATTCTATGACAAATTAAATTAAAAAATAATAAGTAAGAGGTAATTAATAAGAAACGAGTACAGGATAGGTGAAAGAAATGAGTGTGTATGGAAATTGCCACTGGAGTGTGCATTACACAAAAAGGGATAGGGCTAATTAGGGTGTCATATCATTGATGAAAAACTGAAGGTTATAGAAGAGTCCAAGCATATGGAAACTGAGGGAAGAGAAGGGGAGGGGGAAATAAATGTGATGCAGAAGTTCTCAAGAATTCAATAGGCATGTTAGAAACCTGATTTGGAGCAGGGCAGTGCTACAAATTGCGAAAAGATTATTTACCAGACTTACCAATACTGACCTATGGTTCTAAAGAACAGATAATGGTAGAAATAGGTGTTATTAGAATTCAGAAGTTTCAGAGGAATGGATTAGTACAATGGGACTAGATGAATAGAGGAATGAGCATGTAAGGAAGATATTTGAACAGGAACAAAGTAAATGTATAATTTGATTTGAAAGGGAATAGGCCTGGAGGGAAACAATGAAATAGATAAAGAAATAGAAAATTTTGTTCATGACAGAGGTGCAAAGTTGACTATAATAGATGTTGAGGAATTGTTAAAGAACTGGGAATGCTGGAGATGACTGTTTCCCTGCATACTTGGCAAGAGGCTGAAAACTGCCTGGGCTAATGATTATAACAATATTGATGATCAATACTTTAATGTGAAATGCACCTGTCACTCACCAGAGTTAAAGGGAGGAGGGCAAATATTCCAAAAACCTGCACTTGTTTGGGCACCTGACGTTAATACTTCCAAATTATTGGTGATTTTTGACTGTTGCGATCATAATGGAGGTGTTGGAAAGGCAAAACAATATCATTGGAAATGTTACTCCTGTGAAATGAATTATAAAATAAAAAGTTACTTGTGTAAGTGGTGAGAATTGTTAACAAATGGAAAAGATAAATACAGAATCAATTTTAAAAAAGTAAATAAATAAAATTGAAATGAAATATATGTAAATAAATTAATTGTACTAGTGGGTATACCAGGCTGAGGAAGTGAGATTGAATCCTGATGGGTGTCTAGTATCCAGAATACATTAATAGGCCAATTCCCACATACAGAATTTGGATGGGGATATGGCTTCAGGGAGTACTCTAATGACTCTGAAACAGTTATCAACGTCATGATTGTTGAGAGCTGGAATGGGTAGCAGCAGGATGGTCTAGATTTGGAAGTCTGTGACCATTCATTCTGATTGATAACTGGTTCGTGGTGAGGCCATTGGAAAAACTTGGACAGTGGAGGCAGGATGAGCTTGTATATAAGGAGGGATGTAGTACAGTGGGCATGGCCTATAAAAAAGGGGGGGGGTTGTGCCATAGGGTTGTATTTAAATAGGTTGTGGTAAGTGGGCACATATCGCAAAATCAGCTGTAATCCTGTCTCTTCCCATTTCTCTCCAGGCCTGGAATCCCTGAACCAGATTATTATTCATGGCTAGGATGTTCCCAGATTGTTTTTTGTAATATAACATTCTACCCACTATTCTTCCCACTCGCATAACCTTCAGTAGGTCACCTATCTTTAAAAATATACTCGTGCACAAAAACCAAACCTAAATGCTCGTAAAACTCTCAATTATTCATTCCGTCATTGTAAAACCTGCTGTATAGCTTATCTCGTCAGCTGAGATGAGCGGAACTTTTTATCCCAATTAGCGTGTTTATGCCATGGCGTGGAGGCCAAAATCTCAAATTTTGCTTTATTGTGCCTATGCTTAGATTGAGCAAAAGCCAACCATTTCAAAATAACTGATAGTGATAGTTAATGTTATTTTTTGGTGTGACAGTGTGCTGAGAGATTAAAAAAGGTTCTAATTTAATTTCTCTGGTGCAATCCTTGTAGTAGGTATGCTTACCACGATTATCTCTGTGTATATGATGAGGGTGTGCTTAAATCATACAAATTGTAATAGATTGACTTTGTGATTAAATTAAGTGTTAACAGTACTAAATAGTGTTTATACGTCATAAACAATAAAATCATGGCCATAAAATCTTCCCATTTAGTGGCAGTTTCAAGGGGTGGCAGAAACACACAATGTGCACAGATACGTTTAAGATGTTGGCGTGCAACCAGTGTTTAGAAAGAGAGGAGAAAGTCCAAGAAAATTGGGGAGGGGGGGGGCAGAGCTGATCCTCTGCTTTTTTCTACCTAGCCAACATTTCTTTGAGTCTTTTTGTGAGTTAACACTAATATCAAATTCTGCATGTATGACATCACATGCACAGCTAGTTTGGCATAAATAGCTAGTAATCAAATTGTACAGCTTTATTTCCAAACTATTCATTTCAGTTGTCTCCAAATTATTTAAGCTGTATTTAGTTCAATAAAACTTGAAGGTGAGAAGAAATCAAAATGTGAGTAGTTTCCTTTTCATGTTTTGTAAGTAGGAGAAAAATGCTTTATAGATAACCAAGATTTTAATGAAATGTCAGACAGATGCAGATGGTGTTCTACTGGTGTGCATGCTGTCTGGTAGCAGTTGCAGCCATAATCATCCAAGTCCAACGTGGTAAGCAAGCATCAACTGTAACGAGGAAATCATTTCACATCCTAGTTGTGGCTGTTTATCTGCCAGGTCTCATTGGTACTTACTGCTTACTGTACTTGGCAAGTGGAATTGTGCTTGCACTTTTTATTATGTTGGAGGTAATTAACAATTTTTAACATCCTGAACCTTCTAGTTTTAACTGATTTGTTTCATACTTGTTATTACAATTGGAAATTTCTTTGCAGTGCAGATTTTACAAGAATTATACTTTTTTGTGTAATTAGTGTTATAAAGGAGTTTTTTATTTCTGTGTTACAGTTCTATATTTGTTTTTGCTAGTAGATAAACCTATTGTTATGCATCAGATTTTAAAGGCTGTAGTGAACTACAAGTGATTATAGGGGTAGATTTTTGGTTTAAAGAAATAGTACTAGACAATGAGGTTTTCCCTGTGTACCGCAGAGACAGAGGAGCAAATTGGTGGAGGGGTATTCATACTGGTTAGCAAAGATTACTATAGTTCTCTAGTGTTCATAGATAATGACCATGAGTTTCTAGGGGTAGATTTTTGGAGTGATAAAAAAGAAAAAGTCAGGGTATTGGCTGCTTACCATAATGGGAGAATGAATGATGAAGATGAGATTCTTGGAGATAATTTAAATTCACTTTCACTGTTAAAAGGTGAGTATAGAATGGTTATTATTGGAGGGGATTTAAATTTACCAGGTGTCAACTGGATGGGAAATAGATAAATAACACAAGGGAACAGAGATTTGCAAATACCTTAATAAGGGAAGGAGGTTTTACCAAGTGGAAGAGCAAAATACAAGGGGACCAAACTTATTGGATATATTTCTAATAAAACCTGATGAAAATCTTCTAGGGTATCAAGTAACTGAAGGAATAAGTGATCACTGTGCGGTACTGATGGATATTAGGGGATTCAGTAAACCAGTGGCCAAAATAGAAGGGGGAGAAAGGTATAATTACAAAAAGGCACTGACTTATATTTGAAGAGATATTTCAGGGAAAAGTTCAGCAAATGGAAGGATTGCACAAGTACGATGGAAGCAAAATGGGAAGAGTTTAAGAAGACAATAAAAAATGGTGAGGAAATGTTTATTCCAAAGTAGAAAATAAAGACAATTACAGAACCTACATACTACAATAGGGAAGTGAGAAGGTTAAAGAGGCTAGTAAGACGGGAACACAACAGAGTTAAGAGAGAGAATGGCAGTAGGGAATACTTAAAACAAGTAAACAAGCAATAAATAAGAGCAAAGAGAGAAGCGAAGGGTGGCTTTTTGAAGAATATTATTGGTGCAGGTGGACCAATGAATGATGCATCTAGATACTTCTATGGCTATATTAGAAAACTGAGTGGAAAGGAAGGTATTCAGACTATTGTAGATAGGAATGGAGTTGAAGTCACTGAGGATTTTAAAATTGCAGACACACTGAGTGAATGGTTTAGTGATACAACTAGGGACAATTGTCCTGTGATGAGGGCGAATGAATCAGAGGTGAGTCTCCCTAAAGGCATAAATGAGGAAACCACAAAATTTGAAATAAATTCTCAGGAAATTATGAAGGAACTTGGAAAGCTAAAAAACATAATGGGGCTGGTGTAGATAATATTACTACAGATTTATTAAAGACTAGTGTAAGTCCGTGACTATTTTTTGCGTATAGTCACTGGTCTAGAATAGTTTGTTTTTACTATGAAAGATTATGACAGGTTGATCTGATCTGGCCAAATATAAGTTTGACCTTGTAAGACCCAAGGCTGATATGGGGCTGTAGTATCACCTTACTGCCTCAACTAACAGTTTATGTTTATTCAAAGTTCTGCGGAAAGTTCATGAAATAATTTGGATTTGACCATGTAGCCGTACGGTAACTCAACTAGAAGGTCGGCACTAGATCTGTTACTAACCACAAATCTAGAAAAGGTCTACTGTCTACTATGAAATCACAAGTCCACTTTACTCGAAAAATTTTAAGTTTATTTAAAAGAAATCACAAGTTCAAAAATAGCATTACACAGTTGAGTAGGCAATCGAACACACTTTTCCAAAAGGTTGCAAGTTGTGGAGAGAAATTTAACCGACCGACCCCTTTTAGTAAATAAGTTCATATTAAAAGTTGACCTCGCATGCCCTCACACCAAAGTCCCAACATGGCTGACTCGGTAGCTTCACCTTCAACAGACTTCCTCCCCGCTTCTAAACTAAAATTGCGCAGACTATTCAAACATACTGCTCCGCGGAAAAAGAGAAAGACCAAAACATGATGGCGGCGGGGTCTTTTTATAGGAACCACTAGAATCAGTGACGTAAGCAACTGTATCACATCTTTTCGCTTCCGCGAGATCAAAAGTGTGTGTAATTTATTTAACGATCCAGATTATTAAAAAATGTGTAAACTTTGACAGTGTCTATACTTATCTACTGGAAGTCCAACGGCAGTTTAGTGAGAAATTTAGAGTAATTAGTTTTAAAATTTTATTTAATTCCGCGTGGTGATACAAAGCTCTAAAGCAGGGGATTAACCCAAACGTTTGAATTTTTACAGCGACAATCAACGACAATCTATTTTCAAAAACTTAATTACCAAACAAATGCTAAAACTTTTCACCGAAACCACTATATGTTCAGAATCGTCTTAATTAGGGCTATCTACTGATATAAATTTCAAATTAATATTCCTTTTAATTGAAAACTTATTTTTTTTCTCTTAATTAAAACTGATAATTAGACTTTGCCAAATTATTTAATTTTATTACCAAAATATCGGAACAATGCTGACTACAGCTGGTGATAAAAGTTCAGCTGTCGCTTTACTCGATTTAAAGATATTATACATCTTAGAATTTCTACTTTTCCGATCGCGTGTTTCAAAACATGAACAAACCAGACTATCTCTTAAAATAAATGTTTAGCGATATGATAAATACACTTTAAAATGATTTTTATGGCAAATTGTAACTGTGGGAAAGATTACAGGCAAATTCCTTAAAGTTGAAAACTGCTCTTCTTGAAATTTCTAAGTCCAGCGTAAGCAAAACTAGAATTTGCCAAAATTCTAAGGTGCTTACAACCTGTGTTTCACCCTTAGGGTAAATAAAATCTCTTGAGCTTGAAGAACTCCGAAGCATTAATAGAGGTAGGTATTAAACACGGACAGGAACGATCACACTATCGTGGAACTGTTTCAAAGGTCATACTCTCAAACTTGCCTAAATACGAACTTGACTTGTTTTTTACCCTTAAAGTTCACGCTGCAAATTTAAAAAAAAAATTAAAAAAAAAAAAATAAAATAAAATAAAAAAAAATCCTGTTTGCCTTGAAAGCATCACGTTGTTTATTATTGAGAATGGGCAAACACTCATAGTATCTTTGATGGCCAGAGAACTTAATACCCGTTCCATATTATGAAACAGTTGAGCAGCTCCTTAGAAATAAGTTGCCAAAATAGTCTATGCTGTGACACATTTGGTCTGATGTCCACTTAAAATAACCTAATAATAATTCACATACAGCGAACATGCATAAAGACCAATAACGAAAGTGGTCAGTAAAATGCCTAAAAAGCAAATAAACCGCCATGCATAAATTTTGGTCAAGCAACAACATTAGTGAAACTTGTAATTAAACTGAAATTTATCCTAAGCTGAAATGACAATTGGCATTCGTGGTTACAGCAGAGACTGAGTAATTTTTTTTTTTAAGTTGCTTTAATTAGTAACATGTTACTGAAAAGCAGATCCATGTTTTATCAGCCGCAAAATTTACTAAAAATTTTTAACTATGAAATGCTATGAAAAGCAAACTTAATGAATGTATTATGCCAATTAATTTGGTAGCAGTTGCTTAGTTATTAAATTGTATACATAACCATGAATTCCTTCTAATGGTATCTCTGGTCGCTGTTTTGTGAGCGAAGGCTGACACGTGACACCGTTCTCCAGCCAATAGCTATCGAGGTGAGTGGGTGACCTTACGAAATTATTTAGTAAATTCTGGGGTACGATATTGTACCTTACCATGAAATTTTATTTAAAATGAGTTTTGGAGTCTTGCTGCTTACCAGAGGATTGGAAAAGAGCGATAGTAGTACCAGTACATAAAGGAGGGGTTACAAATAGGGTTGAAAATTACAGGCCAATTAGTTTGACATCAGTGTTAGGCAAAATGAAGGAGAGATTGATATGCAACTATATCAGAAATGTCTGAGGAAAGAAACTGGTTTTCAGATTGACATAATGGCTTTAGGCAAGGATATTGATGTGAATCCCCTATGGTGGGCTATATGCAAGATATTTCAGATGAATTGGACAACTAAGGCCAAGTTGATAGTGTGGAATTAGATCTTTCGAAGGCGTTTAATAGACTTAGCCATAAAATGGTTTTAAATAAACTGAAATCTATTGAATTAGATGAAAAAGTTACTGGTTAGGTAAAGGAATTCTTAAAAGCCAGAAAGCAAAGTGTTAGAGTAGGAAATACATTATCAAAAGAGGTGGAAGTAAATATGGGAGTGCCACAGGGTAGTGTATTGTTGTTCATAATTCTAATGAATGACTGTGTTGATGGATTACAGTCTAGGTATTTGGCAGATGATATAATGGTATACGATAGGATCAAAATAAGTGTGAACAGCTGCAGGGCGACCTGGATAGAATATCTAAATGTTTTGGTCAGCATGGAATGAAGATAAATGGTAAGAAAAGTCAGCTTATTAGGACACAGATATAAAACAAAAGGTTAATTACGATTATAGGGTGGGGGCAGAATTTCTTGTTGAAAGCTTGAAGTGTAAATATCTTGGCATAAAGTTTAATAACAAACTCAATTGGGCAGGTGGTAGGAAAAGGTTACAAAATCTTTCATTTAATGGGAGGGTGATGAGAGGATGTACCAGAGAAGTTAGGGAGTTGGATTACACAACTTTGGTCAGACCATTGGTTGAATATGGTGGTGTAGTTTGGGACCCACATTTTGGTTATCAAATATAGGCGTTGGAAAGTGTGCAGACAAGAGCAGCTACATTTGTGTGTTGGGACTCTTTGGAGGAAAGGAGGAGAGTGAAGATAGTGATGGCAATGTACAAAGCATATGTTCGTGATGAAGCTCGGAGGCATATTGGTCAAAGAATAAGGAATAATGCACAGAAGGGGAAAGGCGACCACAAGCTGGCACTTGATTTCATGCATTAGGGAGTGGGAAAATTTTCTTTTGTTGGTAATTGTCTCAGGGATTGGAACAAATTACGAAGTGTAGTGATGAATAATTTTCCAAAAATGCTCAAGGAATTTAGAATTAAAATTTTTATATCATAATAGTAAATTGGTGAGGAATTTAACATTCCAATTATAAAGGAAAATATATAAAAAAATAAAATGTATATATAAAAAAGGGGTAATTGGATGACTGTGGAATTGCCACTGGAGTATTAGCTCAATCGCAATTAAAAATTAATAATTTATCTTTGATACCTCTTCAACAATAGTAGCTGCACAGTAACAACATACAAAATTTATGGTTTGCTACATTACATACATTTTGTTTTAGTGTGGCAAGTTGGTGAAAAGTTGTGTTTAACTAAACAAACAGATATAGTAACCATTTAAAAATATCTGCAGTTAAAACTATTTCCTGTATTTCTCTACTTCCTATTTTGTAACAACTAATAATGTCATTCATCTACTTGTGCTTCATATTATAAAAAATAAAAAAGTAAAATATTGTTAATTTTCTATGAATTTATTAAAAAGATGGTGATTATTATTATTATTAATTTAATTGTAATGTAGCTGACATTCCGGTGGCAATTCCCACAGTCATCCATTTATCCCTTTTTTATGTACACATTTTTTAAAATTTTCTTCTATAATTTAATATTAAATTCTTAACCAGTTTTAACTAATGTTTAATACTAAATGCCTTAAAATTGATCAGTATTATCTTTCGTTTAGCACAGATCAGTTTAAGTTGACACCATCAGCATCATGTGACAACTGTTATAAATACTGGAGTATTCTCGGAATTCGCTTCCTTGTTAATTTGTAACCAGACTTCCATTCCTTCTGTACCCCCAAAAATCCAGCTTTTCCACCATTGCTCTGGTACCAGCAGCCTTTGGTTCCTGCAGTTTGATCTTTCTACAGTTTACTAACTTAAGACAGCAGTAACTGATTCATTACTTGTGGCTTTTAAGAAATGAGCCCCTTAAAGCCCAAGTGGTGTAACTCACATGAATCAAGTTTCGAGAAAATTAATGTTTTACTTCAGGTTTAATAAAAAATTAGTTTTATATATTTTGAATTTTTTTCTCAACAATGTATCATTAAAGAGTTATTCTAACTTATGCTGGCAGTTTTAAAAACTTTTAAAATGTTTTCTGTTTTGGGGGGGCTTTGTTTGGAGTTACACCACTTGTGATATAAACAGGCAACAGATTCTCTTTAAAGAAGGGGGAAAGAATACAGTATTTTACTGCAACATCTATTTTTTATGGGGTGTAAGGGCTATTTTTTATTCTACTGTTTATACATTTCTTACTCTGCATCTAGTGGCCCAATGTCTGCAGCATCATCTTGAGTCGATAGACTATAAAAGTAAGGATGACAGATGGGTGGAATGAATGGTAACATGTCTTGCATATCCTGTTTCTTCTCTTTTGTTACAGATATTTGATTTCTGTACAGTTATTCTTGAGATACATTAGTAAGATTAACAGGTCTGCCTCTTTTAGGTCCAGGTTTGAAGTTTAGTTCTGAAAAGGGCATTTCTTTGGAAAGAGTTTCTATGAAAAAAATTGAAAATGTTTCTTCCTTTCGATACTGGATCCACTGCATTTGTAGCAATGATAAAGGATGTTTTTCCGTATCAACCTTTCTTTTGGTGATATGTTGTAAAAGATTTCCAACAGACAAAAAGTCACCATGAGTCATCACTGTTATGGAAAAAGGATTTTTCTTCCTAGATTTTGCAATGACAGTATACCTGTACCAATCATTGTGATGATATATCTGCTAAATACTGCTGTAGTTTGCTATTGAGGCAAAATCACAGTCGTTGGGCAAATAAGAATAACCACTTCTCATAAACTTCTGGTCAATAACTTCAATGTTATTATCTTCACTCAGAACCAGTTTCATCGCCATGGCAACATTCCAGTTTCTATTTTGCTTGGCACAGGTGTCACTATACATTAAAATATTTTTCGCAGCTGAAGCCCTATTTTCAATGTGCTTGACCAAACATGCACTAATTTCTTGGGAACTTTGTGATCCATTTATCTCATTACAACAATACATAAATCCTAATTTTGAGGAAAGCTCATGGCATCCCAAATTATAAACATTATTGCATTTGTAATAGGGCACTTGACATGATAGTTTAGGGAAAGGAAGAGACTTTTCCAAATCAGGAAAATGTATAGTAAGAGCTATTATTAATGGACTGTTGAGTGCCCTCGTTCATGGCATTATGAGCTTTTTCTGCTTGGCGAAGATGAATTCAGAATCTGCTGGAATACATTCATCACTTGCACTAATATCTGCCAAAATGCTTGGCTCACTAACACTGCTCTCATCACTGCTCATAATGACACATCAAAACTTAAATCTTTTACATCTAGGTTATTAAAATGTTTTTTAGTTTACCTGGTTACAACATTTCTAGATGAGCAAAAAGTGGTTGAACTGCAAACAGTTACAGGCACAGTGGTGTATCTCCAATATACACCACTTTAGCTTTTACCCAATAGATGGCTGCATTGACTGCATAAACTAGTGCTGCTAACTATAAGGTTGTTAAGGGAACTAGAATTTTCACCACTTGTGCTTTAAACAGAATGCAACTTGCTGAACACTTCTGAAACATTAACTCCAAAAAAAAACAAAAATTGGACTTACACCACTTGGGCTTTAAGGGGCTCAAATGTTACAATTTGTGGTTTGTCACTCAATAACAGCTTGTTACACATTAATTCACTAAGAGACCATACAATGCCCTATCCATTCCTTATGTTTGTAACATTTCTTACAATCCTCTTCTCACCCCCAAACACACATTCTCCATTCTGTCTCAGAACCCCAGCTGATCCCTCTTTTTTAAGAACCTTACCTCTGAATGTAAATGATGAAGAGGAAGTGCAGCGGCAGTTGGATGTGTGGACAGACAGTGTGGAGGTATATGACCTGAAATTTAATGTAAGGAAATGTGAGTACATAGTAACAACTAGAAAGAAGAATAAGATAACCCAGGGAATTGTGATGGCAGGTGAACAACTAAAGAAGGTAAGCAGGTTCAGAGAATCCAAAGAAAATTCCATGAAATTGAGATGCATTGTAAATGACCCAGAGGAAGACCAAGAGATCAATGGCTGGAAGGAGTGGAGGAATGTGTATGGATGAGAGGAGAGGACTGGAACAAGGTGGTGACAGAGAGGTGGTGCAAAGAAGGAAATGGAGAGGCTTGTGGATGAAACAGACCCAGCCAGTGGCTGGAAACTGTTGAGGATGATGATGATTTCTGATGTATCAATTTTACAATGTAACTATTGTCCATCTTGCATTGCATCAATGGAATCACTGATTGTGGAATAATATCAGAATTCTCAGTACTCCTGAGAGTTATTCATATTATACCGGTAGCAAGTCTTCAGACTCTAATTTGAATATAAGAATTTTAAGACTATATGAAGACAAATTCTATAAGGTTAATGAAATACCTTCAATATTAATAGTTTTCAGTGATTAGTAATGTTCATGTTGAAAGTATTAAAAAAAAACGAACAACATGGTCCTTAGTTGCCCCCTCTTGATAATGGTTCCGAATGTGAATTTTCGATTACATTGAATTCACTGTAAAACTATTTTCTTCTTTTGTTGAAAATTTCAGTAAAGTATAAGTGGATATTAATTTTTTTTAACAGTATTGTTATCAGTAACTTGTACACATTGTTGAATCAAAAAATTCAAACATTTCCATATTTGGTGAGTCAAGAGATTTCTTTTTTTACTGATGATGATTATCTAAAATATATATATAGTTATCAGGAAATAATAAGAGCTATTTAGCGAATGGATTTACAAAAAAAAAAAAGGATAGCAAAATGAACCACCACTTGCCTTGGATGATAGTATCATGGGGTGAACACATAAATAAGCACAAAACACAGGAAAAACAATATAATGAACAAAATAATGAATATTTCATACTTGGCCCTTCGTCAACAGGAGAAAATCGAGGAGGGAAGGTGGTGTAGGAGACTGTTTCACAGAATGACCGTTAGTCAGGAACATGGTGGGGGTAAATTCAAACAGAGGACAGGGAGAGGGGGACAGTGAATTGGAGCTAGTACCTGAGCATTGCAGGTGGGAGTTGCTTACCAATAGAAACTAGGCACAAGACCACCTCCTGGTCACAATTTGAGATAATACAGTCAATACTTTTCCTTCCCTCTATCCTCTCCTTGCCTCCATGCCTACTGTCTATATTGAACCTCCTCATACCAGAGGTGATTTTTATCTGCATAAATTCTCTTTTTTTTATTATTACTTTTATATTTGTTAATTTTTTCGATTATTCTGTTTTCTTATTAACTTTTACTTTCTCAAATTTATGTTATGAAAATTTCAATGTATTATTCTGCACTTTTTGCAACATTTTGCATTGCTCCTGTACGATAATAATTATAGGGTATATCCCACAAGCATCAGTACTTTCATGCATTGATACCCAGATCTTAATGGTGCCCATCTTTGTACCGATTGTCTGCAATAAATTTTCATAACAAGACGGTAAATAGTTACGGAGCGTGGTGGTGTAACGGATAGCGTTCTGGCCTCGCATTCGGGAGGACGGCGGTTCGAATCCCCGTCCGGGCATCCAGATTTGGGTTTTCCATGGTTTCCCAAATCACTCCAGGCAAATGCCGGGATGCTTCCTTAAAAATGCCATGGCCGAATTCCTTCCCATTCCTTGCCCCCATTCTTTCCTGTCTCTAAAGACCTCACTGTTGAGAGACTTAAGCAGGTAAATAGTTCTTCCTCAATGTTGATTCAGTTGAAATCGTCTGTGTTGTGTATTTGTCCAAGAAGGATTTGAAATGCTTATTGTTCACTTTATTAAGTGTGATGTTGGCTGATACCATCATGTCAGAGTTCTTTAGAAAAAAATTGACAATTTGGAAGACGACGAAGCTGAAGATGTATCTAAAAAATAGTATAACCTTAATTCTTGACTGGTGAATTCTGACCATTTCAGTGACACTTAGTTTTGTTTCTTTCTCAAACATTTAACAGGAGTATATTTCTGTGAATAATCATCTTAATTTATTATCATCTATAACTTCAATCAAAAAAATACCAGATTTTTCCCCAAAATATGGCTATATGACCATAAAAATTGTTGCAATATGACTGACATTAGGAAAATGGCCAAAATATGCATTTATATGCTATATAAAATACATTTAAATACAATCGGAAACATTGAATCAGTGTTTAATTCAGCATTTCAGTTTAAAAAGAAGACAGTAAAAAAATATGACTTTTCCTAAAGATCCGAACCCTACTAATTACTATTTATTTTCTTTCAAAACATTTATAGTTGTTGATTTTGTTGCACAGTTTTGCTTTTGCGATCTGCATTTCTTTGTTTATTTTGTTTTGTGCTTTATGATTTTGTTTTGTATATTATTAATCATTCTTGTATGATATTCCCGCTATTTCCCCATACAACACTGAATGTTATAATATTTTTTCACATTTTTGCTCAGTTTCTGTATTTTTCCAATGTGTTGTAATTTATAATCTTTTTTCTTCCTGTGATCAGCATTTTCTGATTATTCCATTTCGTGATTTTTCTGAATTATCATTTTTGGATGATATTTCCACTGTTTCTGCGTACAGCACTAAATTTTTTTCGCATTTTATCTTCGTTTCTGAATTTTTCCGCTGTGCTGTGTCCTTTGTAGCATATTCAAATATTCCCTTTGTCACACTTAGCCTTTCATCTCAACAATTGTTTGGACTGTTTTAGGCCTCATCACTCATATTAATCAATTTTCCCTAACATGTCACCTCTTCCTACAAGTTTCATGCCTTCCGCCTCGCCAAACTGCGTTCACACACTCTTTTTCTTCAATCTTGCCTTTCTCTAAATATTCCTCCAAATGGATTAACTATTAAACTCCCTGTCTCTGGCTGCCATCCACAAATCCACCCACCACTCCAAGTTTTTCATTTTACCCAATCACTTATTTTCACCAAACGTGTCCTCCAACAGCTCTTGCTCAAAGCAGACTGGCATTCTGCCCAGCTTATCTCACTACACAAAATTCTTTGCCTGTCTACCCCACATGCAATTAATCAGTTACAGCAGATTCTAATGGATTGTGTACAGATCCAAGCAAAACAAGCACAAAAACATCTGTGCAAGCTTTCTGCACTTGCAAAAAGTTATCTGGCTATGGGTCTACCCCTACCTCACTAACATCTCAATCACACTCGACACACTCCTACAGCGCCCTTGATTTCCAAAACCCCTTGTCTTGCCTACATTTTCAATCTCCCTCGCCCAACCCCTCTATCACCCACTCCAAAGGCCTCCATCCTACCTCCTGCCAAACCACCTTTCATCTTCTCCTTTATCAGAATCTCAATACTCTGTTCTCTTGAAGGGATTGTCATTTTCCCCAACCCGGAAGTTTTACCATGCCACTTTGGTACAGGACTCTAGAATTCTGCCGCGCTCTCCAGTGGTGTTACCACTTTGCCACACGGGATGGTAGTGATTTTCGGCATGATGAGACTGAGCCCTGCCTAGAGCGTTTCAAACCTCCATCAAAACTAGATCACCCTCTCCTTCCTCAACACCATCCCCTCCTTATGTTCCAGGAATTTCTCACTTCCAACTTGTCCTCAAAATCTTTTCTCAACTTCAGTTCCCACTCCAACAATCTCAGTACTATTGAAACCCGTGCCATGAAAGATCTGTCTTTAGAACAAGAACACCATCACTCTCCCAGCCGACAAAGGCTCAACGATCATAGTCATCGACCACAGTGACCACAAGGCCGAAGCTTTGAGATAGCTCTCTGACACCTCATACCTTCCACACCCTACAGATCCTACAACTTCAATATTCCAAGAAGTACGCACTCTCCTTGACCTCCAGGGCCACTTACAAGGACTTTCTCCCAACTCTTTGTCACTCCTTACCCCACAGAACCCCCATACCCCCACCTTGTACCTTCTTCCCAAGATCCACAAAACTGGCAATCTGGGGCGACCTATAGCTGCGGCATATGGGTCTCATACTGAACGGATTTCAGCTTTTATGGATCAGCACCTTTTGTACAAGACCTCCCTTCATTCATAAAAGACACCCCACACTTCCTTGAATGACTTTCCACAGTCCCCATTCCTCTACCATCTGACTCCTTCCTTGTCTCCATAGATATCTCTTCCCTTTACACCAACATCTCTCACGGGCGGGGCCTCAGTGCCATGGAACACTTCCTGGAAATACGACCTCCCGACAGCCTCCCCAAGACATCCTTCCTCACTTCCTTGGCTAACCTCATACTGTCTAACAAATACTTTTCCTTCAACTCTCAAATTTACCACAGATACATGGCACTGCTATGGGCCATCCTATGCAAACCTTTTCTTGGGTCATCTGGAACAACGATTCCTCAACAATCTTTCCATTAAACCTCTGGCGTGGTTCAGATACATAAATGACATTTTTATGATCTGGACCCACAGAGAGAATCATCTAACTTCCACAACTCCCTAAACAACCACTCCATCAACTTTACGTGGACATACTCCCACAGCCATGTTACCTTTCTTGGTGTTGGCATGGATTGGTGGCCTCATAACAGCCACCAATTTTAGTACTGTTTTTTTACCCTTCGCTGTTTAATTTTTGTGAAGTTTGCTTTTTGATATCTGACTGGCCCTTTTACAGTGAGTTTAATATATCGTTGTCTTAAAGTTTAATTTGTTTGGATAATGGAAACAAAGAAACTGCCGCGAGGCACTGAAAATAAGATAGGATAGGGAAAAAATAAATAGATACCCATCACTTACCACAGAAGAAGGCAGGAGGGCGAGACGAACATGTAAAAACACAAAAACATAAACAAATTGCACAATATTTCGACATGAGTCTTAATCATGTGGGAGGCGAGACATATGGCAGGGGGAAAGATGTGGTCACATCCCAACCCTCCACATGAATGAAGCACCTCAGTTTAATTTGTTTGGCGTTTTACAGTGTTTGTAACTTTCTGAGTCTTTGTGGTCTCGTTACAGCCATTGTTTTAAGATTTTACTTTATTTTGCCATCTATCTTCCCTACCATATTCCAGTTGGCCATACAGATAGTAATTTGGTTTATTTTTAAGCTATGTCGCTATATCAGTTTCATGTAGGGGCGCTATTGACCAAACTGTCATCACATCCTAAAGCTCCTGAAACATTATCTGAAATCGAGTGCTATTTTGTAGTCGTGGTCATGCATTTCTTTCCATACACTATTCCTTTACTGCCAGTCTCATCCAGACCTTATCACTAATATAAGCAGGGATACACTTCCACCACTTTCTTCACCTTCCTCTGGTTCCCTTATCATTTTCGGATTTTATTCTATGGCAGTTTCCACAAACAGATCTAACTGGCCTCTGTTGCACTCCTCCAAGTTTAATACTCATAATGTGGATCCTGTACTACTACACCATACTCCTGCATTTGTCTGACAAAGATTTTAAATTTATTTCCTTGTCACCATCTCTATAAACTACATGATTTTAAAACCTCTTCCAATTACCTGCATAATGTCTTCTGCCAAACTGAGTTTATTCTTAAAGACTAAGCCAAGCTGTTTACATTTCATGATTTCAACAAGAATTTCAACCTCCATACTCACACAAAACCAATGTTGTTTGTTTTTTTGCATATGCTGACTTTTTGGCATTTACTTTCATTCCTGTCAAACTGCATATCCTATACAGATGCTATTGCAGCCATTCACAGACCTCTCTCATTTTAATTCTATTAAATAACATTATCATCTAAATCAATCTAACTATTGACTGTAAACCATCAACACAATCATTCATTAGAATAATGTATAGTAACCAGTATGTAACCCATAAAACTCCTGTTATCTTGGTATTGTGTTTCTATCATAACTTTTTGTTTCCTATTGTAACAAACCTTAGACTTTCGAATAATGAAATTGGTTTACAGAATAGTAAGTTCAGTTGAAGTACATGATACCTCAGTTTTAAAGTCATTTTTATAGTTAAATCATGAAATAATTCAAAACAATATAGCTAATATAGGCAATAACTTAAGTTTAAACAGTAAATTCATTTAAACAGCTGTAGAAAATCTTAACCTAATATCTGGATGTGCAATATTTGGTTTCATAAAATTTCGCTAAAGTTTATATTTTTCTTCACTTTAAAATATATTCAGGAGAATATATAGCCAGAAGACAATAAATTTTGTATATAGAGAATCCTACTTAGAGTTTGAGTATGTTAAAAGTAAAATGCCGGTATAGAAATTTGTAACATAATTTTCCACTTTGAAATTGAAAAATTCAGAAATCAACTTGTAGAAAGAAAGTAACATCATTTCTGCTGAAACAATGTACTAAAATTTTGGAAAGATTAGTATAATCTGAAGATTGTTTTTTAAACATTACGTGGTAAAGGCAGACACATGCTTAAAGAAAAGTTAATCATTTCAGTAATATACCTAAATTTAAGGAAAGGAATGGTATTCATAGTAAGTTTAATTAAATACACAGGATTTCTAGCAATTTTCACTTGAATCTACTAAGGCATTGGATTGAGATAGAATAAAATAAGTTTTGGCGCCAATGGCACTTGGTTAAGATGGCTTGGCTAGAAAATATTCGCCTGGATTGATATTTACAAATATTCATAATAAATCGAGGAATGCAGTTAGAGACTTCAAATTTACACAGTAACCATTTTTCAATACGTAAATTTGTTTAAAGCTACTTTTAAGTTGATATCTTTAATAACTCAGGAAATAGTAATGAGTCAGATTCTACTTTTGGTTTGTGAATTTTATTTCATTCCTTTTAAAATAGTAAACATGCTTTATTTGATATCTGATAGAAGATCCGACAGGAGTAGCTTTCGATAAAGTACTCCGGCCATCCTGATCTGGGTTTTCCATGGTTTCCCCAGATCGCTCCATGCGAATGCTGGGATGGTTCCTCACAATAGCCCATGGGCGTCTCCTGCCATATCCCGTATATCCCTTCCAAACCATTACCTTCCCGGATAGGTGCAATGCACCCTCCGCCACACACTTTTAGTGAATTGCGGAGTAATAGTAATAGAAGAGCAGATAATTAAGAGTAAAGTACTTTTCAGTTTAGTAACTGCAAAATTACGAAAGTTATCAATAGGTCTTGGGAATCACATTAAAATAATTTTTTTAATGGTGAAACTATCGAACCTACAAAATTTTTCATAAGGAAAAAAAATTATCGCTTTTTAGAAAATCATGCTATTCTCAAAATTTCGGAACGATAGGAATATTTTTAGTCCTCAAGGTCAAAAAATCTGATAAAATCTTAAGCTTGGGAACTGACATGTGATCAGTTATCTCAAGATTCTTGTGAGTAAGCTGAAGTCTTTACGTTCACATGGTCGGATTCTATAAATAGTACCCCAGATTTTTCCTCTCCCCAGACTTCAAGATACAGTAAGAGTGGTACTATGTAACTTGGTGATGCAAGTTAGGTGCGAGGTTGGGCAGATGATAATTTTGGGCAAACATGTGTAACTTTGAGGAGAGCGTGTGGAGAAAGTAGAACACCTCATGTAGCTCGAAAGTCGGCTAGTGATCATGAGGTTGGTCTGGCTCAAATGTGTTTGTCGAATTTGCAGTTTATCTTCAGAAATATTGTCTGATGCCATTTCAGTTTGTGACTTTGCTAAAATTTTCAATAATATAATGAATCTCTACCAGCAATAGATTTTTTATTTTCAACTACCTTTCTTAGTTTGGAGTTTTATCAAACTAAGTGGCGAACACAGTAAATTAGTAAAGCTGAAAATATCCACATTTACAGTTGAGACTGAAGGTTTTGCACTCACCCCAGTGCAAGCTCGGTTCTTACACTCTCTCTTAAAAATTACTCTAACCAACATGTCAGTTTTTATTCAACTCAGCAGTGTTAATCTTACTCACCACCAATGTGTGGCTTTGTCAGTTGCCTTGAAATAATCTAATGCTATAGTACCTATCTTGTCCATTTCATCTGACATAGCTTGCATATACCCCACTAAGATTTGCATGATTAGCCTCTTGGAATTTCATGTTGCTGTTTTCAAGATGTCTTTTTCTTCCCAAACATTTCTGATGTTGCAAATCAATCACTCAAACTTACCTACCATTGAGTCATACTAATTAGCTTGTAATTTTCAAATTTTACGTCTCTCCTTCTTTACGAATTGGCACTTCTATGCCAGTTTTCTAGTCATCTGGTATGGAATAGGTCTTCAGACACAATTTAAATATTTCAATCTATGATATGATGGTGTACCCATCTATCTTTAATACATCTGTGTTATTTTTTTTTTTTTTTTTTATTTATCAATCTTGTTCCATGGATCCCTGCTGAGGAAGTATCTCTGGGATGTGAAACATGTCATTGTTGATACATATACACATAATATGAGTCATATCATAGTAAATATATATACATACATATTTTACAAATACAAGAAATAATAATAAACATACATTTCTGCAACTGAGTTTTGCAAATGTCATAATGAGTACAATTAATTATTTTCTTCAAATTCTTGAATGGAGTAGAAGGAGTTGCCAATAAGATAATCTCTGTAAGTTTTTGTTTAAATACATCTTTATTATCTGAAAGCTGTTTTATACGATTAGGTAGTTTATTAAACAGATGTATCCCAGAATAATTAACTACTCTTTGTACTAATGACAGAGATGTTTGTGTTTTATGCAAGTTATTTCTGTTTCTTGTATTGAAACTGTGTACCTGTGAATTAGGTGTAAACAGGTTAAAATTTTCTATGACAAAGCTCATGAGAGAATATATATACTGAGAATACATTGTAAGAATATTGTGTTTCTTAATGAGTTGTCTGCAAGAAGTTCTTGGTTTTACCCTACACAGAAACCTAATAGCTCTTTTCTGTGCTATGAAAACTTTTTTACTTTGTGAAGAGTTTCCCCAAAAAATTATGCCATATGACATTACTGAATGAAAATATGAGGAGTACACCTATTTCATTAATTCTAGATCTGCTGTTAGAGAAAGTGTTCTTATTGCGAAGGTGGCACTACTTAACTTTGTCAATAGTGTAGTGATATGATCATGCCAACAGAGTTTCTGATCTATTTTAATACCAAGAAATTTTATACTCTCTGTTTCTAAGATTGTGTTGTTTTTATAGTTTATACATATATCTGGCTGTGCATAGTTTTTTGTTTTATACCTAATATAATGTGTTTTTTCAAAATTTAATTTTAATGAATTTGCCTTAAACCAATTTGCTACTACTCTAAGTACTTCGTTTACATTAAATTCAATAGTACTGTTGGGTGTTTTACGCACAGTCAGGTTAGTGTCATCTGCAAATAAAACACTCTTAACATTGTCGGATAAATTTCCAGGAAGGTCATTGATGTATAACAGAAAGAGGAGGGGACCTAAGACAGAGCCTTGTGGAATTCCATGTTTTATTTTCTCCCAGTCTGATGAAGCATCTTTACTTATTTTAGAATCAAAAATTGAAACTTTTTGCATTCGGCTTTCAATGTATGATTTAAACCATTTACCTGCGGTCCCAAAAATACCATAGTATTCCATTTTTTTCAAAAGTAATTAATGATTTACACAGTCAAATGCTTTTGCAAGATCACAAAATATTCCTACAGGATTCATTTTATTATTCAGTTCCTCAAATGTGTTATTTAAAAATGAATATATAGCCATTTCTATGGATGATCCTTTTTTGAACCCAAATTGTGAATCAGTGAGGATATTATAGTGTGTAACATGTTTTATTACTCTACTATACATGACTTTAGTATTATATAAACAGTGGATTAACAATTTTTTAATCTATCTGGTTCTCTAGGTGTCAGACTCTATTTCTCATTTCTTTGTATGTTGATTTTTACTAATCTTTGGAAACTTTGGAATATTTCCTGTTATATCCTTGCACAAAAATAAACTTCGACTTGCATCAGCGTTCCCTTCCAGAAATAAGGTTTTCATGAATGCTATTTTAGCTTCCTTGTTTGCTACTTGTTATTTGAAGTATTCCCTACTATCCTGCTGTTTTCTTACTGTACTTTTTTTCCTCATCATAACATATCACATTATTCCCATTTTTTGCTCTCTCCCCCGTCCCACATGCCCTTCATTTTGGTCAGCATTGACCACATTATTTCAATAGCTTTGTTTCCTGGCCTTTAACTTGTTTCAGTTCATCTCTTCCCTGTTCTTGGATTCAGCTTTTCATAGTAACCCTAGTGTGTTTTGACTTAAGAGACTCGCACTCTTTGATACTTTGATGTGTGATCTGTACTGATTGAAAATCTCTGTTCATATTTATTTCCTTATCCAGAAATTAGCTAAAAACTGGTTTGATTTGTCTAGCTGGGCTCATTTGTCTCACGTCACTATAAAAGTCAATCCTTCTTCTACAAATCTTTTCCATATGTGTATATAGTTCAAGTATGTGATTTATTCTGTGTTCACAATTTTCTTTGATAGTCAAAACTTTTCAAATATTTTTTTCAGTTTTTTGTTTCCTTTTTTCTGAGTAACCCTTTCTTTTCCAAACCTAATTCTCTCTTTAAATTTTTCCCACTCCCTCTCACAACTACACTGGTACCTTCCTACTGCATACTGAACCTTCCTCTTTAATATCTCCACCATTCTGCAACATGTGCTTAAAAAAAGTTGTACGTATTACATACCTTAAAATTTTACCTCTTATTTGCATCAACTCTCTAATGTCCATTACAATTGGTTCATAATTATTTTTCCTTTTGTAACCTGAGACCTTTAGGCTTTTTTTGTCCCGTTGCAGTACAGCACAAAATTGATCTCCAAAACTTTGGAAACGGGAATTATGTACTCTCATAAGTATAATCCTTATTTCTTTGAACGGGGGCAACAGTAAACCACCTGTTGAAATTCTGTGTGATGTATTTTATTGCTACATAATTTTCAGTTAATTACTCCCAATGAAAAAAATGGGCTATCCAGCATTAACGCACATATAATCATAACAGTTGGAAATTTTTTGACATATTTTCTGTGTAAGATCTTTATGGTATGAATTATAATACTACAGGTTCATGGCATACTGTACATTTTTCACCACTGATGAGTTTATTTAATCACAGTAACAAAATTAAAAAAAAAAAGAAAGAGAAAAGTCATTACAGAAAAAGAAATGCATATCACTTTTGTTTAGTAGTCCTACTTGAGATCATTCTACTTGTAAATATTTCTTCTTATCATATTTATTACTTTCATGGATCACCTGTCATTCTTCAATAATCTGTCTCATCAGATAGCCATGTCTCTCCACTGAATTCTGATTCCTCAGAGAAAACTGCCTCTTCATCTAGATAATCTTGACATTCATCTGCATTATCAAGTTCCTGTGTTCGAAATTCTTCTTCCATTAGGCTTTCTTCTTCTTGGTTTTCATCTTCTGTTTCATATTGCTCTTGATCTTCATCTTCTGTTGCATATTCTTCTCGTTCATCTTCTTCTTCATATTCTTCTTGTTCATCATCTCCTTCATATTCTTGTTCATCATCTTCTGTTTCATATTCCTCTTGATCTTCATCTTCTGTTGCATATTCTTCTTGATCTTCATCTTCTGTTGCATATTCTTCTTGTTCATCTTCTTCTTCATATTCTTCTTGACCTTCATCTTCTGTTTCATATTCTTCTTGATATTCCATCCTCCCCTCCTCCTCCTCTTGATGTTCGCTTTGTTCGTTAAAATCATCACTCAAACTTGAATTTTCCTCATCCTCCCCTTCTTGCGAATATTCTTCTACTTGATATTCGTAGTGAAACGGAACTTCTATGTGATAGTCAGTCTCTGTTTCTTGATAATCATCAACTTCTCTTACTTGATCTTCATTGTGTCGATAGTCTTCATTTGAATGTCTTCTGTGAGGAAAATTTTGAGACCATATTAATAATCTACTTAACCCACACAGGGAAGTATAAAACATTTTCACATATTTTCATAATATAAATTACTTAAACATCTATTTTGGATTTTATTTTTTTTAAATTTTTGCCACACAGTATTTCTAATGAGATTTAGTGTTAGAACATACCAACTAAAGTAGACTTATCACTTACCCCCGTGGAGAAGTAGGAGGGCAGTGACAAATACAAAAAGGAGACTAACAGTGTTCATCTTCTTATTTTGCCTTCATTTCTGCCCTTTTGCCTACATTGGTGGCAAAGGATGGATATACTTTCCGTATCCTTCATTATTTACATTTGATTCACAGCATGATCATGAAAACTGCCAACAGAAACTCATCGTTCCAACAAAAAATGTTTTGGAATTGGTTGAGCAGTACATAATGTAATGTTTATTTATTGAATCTTGTTTTAATACTGTTTTCAGGAATTTCCTTTTTATTTTTGCTGTAGCAAATATTAGAAGTCTGATAAAGTGTCCATGATTTTTTCCCTTGGTTACTATATCAAAGACTGTGTAAATTTATATAATCTCGGTGTATAATAATCAATTCATGTAATGTCATTAAGAAATGAAAATAATGAGAATCGAGAAAAATAACCCACCACCTATAATAGATGAATGCAGGAGGGCCAGACAAACACAAAAAATACAAATACACTTTAAATTATTTCAGTTACATATGATAGGTCTGGATGTCCATTACCTGAAATATTGTAATGTGTGTTAGTGTATTTTTTGTGTTCATCTGGCCCACCTGGTTTCATCTGTGGTAAGTGATGGGTTATGTTCCCTATCTTATTTTAATTATCAGTTTAAAATAGTAATCTTATTTTCTGAGAAAATTATTAATGTTAGAATTTTTTGTTTGTATGTTATTAATAAAAATAAAATATGTTTGATGATCTTCATGGACTCCATCACTGTAATTATCAAATCTTTAGTTCTGTTGATGTTTCTGTGAGACAAAATGTTATGTTTTGCAATAAAAGCAAGTTCTTAATGGAATCATCTATTGTATTTCCTATTTCATCAAAAAATTTATTAGCTTCAGACAGACTTTAATGATTAGCTTTTAAAAGAATTGTTTCTACATTAAGTAATTAATAAAAATGAATTTGTGTAGTTATTTTATTTTTTGTAGATTCTCCTGACCAAACAAACCCTTTCTGTGGAGTGATTAGTGAATAGGCTAGAGAGTAGCAAGTGTCCTCAGAATTCTTGCTTCTTTGTTCTGAGTGCTCAGTCTGTATCGGCAATAAATCTTTTTGTGTGAGTGAATGTTCTTATTCAAGCTGTGATATTCAAATTATTTATTAATTTGCTGGTCTCCTTTACGAAGCACTATTAATTGTAGTCATATCTGTGGCTGTGATGCGGGGTTACTGACATCCATGACATCACAAGCAAGTAAACCAAAAGTCACATTACGAAATCTTTTTTTTTGCTCTTCGGAATTTTGGAAAAGTTGTTGAAAATGTGGTTTATAAATTGTGTGTACTGCCCCAAAGTACTAAAAAAAGCCAAAAAACTATTAATGTTTATTTATTTAAAACTAAGGAAGGATTGGTAAATATGACTCAACACTTGTACCGCAGATGAAGGCTGCTGGGAAAGATGAACATAAAAAAGAACAAACACAATTAACATGCAATATTTCAGCAGTTAGCCTTATTCTTGCAAAAGTCTGGTGGTTCATCAGATGGCCGTTGCGTGTGCACGTCTGGCTCCGCCTGATGTCTCACTTTTGCAAAAATAAGGCTAACTGCCGAAATATTCCGTGTTTCTTGTGTTTTTTGTTTTTTTATGTTCAACTTTCCCATCTGCCTTCGTCTTTGGTAAGTGTTGGATCATATTCTCCTATCCTTCCTTTAAAGCATTTTCCTGCTCATTGTTATTATTTATATATTTATTTATACGCAATTGGCTTTGTAAATAAAGAAATAATATTTAACATCAACATATAAGGCATGAATATGATTATATAAAATATGAAATAAGAGAAAAGTGGATGCAGAAACACAGATGTTGCAATTAATTCAGTTGTCTTTTATTGTGAAAGTCATTTAGCCATAATTTCATTGTGTAAACAGGTAAATACATTGTGTAACTTTGCAGATATTGCTTGGATTAAAATGAAGTATGTTTGGCAAATAAACAAATTAACCAAAAATACAGTGGCATTGTCAAATACCATTTATCTTTTTGTTTATGCTTCACTATATGAAAACATTTAGTTTTTTAAATCATCCAATTTACTGAAAGGTAAAATTTTATGGTACACCACTTATTATATTTCTCATCAAAAATGTTCTTGAAAAAATCCAGTCTGAATTTAAATTTATTATTAGTATTATAAAAGGCACTTGGTACTCTGCTGTAATTTGAGGTATTGTATCTTTCTTGTATTGAACACAAAAACCTTCTCATTCTCAAAAAAGTCAGGTAGATTAATTTTCTCAAGTCCGTGCCGCTCAAATTCTTGTACAAAAATTAATCCTTCCTATGTTTTAGATCATGAAGTGGCTGCGCAAGTTGTTCCTAAACTGAATTTTTGCCCACCAATATCAATTAAAACTTTACGCAAAGTTAATCCTTAAGACTTGAATTTGAAATTGCATCTTAGTGCGCAATTGTTATCCAACTATAGCTTTGACACTGTATTGGAATTAAATTATTAATCGCCAGTATTTTGTAATTGCAGAGCTGGGCACAGTTAATCCAAAAGTTAACTTCATTAATGATTAATCCGCTAATCAAAAAGTTAACTTCGATTATTAAATGCAAGTTACAGTTATCCATTTAAAGGTAACAATCAACAATATATCTACCCAATGTTCCTCTGGAAATTAAGTTCTTACTGGGGTTCCACATTTTAATTAGCTTCTCAAATGTACTGGATTCAACAACATGTAGTGGAATCATGTTGGCAACGAAAAAGTTTACAATTCATTGGTCCACACTAACTTGAGGTACACCGCTTTCATAACTATGATGCCAAAAGATTCACCAATGCTTTGTTGATGAAACATTTTACTAGCAGATGGAGAGTGGGGGGGGGGAAACTTCTGCTGTATCTACATAACAATCCACAGCACTTGAAGAAGGCTTTTGATTGGTTTACCCTTTGCCACGAGTTGACTCTGCTTTTAACTTTTCTTCAAACCGTAAATCTTTGGATATATGCATCCTCTTCATGTATTATTTAAAATTATTAAGGCTAGGAATGTGAACCTAGGTGGTAGAGAGTTTAGGCAGACACAGTTCGCATTCATAAATGAACAGTTCTTCAAATCTTGATTTAAATGCAACATAAACATATAAATGTAGATTTTTAATCTTCTCGTTTGCTATTGCTAGTGTTGCTGCTTTCACTAGCAGATTCTTAATCTTCAGTTTCCATGATGTAATCATGTAACGAATGTCATTATAATTTATTTCACTAACAAACTCCAAACCAACACAAACTAAAAAGTAGCACTATGTTCCTCGTAGTAAAAAAATTGGGTTATAGAAATTTGAAAATCGGTCACCGATGAATTTGAAACGAGTAGCGAGCGGCGGTTTGCAGACGTAAAATATAAACACTCTACAATTATAGCGTTCCTGCTCACACACGTCATGCCTAGCATAACATTTATATATGCATTCCACTCGCACTCACTTTACCTAATTCGACTCGATGAACGTACCACCGTGCCGTGGTGCACAATTCAAACAAACGAAATGCCATCAACAACCAATGTAACGGACTTAAGTTAATGGAAGTTCAATTTAACAGAAGTTAAGAAGAACATTAATGATTTTTTTAGGTTAACTTAAAAGTTTAATTTCTTTAATTTTTTGACATCGTTAATTAACGATTAACAGATTAATAGTTTTCTTCCCAGCATGTGTAATTGTTAGATTTAACCATTATTACTGGTTATTTGTCTAATCAATACACTATTTCAAGTACTCTGTTCACCAATCCTTTTTTAGTCCAGAGTTTATTTCTGCACATTGCAGGACATTTATTGCAGGAATAAAGAATAGGATCAAGCCTATTGACATAGGTGCTTCTATTGAGTTTCTAGAATCCAGTTTGTTGTCTGCCAGATTTCTGTCCCAAGTTGTAAATTCATATGATTTTCATCAATTTCCTGCTGTCCTCGACCTGCTGGGGTGACTCACCTCAGAGGATATTTATTTTCTTCAATAAATTGATCCATTCTTTACTCAATTCTCAATTTTGAAATCAAAATAACATTTTTTTTAAAAATGCAAATCTTTTTTTTTTTTCAAGGTTGCAACTTAAAAAAAACGGACATTTTAATTTTATTTCTGTTTCATAAATTGTTTCTGAATGTATGTTTATTGCCAAGTAATAATCAATTGAGACTACATTACTGGCCTGATGGTAATCAATTGCGCAAAGAACAATTTGTATTGAGTACAACTTACAATTGTTAATTTATTTACACATGAGCATTTTTCTTGGTAACTTGGGATCTATTCAAAGGCTTTTTGTGTCGTATATCATGATTTCCCTTCTCACTGTTTTCATGAAATTTACGTACAAAGCAGTAAAAATTTTTAGTTTTTGCTGTTCTGTCATTGGCAGTGGTTATGTAGGGTCAAAGTGTAATGTATAAAAGTTGAAGAATAACTATGCATAATTTGACTGTTTTTGTTTTCTGTATCCATTTGTGACCTTTGACCTAATTTTTGGCAGATTGCGCCAGTTTTATAACTTATGAGTAGTTTTTGCATCAAGTTGGGATTTAATCAAAGACCTTTGCATTATATTCCTGTTCATCATTTTCCAAAAATATCCATACAAACTGATTCAATTTTTTTAATTTTGCCATTATGCCTCTGTCAGAGGTTATTCAGAGTCAAAGTGGAATTACAAAAGTTGAGGAATAACATTATTAACCTTTATGCAAAATTTTAACTCAACCCATTTAATGTTAATAAAAATAAAAAAAGTTTTAACATTTCTAGTTTTTTGGATCTATTCAAAGCCCTATTCCATATTCCAAGATGTTCCTCCTTGTCGTTTTCAGATAATTTCCATACAAATTGATTCAAAGATTTTTTTTTTTTTTTGTAATTCTTCCATCGTTAGAGGTTAAAAATGGAATATACTAAAGTCAAAGAATAGTGTTCTTAAATACTACACAAATTTTAAATCTATTTGATGGTTTTTTCCGTATCCTCAAAAATCTAGATGTGGTCTTTGACCATGCATCTGGCAGACGGCACCAGTTTTGTAGCATATGAGAGTTTATGGAGCAAATTGGAATCTATTCAAAGGATTTTGCATCATATTTTGTGAAGTCCCTTATCTCTGTTTTCCAAAAAATTCCATGCACACTAATTCAAAATTTTCAGTTTTTACTCTTCTGTCAATGTTAGAAGTCATTCAGGGTAAAAGTGAAATACACAAAAGTTTAGGAATAAAGAGCTTATCACTGAAAAGTTTTAAATCGATCTATTTTACTATTTTTCCCATATCCTCAAAAAAAAAAAAAAGTTTAGCCTTTTTCAAACCTGCTGGGTTGATATAAGGTGTTTTTGTATCATTTTAAACCTCCTGCCTCCAGCATCGAGAAATGATATGTTTGTTTTAACTGTCCTTTATTTTATGCTAAATGCTAAGTCCAGTTTTCTAAGTTTAGTTTCTAATTGGTAATCTTTAAATGGTTTATCATTGCAGACTGTAAGATTACTGTGCATTCCCCCATTTTACACTGGCCTGCAACAAGGTTTTGAGATGTTTGCAGATGAAAAGGATGTGGGCATTGGAGCCTTGACGCCTTTGTACTTGTTGGCTGGAGTGTCACTGCCACTTTGGCTGCATCCTAAACCAGTAAGTTGGCAGCAGCTACCATCTGCTCTTCTGTCTGGTCTGTTGTCAGTGGGTATTGGTGATACTGCAGCCTCTGCTGTAGGCTCATCAGTAGGACAGTATTATTGGCCAGGTGAGCTTCAATTTAATGCAAATTGTTAGTGATTATAACCAAAATTCCTTGTCAATTAACTGTTCTTTTGCTTGTAAGTCTATATATTCTTTATTCTTGATGGGGTCTACCTCCTCCAAGATTTCACCCACCAGTCCAGTTTCTTCCGAATATAGGAATTTTGAATACTCCATTTCCTTTTAAAAGTTGGTGATATTATTTTAAAATGTTTTGCAATGAGTAGAAATTAAATCTGTAGTTATCATTTTTCTTGATTAGTTTTAATTTCAAAGGTTTTATTTTCATGTATTAAGCAATTCAAGTAAGTTTGATGTATTTTCTTTCTCAAGCTCTTCTTTTTCTTGTATTCAATTTCTCTGTTTCCTTCTCCCGTTACAGCAGATAGTGTTTTCTCGATATTGAATGAGAATATTAAATCACTCAAATGAAAGTTTCGGAGCATTGTTCCATCATTATGCATTTGTTTTAAATGTTTTTCCCATATCATTTCAGGTTAATACCTGTGTATTTCCTTAATAGATGTGATGGCCCAGTTTTTTCTATTTCCTTCAAACTAATCAACTAAAATCGAAACTCCATGTGTGATAATTAAAATTGATGAGCAATGTAATTCCGAAACTGCCTCCACTTATGAGGTACTTAATTTCTCTGCCAATTAGTCTTCTTGATGTTATACCACACATGCTGTAAGTTAACGTAGAATTTCATAAATTTGTATAACAAAATTTATTTACAGAATAGTGGGCTCAGTTGAACAACACGACATCTCAGCTTTAGAGTCATTTAGTAGTTAATTCGGGAAATAAATCAAACTAAACAGTCAATTCAGGCAATAAATCAAGTTTAAACAGTAAATTCAAGCAATAAACACCTATAGAAGGACTGAAAATAGGATCTGCATATGCAGTGTTTGATTTCAGAATAATTAAGTAAAAGTAAACATTTTCTTCACTTTGAGAGATATTCAGGATAATAACTAGTAAATAGAGGATAGAAATCTTGTAGCTAGAGAATCCTGCTATAGAGTTTTAATACACTGAAAGTGAAAAGCTGGAATGAAAGTTTTAAGATGTAATTACACTTTTAATTCGAGAAGTTACATTTTGGAATGATATAGAAAGTCAGTTCATAGGTAGAAATGAACTTAATTTTTGCTTATACAACATATTAAAGTTTAGAGAAGTTTAATAAAGTTTAATGGTTGTTTTTCGAGTAATATATAGAAACTTTGAACACATGGGTAATATAAAATTAACAAGTTGAGATAATATACATAAATTCAAGGATAGAAACTGTATTCAAAATAAAGCTTAATCAAATACAAAGAGTTTCCAGTAAGTTTCATTTAAATTAACGAAGTCATGGGGTCAAGATAAAAGAAAGTAAATTTTTGGTGGCAACGATACTTTCAAGGGAACGATATTTCAGAAATTCATAGTAAATCAAACAAAACAGGTAGCGACTTTAAATTTGCTCAGCAATCGTTTTGGGAGACGTAGAATAATTTAGAGTAGGTTTTACAGATATCAGAAAGTTATTAGCGGGGTCGAATTTGAATTACACAAGACTTTCGAACAAACTGTTAGAAAATAGTAAACATGGCATGCTTAGTATCAAATAAAAGAGTAGTCAATTAGAAGTAAAATAAAAGTTATTTCAGCTTCGTAGCTGCAAAATTGTAGAAGTTATGAACATGTTTTGGAATCTCATAAAATATTTTTTTACGGCCAAACTATTGAAGCTACAAATTTTTTTTTTAATAAGGATCGAAATTAACATTTTTTAATCAACCTAGCTACTGCCATAATTTCAGATCAATAGGAATATTTTTAGTCACCAACGTCATAGGTATGACTAAATCCTCAAGCTTGAGATACATTTGATCAGATCAGGGGACTGCTTACATGGGAAACCGGAAAGAGTAGTGTTCCCACGGGCTTTTGTATATATAGCAGCCATAAGCTTCCCTCACCCCAGTCTTTCAGATTCAGTTAGAGCGTTATTATACTACTTTGTGACGCTAATTGGGTGCGCAGTGGGGCGGATGTAGATTCCAGGCAAGCATGATGAACTTTGAGGCTAGCGTTTGGCGAATCTAGGGCACCTCATGTGACTGTTAATTCATTTAGGGGTCGTGAGGTTGGTCTGTCTCAAATATGTTAATCGTTCCTGCTATTAAAATTCTTTTGGTGATGATTTCCAATGCCATTAAGTTTGTGACTTTATACATTTTTTTGAAGAATATATGGTTCAACAGTTTAAATTTCAATAGTGACTTTTAATAACTTCATACCTTAACTAATTTGAGGCTAGATCAAGTTAGGTGGCAACCGAGTTTCAGTAAAGCACAAACTGTACATCCTGAGGCAACAACACATGGTTGTTAAGGTGATCACAACCCCGGTATATGTTTTCGTCGTACAATGCCCAACCAAAATTGATATTTTTCATTGACTACCATAGAAAACATTCCCTCAAAGTAAATAATTATAACTTTTTGAATTTCTTGATCAAATGTCTGGTTGCTTCAGTCCAAATGACAAGTCATAAATAATAAATAAATTTAAACTGCTGTTTATTGAAAAATGTTCATTGATACTTTCACATATCGCTGTGTACTACAAGAAATGCTTGCTATTTCTTAATGTGATGCTTGATTTTATCTAAAGTAGGGACCAAACTATGTTGACTATATTCTTAGTAAAGCTTGGTGACAACAATGTGGGATCTCAAGTAATTGAAAGAAAAAGAGTTCGTGAAACAGTTCTGATGGATATTAGAGAGGCCAAAAATTAAAGTGCTTATAGGCAATGAAGGATCTTCAAATTGTCAGCGTCTGGTTGAGAAAATTTGAGATTTCCACTCAGTCAAACATGATTCTGCTGCCCCCTGGTGTAGCCGCCTGGGGGAAGTGTCCCAGTTTGCCTCCTCCTTCCACACCAGATCCAACATTGGTAATAGGTACAGTTATTAAAGAGAGATTTCAGCAAAGGTTTATTATATGGAAGGAAAAGACAGTTACATTGGAGTCGAGGTGGGAATAGTTCAAGAAGATAACAAGAAAGGGGGAGAAATTTTTATTCCAAAATAGAAAATAAAGATAAGTATAAAAGCTACACATTGTAATAGGGAGGTAAGGAGGTTAATTAGGTTGGCAAGAAGAGAATACGAGAGTTAAGAGACAAGGCAGTAGGGAATATTTGAAAAAACTAAACGAGGGCTTAACAGCAGCAAAAAAAGGAAGATAAAGTTAATTTTTGTTAAGAATATCATGGGTACAAGGGAACACTGAATGATGCTTCTAGAAATATCTCTGACTATGTTGGAAAACTGAGGGGAAGGGAATGTATTCAGGCAACTGTAGATGGATATAAAATTTCACACTTTTCGAAGGTGTCATTATTGAAAATTGCACTTACTTGTTTACTTTCGGGTTTGCGCTGTGATTTATTTGCTGATAACGCCAACGTTTCGGCCCCAACCTGGAGCCTTCGTCAGGGATTCTGTCTATTTCGCCGACTAGTGCTTTTTTTGATAGACTTGACACTTAATTCATTGTTTATTATCACAGGCAAAGATGATTTTGATTATCCGCCAAAGAATATTTTCTGTTCCAAAGAGGTTTCTGTATTACAGAGCGATCTTGTAGTTGTTACGTGTTCATTTGCTAACACACACTTCCACATTTGGCTTAAACCATAGCCGCCGTCTCTGTTGAAATTGTTCGGATTTTTGTAAATTTCGATGGATTCCCTTATTTTCCTTTCTAAAAAATCCTTTGGCTTTGCTATGATCGTAGTTTTATCCCACTGAATTTTGTGGCATCCTTCTACATGATGTTCCGCCACTGCCGATTTCGTGGTTTGTTCTAGTCTCGAGTGACGAAGGTGTTCTTTCACCCTAACGGAGACTGCGCGGCATGTCTCACCTATGTACACCTAACCACAATCGCAGGGAATCTTATACACACCACTCGATTGTAATGGTGCTCTACAGTCTTTCGCTGACCTTAAAATGCTTCTAACCTTGTTTTTACTGGTGAAGATAGGTAGGACATTGATTTTGGCCAGCACTTTACCTATCCTCTCCGTGACTCCCTTTACATATGGGAGAAGAGCCTTCTTCTTTTGTTTCATTTCTTTTTTGTGGTCGTCCTTAAGCTGTCTGCGTCTCAAAGCACGGGCTATCATCTGACCACTATATCCATTCTGCTGCAGGGCCCAATTAAGATGTTTCTTTTCTTCGTTTATATGGTCAGAATCCACGACTCTCTCAGCCCTATAAAATAAACTATTGATCAATGCTCTTTTTTGAGCAGGGTGATGATGGGACGTAGCATTTAAATAGCGGTCAGAATGTGTAGCTTTTCTGTAGACGGTGTGTGTTAGTTTCCCTTCTTTTCTTTTGACAAGCACATCCAAGAATGCCAGCTGTCCATCCGTTTCCATTTCCATAGTGAACTTTATTTTCGGATGAATACTATTGATATGATCCAGAAAAAAATAATTTGGTTTAGATTCGTGGATGACACATTTGTAGTTTGGCCACATGGAGAAACAGAGTTAAAAGTTTTTCTGGACCATATCAATAGTATTCATCCGAAAATAAAGTTCACTATGGAAATGGAAACGGATGGACAGCTGGCATTCTTGGATGTGCTTGTCAAAAGAAAAGAAGGGAAACTAACACACACCGTCTACAGAAAAGCTACACATTCTGACCGCTATTTAAATGCTACGTCCCATCATCACCCTGCTCAAAAAAGAGCATTGATCAATAGTTTATTTTATAGGGCGGAGAGAGTCGCGGATTCTGATCATATAAAGGAAGAAAAGAAACATCTTAATTGGGCCCTGCGGCAGAATGGATATAGTGGTCAGATGATAGCCCGTGCTTTGAGACGCAGACAGCTTAAGGACGACCACAAAAAAGAAATGAAACAAAAGAAGAAGGCTCTTCTCCCATATGTAAAGGGAGTCACGGAGAGGATAGGTAAAGTGCTGGCCAAAATCAATGTCCTACCTATCTTCACCAGTAAAAACAAGGTTAGAAGCATTTTAAGGTCAGCGAAAGACTGTAGAGCACCATTACAATCGAGTGGTGTGTATAAGATTCCCTGCGATTGTGGTCAGGTGTACATAGGTGAGACATGCTGCGCAGTCTCCGTTAGGGTGAAAGAACATCTTCGTCACTCGAGACTAGAACAAACCACGAAATCGGCAGTGGCGGAACATCATGTAGAAGGATGCCACAAAATTCAGTGGGATAAAACTACGATCATAGCAAAGCCAAAGGATTTTTTAGAAAGGAAAATAAGGGAATCCATCGAAATTTACAAAAATCCAAACAATTTCAACAGAGACGGCGGCTATGGTTTAAGCCAAATGTGGAAGTGTGTGTTAGCAAATGAACACGTAACAACTACAAGATCGCTCCGTAATATAGAAACCTCTTTGGAACAGAAAATATTCTTTGGCGGATAATCAAAATCATCTTTGCCTGTAATAATAAACAGTGAATTAAGTGTCAAGTCTATCAAAAAAAGCACTAGTCGGCGAAATAGACAGAAGCCCTGACGAAGGCTCCAGGTTGGGGCCGAAACGTTGGCGTTATCAGCAAATAAATCGCAGCGCAAACCCGAAAGTAAACAAGTAAGTGCAACTGTAGATGGAGTTACTGAGGATTCAAAAATGGCAGAGTTACAGAGTGACTAGTTTCAGACCGTTAAGGATTAGCATCCTGCGATGGGAGTAAATCAAAGGAGGAGCTTCTCCATTTAAGTAGTAATGAGCAAACTACAAAATTTGAAATAGATCCTGAAGAAATTATGAAGGAACTAATGAAGCTAAAAAGACGTAAAGGAGCCAGTGTTGATAATACTAAAGATGTATTAAGGATAGCATGATATGCTATTCTGCCTTGAAATATTATTTAAATTGAATTTGGAGAGACCGAGCTTGGTGGGAGAGTGGTAGCGCATTCAGAAGGACACGGGTTTGAATCCCCGTCTGGGCATCAAGATTTGGGTTTTCCATAGTTTTCCCAAATCACTCCAGGTGAACGCTGAGATGCTTCCTTCAAAAATTCCTTCCCATTCCTTGCCCCCCAGTCCTTTCCTACCTCTAATTACCTCGACATCGATGAGGGTAAAGCAATAAAAAAAAAAAAGGTTTGGAGCCTTGCTGCTTACCAGAGGACTGGAAAAGTGTGATAGTAGTCCCATTCCATAAAGGAGAGACAATAAATAGGGCTAAAATTGCATGCTGATGAGTCTGACATCAGTGGTAGGTAAATTAATGGAGAGATTGATATGCAACTGCATAAGAAATGTCTGTGAGGAAAGAAGTTTGCAAATTGACAACATGGCTACAAACAAGGGTATTCATTGAAATTCGGCAGGTGACCATGATATTTTAGACGAAATGGAGAAGGGAGGCCAGATTGGTATTGGAGCACTATATGTTTCCAAGGTAAAAACCATTGTAGTGCACGAAAAAGTGACTTGCTGGGAATAGGAATTCTTAAAAGGTATAAAGAAAAGTGCTGTGGAAGGAAATGCAGTTTCAAAATTGGTGGAAGGAAATATGGGAGTTCCACAGTGTTGTTTATTGGCACTATGGCTGTTCATTAATCTAATAAATGATTGGGTTTATTGTTTGTAGTCAGAAGTTAGGTTGTTTGCAGTTGACATAATGATATAGGATCAGAAAGGGAGAAGTGTGTCAACAGCTGCAGGGTGATCTAGACAGGATATCTGGCTAGGCCAACAATTCAGTTCAAATTCGAATGAATGAATGAAGATAGATGCCAGGAAGTGTCAGCTTACCGGGAACATAGATAAAACAAATGGTTGTTTTCGATTATAGGTTGATGAAGTAATTGCTTGTCGAAGATCTTAACTAATATCTTGGCATAATATTTGATAATAAACTCAAGTGGTCAGGTGGTAGGAAAAGGTTTTGGTTTTGAAATCTTTTGTTTATTTGAGAGGGCAAGGAGCGGTTGCAACAGATAAATGAGGGAATTTGGTTACAAAACTTTGGTCAGACCATTGCCTGAAAATGGTGATGTAATATGGGACCATATTTTGGGTTTTAAATGCGGAAGTTGGCAAGGGTGCAAAGGAGGGTAGCTAGATTTGTCTGTGGAAATTAGCACAGACCATAATCCAGAACTGGTATAATAAAGGAGTTCGATAGAAATTCATTGAAAGATAGGATGGGGGTCAAGAAGGTGCAGATAGTGTACAAGGCATATATTGGTGATGATGCATGGAAAGATATCAGTGGAAGAATGAAGAATAGTGCATGGAAGGGAAATGATGACTGTGACCTCATGCTAACCCTCAGTTAAAAACATAAGGGAATGGGTAAAATTTTCTTTTATTGGCAAAGGAGTCTGGGATTGGAATAAATCAGCAAGGAAGTGATGAATAATTTATCAAAAATACTGAAAGAAAGGGTCAACTAGGCGACTAGGGAAATTGTCATTGGAGCACATGGTCTATTGCCGTTAAATTTCATGATGAAACCTAGTCATTCCTCCCCCCTCCCCAAACAAACATACACACACACACACACACACATTAAATGAGACTGAATACATTATGATTTTGTACTGTACTGTACTGCCCTACACTGGTCTTCTGAATTCTTCCACTACTTCTGTAATATGTCATGACAATGTTCTCTACTTCCCTGCTCACTGCTTTGAATATTTCTACTCCCCATGGTAAAACTGTAAACAAAAATAGAACATTTGAGAACTCTCATTGTACCTGATAGTGAATTATTCGGCAAACCATACAAACTAACATTGAAAATTTCTTAAGCAACAGTCTAGTAATTCTCAATGTAAACTGTAATTGGCTTGAAATATTTTTAAATGATATAATTTTCTTTTACCACTAAATTAATAGCCAAAATAACATGAAATAAAACTAAGCATACTAAAATGTTGTAAAATTATTATAAAGTAGTCTAACTGCATTTAATTGTTAAGTAGGTTGAAAGTAATGACATTTCTGCTGTGCTTATTAGTATATACATATAGTTGTGTAGGTATATGAATTCAGAGAGTGATGGTGAAATAAAAGTAAGAAGCAGGCAGCTTAGAACCACATAAATGAAAAAAATGTCAATCCATAGACTCATGTGGGACAATGTGAAACATACATTCAGCAATGCAATTGCTAGAGCACTGGCCTGACATTAAGTCCAGTTCAACTCTGGCACGAGTTTTGTGTTTGTACTCCAATTCTTTGATCTTTGTGTATCTAACTAACTAGGTCTTTAATGATCTTTCTTTTGTGTTTTAATGGCTCACACTTTTTTTTCAGGTTCCAAGAAAACTATTGAAGGAACAGTTGCTTGCATTGGTAGCCAAATAATTGGAGCTATTGCACTAATGAAATTTGGTAATTATAAGAATAAATTATAATAGCTTTTACCTTTCTTTGCTTTAATAATAACACTTGTACTTCAGGGTTTTTAATATCTTACAAAATTTACTTTGTTTCAGGATACATAGATGGCAGCGTAATATCTATTGCAAAAATGACAATGGCAGTGATTGTTACTTCATTAGTGGAAGCAAATACTGATCAAGTTGATAATCTCATCCTTCCATTAATTATGTATTGCATTCTTATTATTTAGAATTAGTGATTGGGCACACTCTATATATTTGTTCTAAAAGGTGGCTAATTCACCTGCTGATTATTTTTTTAAATGTTCTTATTATTTCAAACAATGCATTCCTACTTCATTCAGAAATTTCACTGAAGTTTATTTTGTATATTTTAATTAAACTCCATAATTGAATTAAGTCTACAATTGTATGATGATTTTATACGTTTGGCACATGTTCATGGCTATTTATAAAACTTCTGTATGTGTACGTACTTTGCAATCCAAATTTATGTGGCAGAAGATTAAGTGAAACAAGGAATAATGTAATGTATGATAATACCTTACAGCAGGATGTTTCACATATTGTAATTTGTTAAAATGCTCCGACACTATTTCTCAGTTTTCTGATTTAATGATTTTGTTTATTTATTATTTAAAAAATACAGAAGTGAAAAAAGTATGGAGCTACAACAATTTAATGATTAAAAATAAGCTGCTTGGTCAGCAACATCAGCTACGCTTATGTTAATCAGGCATTCTTATTACAGAAAATTCAATACTTTTCCAACTATTTGTTTTTTCAGAATATACCTGCCATAAGATCAAAGAAGACTTAACATTATTCAGAAAGGATTAAATTAAACTTCGTAGTGAGTACAAAAAATTACATTGTGTTTTATAAAAACAATAATTTGAAATTGAGGTCATTAATATAATAAAAAATTGTATGTTTCACTAGAAAATCTTCTATGTTAGGTATATATGTTAGTTTATATTTAAAACTTTTTATTTTATTCCTAGTTATTAGTTAAAACAATAAAAAAGTTGGTTAATTCATAGTCAAGTATATATTAATAGTATCAAGTGCCTAAATAAAATTTCTCATTTCGATTTATTCAATGTTACATTTGTATAAAAGTAAGATTAACTATATCAAAATTTATTAATTTATTAGTAAATAACATTTTTCTAATTTTACTTTAAAATGTGATTGAAAAATCGATCACTATTTGAATTTTGTGCCTCCTTTATCAGAAAACTCATTGAACGCTCGGTTTTGTTATTTTAATTGTGTTTACGATTTACACTGAAGGAATTCCCGTGTTTCATTTTTTTAGACAACTTTTGTCACCTTATGCTTTTCTTAATGTTTTCACATGGTTGTTTCACAGAATCAGTATTAAAAAATTTCCGTAAAAGTGAGTTGTGTAAGCATTCCTTACAACCTACAATAGTACTAAAGTAAGTTAAAATACTTTCTCTTTGCTTGACTCATGTTATAACTTCACTGGTATTCAAACACAGTCTTCACAAACCATCATTGAAAGTCTTTCGCACACTATACTAGATTGAAAGATTCTCGCATTTCTGAATGCAAACACAATGAAATGTCAATCACACTTGAAATGTTTCTTCTGTTTGTTGTTGCTTTCAATTCATTTCATATTTTTTATTAGTAAAGAATGAGATTATTGTATATTTTAATTTAAATACAGACTGTCTGGATGCTATATAAAATTTCATGCAGTCTCAAAAAAACCTAGTCACAGAGCTTTTTACCAGCTGTATAGTCCACATCTCCCGTATCCACCTAACTTATCCAGGAAAAGGAGATCTACAGTTTAATGTGGAATTCCAACCACAGGGTGTCCTAGCATTTCTCATTAACAAATCAATACTTTGCCAGAGGTAAAATTCAATTTTAAGGCATGTAAAAGTTGCAGCTGAGACCAGGATTACAACCGGGAATCTTCCGTACCTCAATCGCACGCCATAGCCATCTAAGACATTAGGTCCAATTTATAAGTAATGAAAAATATGTGTTCAAACATAATAAAATAAATGTACTCTTTTTCTTTACAATGTACTTTGTTTCCGAAACCAAAAAAGAAGGGTACTACCTTTGTCACAGTATCTGATGGATAGTGTACTGAAATTTTACGAATGCTTTAGAGTTTAGAATGATGCAATCTACATTTTACAGTCATTTGATGAACATGAAAGTGAGGTTGAAAAAATGACATTTTTTAAGGTAGTCGATAACACGAAAACAACATTTGGCCATAAAGAACCGTAAATTTCCGAACTGCCTCCATATGCTTCTCCACATCCACCAGCCTGATACCAATCCATACCATCAAGAAGTAAACCATACTAATGATGGCAGGGAGTCTGCCAAGTGTTAAATGACGTGCGGCGTCGTTTGAATTAACTTCAATTGAGAGAGTTCCAGTGATCAGATAAATATCATTGCGGTAACTCTGGTGACCAATACGAGTCTAGTGTGCCCCGACCTGTATGTGTTACAAAATCATTTGTAGGGCATATATAGTAGGTAAATAAACATTAAATGATATAAAGTTTTAGTGAATATTAACAATACTTGTAGTAAAGAGTGAGTTCTTAAAAAAAAAAGTGTAAAACTGCTTTTAAATTATTTCTGAGCTAGTTTTATGTGCAAAATAAGATGTATGAAATTAGTTTGTGTGATCATGATGATTTGAGTCAGGGTAGTTCTAAAAGGAGATGAGCTATCAAAAGAAAGCTGGTACTTTAATAAAGATTTTAGTCTTAGGAAAAGTCACAAACATTATTTTTAAATGCCTGTGTAGATCTTTCAAGGCATTTATATACCTTAGTTTATCATCATTAATAATTTGCCGTCTTTATTTTTTTGTTAACTTTCATGAATCTTTTAATATAATATTTTAAAATTCAATTTTTTAAAATAACTTTTGCATTTCTTGTCAGTCATAAGAAATACCTTCTTTCAGTTCACATACTTTGTACAAAGGACAAGGGCCTCGTGAAAATCTGACACTCGGAGCTTTTGCAATGGTTAAGGCCACCGCTGCAAGTATGTAGAGAAAGTATAAAACGTTTTTAGTGCATAACAATACATTAAACCCATTCTGCAAGACAATCTCATTCGGTTATGACTAACTGTTCCAATTTTGAAAGTAATTCATATTTGTTGAGGATCTACAATCATAGTTACAGTGCTTTGCCACCATTCATACCAAACTAAAAAGTTATTTTCTAGTGTAATAGAGATGATACGGGTGGCCAGTGATTCTCTGTGTTAGTAAAAACAAAATGATTTGATTTTAAAATGCAGTAATATACAGTACCTGGTAAATGTAATTAAACATGTTATGTACAAGATTTGTGACAATACAACCAATGAGGTCAGTTGATGAGTTTCTAAGAACAACCACATCAAGTATCCATCTATTTTTCCGTACCGTAGATTTCTTTCTAATTTGAACGTTTTGCCACAGAGCTCGCAGCTTTCTCTTCCAGATTCATCCATCCATTTACAAAGGCAGTGGTAATGTACATATCCCACAGATCCCTGAATGAGAAAGAAAAAATAGCCAAGTTATCTGCTTGAGACTAAAATTTATAGCTCCTATTTTGAATCTTATAATTTATTGCATTACGTTTTGTCAGAATTACTTGAATAATAGTATCACTGTCTGTGCAAATCTGGGTAGAGAGAAAAATCAATTATATAATTGAGGGTAAAATAAGACTGAATATGAGTGGAAGCTGAACTAGGTGAAACAACTTTCATTCGATTTTCTTTTTTTAAGTTTATTTTTTACTTTCATTCACCCCCCCCTTTTTCCCCACATTCTAACTATATAATTTCTGTTATGCTGTATCCTATATTATTTTCTGATACAATTCAACATTGTTTCCAAATAATTTTTACTCTGTATTTATTACAAAAGTTATCGTGTGGCATATAGAGTATGGCCATAATTCCAATTCCTTTTTTTAAATCAAAGTTGACTATAAATAAGTATTTAGCTGTAGGAAATGGTTATAAAACATTATTAGGCTTGCAATGAATATTTGGTATTTGGCCTATTCGGTCACTTTTATCCTATTCAGCTGGATGCCGAATATCAAGGTACTATTTGGCCGAATACCAAATACTTAGGGATTTGTTTTTGGCAATTGGATAATTGCCTGAAATAAAATGATCCATTATATGATAGTGTATTTTACTTATAATTACAAAAATAATTGTGTATAATCAACTTCCACAATATAAAAGCAAAACTAACAAAAACATTAGAGATCTGTTTACTTGAATCAACGTAATTGAAATTTAGGAGTTAAAGATTGTGATGCAGAAATACTAATTTTTCTGCATTGTCAGGCAGTAGTTTACTCCTTTTTTTCTTGGAGCCATGCCCAGCTTTAGAGAAAAGCCGCTCCAAATAAATACTGCTTCCTGGCTCGGAGAAGTATTTTGCTGCAAGTTTTGTTAAACATGAAAATTTATTTCTTCTTGCAAGCCACCAAGTATGGATTATCATGCCATGATATATTCTTAATATTTAAATATTTATTTCAGTTGTAACTACATATTTTCCCTTTTGATGTCCCTGTATTGGTTTTACTTTTCTATGCAATAATATCTACAAAGCAATCCATCAAAGATGAGTTAGTACTCTGACTTTGACTCTACTGTTCCGTCCTCATCTTCAACTTAATAGGGGATGAATTCAAACTTCAGCTCTGCTTGTTTCACAGTAAGTCTTTAGATCATCAATCAACATATACTGCCTTGCCCTTACTCTTTGAAGTTGACTTTTGAAAACATTCATTTTGAAGCATGGGTCTAAAGCGGTTGCCAACAAATAATGTTTACTTGTGGTAACGTTTTCAAATCGTTCGTTCATCCCTTATTGCATGACAAGTATCATTTGTCTTAACTTGAGTGTTAGCTCATGCTAGTTTTATCACAGTATCATATTGGGCTAACAATATACGGAATGATTTCAGAAAGGCGTGTGTATCCGGAACTTGGGATTTTTGTTAGTTCTCAAATGGTTGTAGTAATTTCAAAAATTGTTCCTTAAGTTCCCATTTTACAGCAGTCAATTTGGCAATATTTCAGTCCCTGAGATAGGGAGTAAATGGGATGTTTTTGTTCCATTAGCCTTGCAAGCATTTAATAGGTGAAATTCCACCGTGTACTGACATCTTTCACCAATGCATGCTCTGAGGGATTCAATTCATTTTGGACTGTATGCAATTTGGGCTTCATAAAGATATCCCTGTTGCTTATCTGTTGTAAGAAAGCTCTACCATCTTCACACCTCGTGGAAAGGGATTTTAGTGCAGTAACCGATATTCATAAGAAAAAAAAGGAATCTGTCATAAATAACTCAACATTGATATTTGAGACCATACTTCAAGCATGTCAAAACAGGCTCATAGTGGTAGGAGGTAACCATACTTAAAAAAGGTGGGCGAGAGACAAGCACAGCAACACAGATTCTGGCTTCAAGCTGGCTGAATACTTTTGCTGAATATTTGGCTATTTGGCCAGGAAAGCTGCAGAATATTCGGTATTCGGCATATACTATTCCTTGCAGGTATAATCATTATATACAAGCAAACAAAAATCACTGTGATTGTAACATTAATCGTTGACTAGTTACAGTTTATAACATTTACCAAATCTTATGATGGATGATGTGCATAACTGTGGAGTAAGGCATTTAAACAGTCTATTGAATCACTGTAGTCTTCTTGAAATCTGGGAATCACGTAGCCATATGCTTCAATACATCTGAACCATTTGATTGGTGTTACTTCAAATATAAAATCATCATTTGAACTATTTGCACTGCCTTTGCATTTCTGGGGTGTGAGACAAGGTTGTAGTCTATCCCCGTTAATATTCAACTTGTATGTAGAAGAAGCAATGAAGAAAGTCAAAGAAAAATTTCCATGTGGCATAAGTTTACAGGGAGAAAAAATCAGTATGCTACGATTTGCTGACGACATTGTCTTATTAGCAGAGAGGGCTGAGGATATTGAGAAGTTATTGAATGGCATGAACAAAATACTGAAGGAAGATTTTGGACTGAATATAAATCAAAGTAAAACAAAAGTGATGAAATGTAGCAGAAATGACACCAACACTAGCAGATTAAATATAAAAATAGGATCTGATGCAATAGGAGAAGTGAGTGAGTTCTGTTACTTGGGAAGCAAAATTACAACCGATGGCCGAAGCAGGAATGATGTTAAAAGCAGAATAGGACTAGCAAAAAGAGCTTTCATGAAAAAGAGAAACCTTTTAGTTTCAAATATTGATCTAGGAATTAGAAAGAATTTCTTAAAACTCTATGTGTGGAGCACAGCACTTTACGGTAGCGAAACATGGACTTTAGGAATACCGGAAAGAAAAAAACTTGAAGCATTTGAAATGTGGTGCTACAGAAGAATGCTGAAAATTAGGTGGACAGACAAAGTAAGAAATGAACGAGTTTTAGAAATGATGGGTGAGAAAAGAAGTTTATGGAAGAAGCTTACAGGAAGAAGAGACAGGCTGGTAGGTCATATTTTGAGACATGCTGGATTGGTTAATTTGTTAGTGGAGGGAACAGTTGAAGGTAAGAACTGCAGAGGTAGACAGAGATTAGAATATATGAAGCAGATAATTGAGGACGTGGATTGTAAGGGGTATGTAGAAATGAAGAGGTTAGCACAGGATAGGAAGGGATGGAGGATTGCATCAAACCAGTCTAAAGACTGACGACAGCAAAAAAAAAAAAAAAATGAAATTACCAAGTAGAATAAGCAAGTAATGTCCCCTTTCCTTTTTCTGTATCATTGATTGTCTTCTTGCTAATAAAAATTTACCTGCAAAATGGAACGTGTATGCACACAAACAACATTAATACCATGATTAGCAATAAGTCAATTATTTTACGCTAGTTAGTTATTACACTATTGCTAGGGTTATTCAGAATGCTTCAAATCATCAGGGAGTAAATAATGATGCCCACCTCCCTTCAAAGAAAGCTGGATTTGAGGACCCTACGTCAAAGGTTCTGGTTTGCACACTGAAAGAACGGACAAACGACAAATTTATTACAAATCTAACTGCATGAATTCAAAATCATGGGTATCATCAACATCGGATAATAATACCATTGTGTTAAAATGTGTATGGTTCTTATTGTAATTAGTTCTTAGCACAACAATTTTAAATTACAGAAGTGTCTCTAGAAATAACATTTTATTAAATAAAAATAAAGCATTATATCTAGGTGAGCTTATGTTCTATTGGATAATGGTGGCAATGAAACTGCTGTTAAGCAATGGAAATTTGATGGTATAGGGAAACAACCTATAACTTACAATTTACCACAGATAGGCAAGAGGGCCAGATGAACCAAAGGAAAAGAAAACACTTTGCCATATATAGAAGGGGAAAGATGTGTACATATCCAGACCTGATTACACCACCAGTGGCGGCACGAAGTTTAAAAACAATAATTGTGGGCAGAATAATGTTTGATAATCAGTTAAGGCAATTATTAAAAATATATATAATCTGTTACAAGAGAGAAGAGTAAGTTAATAAAATTAGAAAGATATGAAAAATATAATTTATGTAGTTCATGGAAGCCAACCAGGAGCACATTAGTATTTGTGGCAAGTTTCATTTTCTTTTGAGCTCAACCTCTTCTGTCCAAAGGGTACAGTGTTTAATTTTGGATTATTTGTCTCAGTTTATCCCATGTGTCATAGTCCGAGAGCTGTTAAAAATTTAGGGTAGGTATTTGAGGCACTGTGAAAATTTGTATAACTTTTCCTTTGTCATTTCTGAGTACAAAACTGAAGACCTGACTAAAGGATATTGGGGCATAATCCACATTTGAATTTTTAACTTTGTAAATTTTTATTTACAAAAATGTCCTTGAGGCATTTTGAAATTTTAATACCTTCAAATTTGGTATGTAAAAAAATTAAAAATAAATAAACCTGATTAGTTAATTGGGGTTTAAATATTGCCAGACCATTTCAAAATTGTATTCTTTAAATTTTGAAAAATATATACGAGGCTTGCTGAGATTTACACAGGGTAATATTTACACCTAGAAATAAATAATTCTGAAAAGACAGGCGATTTAGGTGGGACTTTACACCTGCCAGGTGATCGGAAATGTTATATGATAGCTCGAGTGAATTGTATATTGGTGGCCGGCTGATTTGAAATGTGTTGTAGTGCGATTGGCTCTCACCAGAACATGTGATTCCTAGCAAGCATGCAGTTGTCTAAAATCATTTTGGAGCACGTTCATAGTAAATCGTGTAGATATAAAAGTGTTATTTTGTTTATGTATACATAAATAAAATAGAAATCCTTCAATCGTATGGTAGCTGCAACAGTGGCATGGGCGCCGGGAGGGGGGTGCACTTGCACCCCCCTGCAATGAAAGAAAATACACAGAAAAAGATTAAGAAACAAAAATTTTATTATTAAAAAATTCACTGTTTGAATAATAACTTAAGATGGCTAGGTTGTTGTACAAATTTCTTCAACACCTCGTCAATAAATTCAGTATCCTTAGCTAATAAGTAATAAGTGTTGTATATAATGTATATTTTAAAAAAAAAAAAACCAGATGCACCCCCCTTAAAGTAATCCTGCCGGCGCCCATGAACAGTGACCATACCTATTTATGATCTCAACAACTTTTCGAGAACTCTTTACACTTTTTAGCATCATAGCTAGTGTAATATGTTTGTTTGTTTTAATTTTCGCATGTGGAACATTAGATATTAAATCTTCAGTCAATGAAGAAATTTTCTTTTCACAATCATTTTTTGTTTTACCTTTCAGTAAATCAGAAGTTTTCAAATTTTCCAGTAATGGTCTCTCTTCCATATCAAAATTTTTTCGTCGTAAAATTAAAGTAGCTTTTAGGAGAATGTCTTTTTCTTCTGTTAATGATAATAGTTCGTCATTAACACAATAACCTTTTGGGCCAACAATTTTTTTATGCACAAATATAATTTGCAGTCTTTCTTTACATTTTTTGTATTAATTTTGATTCAAAATGAGCTTTACTGAATGTGCTATCATATTTGTCACCCTTCTTTGTAGCAATGTTTCTAATTATATCCAAATAAGTTCTACATGATGAACTGAAATAATAAAATGTTTGGTATATTGAAGAATATTTTCATTAATAAAACAGCAATATTCTTCGGAAGTTTCTTGCTGTAGGTTTACATTTTTGTTGTAATTCGTTTCCAGTTTTACTTGATACTCTTGCAATTTATTGAAATATTTTATTTGGCAGATTCGATGATTGTTTATAGAATCTGAAATTTGAACTCTTTTTAATAAAATTGAGCATTCTTGATATACTCTTTCTACGACATGAAAGTTTTTTTTCAAAACCTCCTTATCGAGAGCATCTTGCAAAAAAAAAAAAAAGTTGATTTGCTGAACCCTCAAAATCTTCTAATTCATTTTCTTTTAAATTTCTGCTTGGTGTCCCAGCAATACATTCTATATTACCAACGTTGTTTCAAGATGCTGATGCTTGACCCATACTTTGCTGACTGGCTGTATGTTCTTTGGATAGTTAAATATCGATAAAAATTTATATTGCAGAAAAAATATATCACAGGAAAAAAATTAAACAATAGTATACGCATATATAAATATGCTATAGTCGGTATAATGAGTCTTAAAGTATTTATTATTTCAGTATATTATTATGCATAGTAAAAAGTAAAATTATACTATACATAATGATGAAGGAAAATCAGATTTTTGAGATGCGTCTTCGTCATAATATTGCTTCATTATAGCAAAGAAACTTTTGTTGCAAGATGAGTGGTAACCCTCTTTTATGTTAATGATGGGTGGTAAAATAACAACTTTATATTTTAACCTATGTTTTTGCTGAATTTCCAACACATTGCGGCTTTTTTAAAAAGTTTTTTTTTTCACTAAAAACAATAATTCTTCCTTTAGATTTTGAGCAAATAACACAAACTAAATGTTGAACTTCCACGATAAATACATATATTATTATTTTATTTATATATACATAAACAGAATAGCACTTTTATAACTACACCTATTACTACGAATGTGCTCCAAAATGATTTTAAACAACTGCATGCTTCCTATGACTCTCGTCGTCTGGCGAGAGCCAATCACACCGCAACATGTTTCAAAACAGCTGGCCACCAATATACAATTCACTTGCACTATCATATAAAATTTCCGATCACCTGGTGGGTGTAAAATCCCACCCTAGGTGTAAATATTATCCTGTGTAAATCTTAGTGTGCCTCAAATATATTTTTCAAAATTTAAGAAATACAATTTTGAAATGGCCTGGCAATATTTAAAGTCTGACTAAATAATCTGGATTATTTACTTTTAATTTTTTTTACGTACCAAATTTGAAGGTATTAAAATTTCAAAATGCCTCAAGGACATTTTTTGTAAATAAAAATTTGCAAAGTTAATCATTCAAAGGTGGACTTATGCCCCAATACCCTTCAGCCAGATCTTAGATTTTGTACTCAGAAATTACAAAGGAAGTGTTATACAAATTTTCACGGTGCCTCAAATACCTATCATAAATTTTTAATAATTCTCGGACTATCTCTAACTTCTTCCAAAAGAGATCTGTCAAAAGCATCTTTGGGTTTTAATCCCAGCAAATGAAGGTCTTCTTTGATATTCACGAACCAGGGCATTATACTTTTGGGTAGTGCCAAATATACAATTTATTGAATACAATTGTGAGGCTGAGATGGAGGCATTGCTTGGAAGAGTTATTAGCTCTGTCATGGGGGGGGGGGGAGGTTGTGCCTGTTGTCATCTTAGGTAGATGGGGCTTCACTAGGCATAAATAGAAGGGGGAGGAAACACTTTCTGAATTGTTAGCTAAAACTGTACTGACTTCCAATTATGATACATTAGTACTGTGCCAATTATTTTTTTTATTTTTTAGGTTAGAGGCTGTTGGTGAGGGGATAAAACTATAAGACCAAGGGATACTAAATACAGCGCCATAGTGGGAGAAAACATAAATACTAAAGAAATAATTGAGGCTGATGAAACAATGAAAGGGAGGGAGGGTTACAGCAAGGATGCTGAAGAGTAATGTTGAACTTGTAACAAAAACAGTTACCGGCGCGCGGAAATGATTATACCTGTATACAGCATTGAGTGTACCCACAGAAGCTTGTCACACAAGCCGTGTGCAAATCTCCCCCACCACCGTGACACAGCATGGAAGATGGAAGAAAGAATGCATATCTGAACATACTGCTACAAGGTTTTTACCTCAAATTCAAATTTGTTAAGACACTGCCGTGACAATCCATCAAGTTCAGACTGAAAGTGGAGAGGAAGTGCTTGTGTATGAGAAATGTGGTAAAGCCAGTCAAGCCTTAATCGCCACCAGAGCTACACAGAAACTCACAATCAACATGCAACCAGAAGTTTGCAACAGATTTATTCTTTATAGAAATAGGTTCATCCTTAGAATACGTGACTCAATGGCCCGAGACAACTAACGGGAGTCTTTACCTGTCACATATTTACCTTGGCTGGAAGCAGTTTTTCATTCAATCAAATGATAGATTCTTCAACCAACGAGATGAGAGTTTGAATGGAAAGATATTTGAGCTTGTAGAACCAGAGAAATCACTTGATTTGGGGAGAGTAAATTTTTGATTGTATGAAAAACTGCTTCCAGCCAAGGTAAACATGTGACAGGTAAAGACCCGCTTTACTTGTATCAGGCCTTCGAGTCATGTATTCTAAGGATGACCCTAATAATAATAATTGATAACATTGCGATGGAGGGCCCCCTCCAGTGGCAATCGCCCTACACACCACCCTTTCTCCTTTCCTCTTCCAACCTCCTTTTGCCTTTACCAATTTTTACTTTAAATTCCGTCTGTTTCCCGTAAATTATTAATTACTTCTATTGGTAATTTATTCCAGTCCCTCACACCCTTTCCTATGAAAGAAATTTTTTTTCCACACCCTTGTGCCTGAAGTCAAGAACCGGCTTGTGGTCATGGTCAACCTTACCCTTCCAAGCAGCTCTCTTAATTTTCCCACCAATATCTTTCCATGCTTCATCACCAGTATAAGCTTTGTATGCCCCCATGGTTCTCTTCACCCTCCTCCTATTCTCCAATGAATCCCACTCCAGTTCCTTTATCATATTAGTTACCGATTGTGTTCTGTGGTAATTTCCAGAGATAAATCTGACAGCCCTCCTCTGCACCCCCTCCAACTCCTGTATTTGATACCCAAAATGTGGATCTGAAACTATACCACCATATTCCAGCCAGCAGTGGTCTGACCAAAGTTTTGTAACCCAATTTCCTTACTTCTGTAGTGCATCCCCTCATCACTCTTCCCAACAGGTGAAGGATTTTGAACCCTTTTGTGACAGAACAGAAACATTTCATAAGAAAGCTATATTTTTGTGCCATGAAATTAAACAAAAATCGGTATATTTACTCCTATAGCAAAGAAATGTAAGTTGCCATGGTGATAAGAAATAAAGAGATAGCTAGAGGTTAGCGACATAAAGACCGAACGGTTGCTTTGAAACCATTTAATTGCTGAAGAACCTTGCATTCCTCGAATACTAAAAGTCCGATGTAGTTCCCAGAGGAATATGAGTTGTTAATAATAAACAATATATTTTGAAAGCAAAATAACTGAGTTATTTATAATTATAACCAGTCATACGATTCTTTCCCTACTACCTGTCCAATGTGTCCTGCCCAGTTTAGTTTGCTATCAAATGTTATGTCAAGGTATTTACATTTTGAGTCTTCAATAAGTAGCTCCTTCCTCACTTAACAATCATAATCAACCTTTAGCTTTTTATCTGTGTACCTAATAAGTTCGCTCTTCTTTGCATTTATCTTCATACCATGTTGACTCACCTAGCTAGTTATTCTATCTAGATCACCCTACAGCTGTTTACAGTCTTCTATTGTTTGATCCTTTTATATAGCATTATGTCATCCGCAAACAATCAAACTTCTGACAGTAAACCAATTACACAATCATTCATTAGAATAATGAATAACAATGGTCCCAACTACCCTGTGGGACTCCCATGTTCACTCCTACTTCTTTTGATACTGCATTTCCTACCCTAACTTTTTGCTTTCTATCTTTTAGGAATTCTTCTACCCAGAAAATCACCTTTTTATCAACTCCAATAGGTTTTACATTATTTAGCACCATTTTATGGCTCGCTCTGTCAAAGGCCTTTGAAAGATCTAGTGTTACACTATAAACTTGATCTCCCCTGTCAATTTCATCAGAAATATCTTGCATGTAGCCTACTAATTAAGATTCACATGAATATACTTGTCTAAAGCCAAGTTTCCAACTTGAAAACTGCTTACTTTTCTCACAGACACTTCTAATATGGTTGCATATTAATCTCCCCATTAATTTACCTACCACTGATGTCAAGCTGATTGGTCTATAGTTTTCAACCCTGTTTGTCACCCCTCTATAGACGGGTACTACTATCACACTTTTCCAGTCCTCTGGTAAACAACAAGTATCCAGACTCAGTTTAAATAATGTTTCAAGGTAAGGTACAATGTCCCATTCTACTATCTTTAAGACATCTGTAGTAATATTATCAACACCGGCCCCTTAATGCTTTTTTTTTTAGATTTCTTAGTTCCTTCATGATATCTTCATATTTAATTTCAAATTTTCTAATCTGCTCACCTCCAACTGTACAGATAGGCTTGTTTTCAGATATAACCCCTGAATTATTGTCCCTAATGGTCTCACTGAACCATTTACTTAATAACTCCGCCTTTTTGAAGTACTCAATTACTTCTTCTCTGTCCTTATCTATAATTGTCTCAATACCCTCTCTTTTCCTCAGTTTCCTGATATAGCTATAGAAATTTCTAGATGCATTAGTCAGAGGTTGCCATGCACCAATAATATTCTTCATAAACTCATCCTTAGCCAGTTTTTTTTTTTTTTTTTTTTTTTTTTTTTTTACATTATTAATTCCTTGGCTAGTTGTTTGACTTCCCTACAGCCTTACTGTTTCTTAACTCTGTGGTGTTCTCGTCTCACCAATCTCTCTAACCTCCTCACCCCCCTGTTATAGTATGAAGGTTCTGTACTTCTCTTTATTCTCCGTTTTGGAATAAACATTTCTTCAGCCTTTTTTTTTATTATTTCCTTTAACTCTTCCCACTTTGTCTGCACTAAACTTGTTCCATTCTTCCATTTAATAAAAGCAACCCTGAAATATCTTTTCAGAACCAAGATTTGTGTCTTTTATCTTCATCATTCTCCAGCTCCAATCTCCCGGGTGTTGGTCACGATCTCTCTCCACTTTATCCTGTTCATGAATAGTTGTTCATGAACAGTCTTCTAATCAAGTCCTAAGTCTTCTATATGCATCTTGATTTGGTCTATCCATTTCTTTTTGGGCCTTCTCACACGTTTTTTACTGTGGATGTTCATATTTAAGTAGGCATTTGCTCTTCTTTCTTCCTCCATCCTTTGGTCATGTCCATACCACCTCAGGCGAGAACATGGTAAGGATTTTGCCACACTGATGTTTATACCAGCCTCTACATGATTGATTTCATTTTTTACTTTGTCCTTTTGTGTTTTCTGAAGCATGGTACACAAAAATTCATTTCAGAAGCTTCAAGTCTACTATTGTCTGTTTTGGACAGGGTACAAGTGCATAAGTCAGTATGGGGATGTAATATGTTTTGAATAGTGTATGTTTGCATTTTCTGGGAACTTTGTTTTCCCACAATAGAGTTCTCACCTGGTCATAGAAGACTGCTGCATTATTATTTCTTTTTGTAATTTCACATTTACTGGTGGTTATCTTTACTTAGAGTGCTGGTCAACATTTTGTAGTTGTTGGTTGTTTAGGTAAATCTTCACACTGGAATTCCCTGTTGCCATGACTACCATCTTACTCTGGCTTCGGTCCATACTCCACAAACAACTTATTCCAAGCATCCAGCTTCTCTTGCACCTCTTCTGCACTTTCACCCAAATCATTACATCATCAGCAAAGACTAGGACTTTTGTTTCTTTCCCATACACTTCTTTGCAATTCTTCAAGATGTCATCCATCACAGCAATGAAGAGTAGGGGTGACAGAGCACTGCCCTATTGTACTACTCTTCTAGTCTCAAACCACTTGCTTTCTCCATTACTTCTTGGCACACAGGCTTTTGTGTTTTCATACAGCATTTTGATCTTGCTGATTAAGGATCCTGGTACCTTCCTTCGTTCTAGACAATCTCAAATTTTTGCTACTGCTATGCTATCATAGGCCTTTTTGACATCAAGGAACACAATGATGATTTCCTTACCCCCCCTTTTTTATAATTGTATCTATTTCCCCCTTCAATTATGGCCACTGGTTTACTGAATCCCCTTATATCCATCACAACTGCATTATGATCACTTATTCCTTCAGTTACGTGACACCTCATTAGGTTATCATCCGGCTTTTTTAGGAAAATATCCAACATGTTTGGTTCCCTTGCTTTTGCTGAACCACCCATGTGTTCTATATAGAATTAATGTGTTGCAAACTTACTGGTTACATGTTGATTGTGAGTTTCTGTGTACCTCTGGTGGCAATTAAGGCTTGAATGGCTAGCAACTCCTTTACCATATTTCTCACACACAAACTCTTTCTCTCTACTTTGTCTGAACTTGATGGATGTCACGACAAGGTCTTAACAATTTTGAATTAAAGTTAAAAACCTTGTAACAGTACGTGCAGATATGCATATTTTCTTCCATCTTCCGTGCTGTTACAGGGTGGTGGGAAGATTTGCACATGGCATCAATAATTTTTTTTAAAAAAAAGCTACACTATTCCACAGTATAAAGCATGTTTAGCTGCTAATTACAAGTCTGCTTTACAATCCACAACAGTGTTAGAAGTAAGAATATAATTAATTCTATCAAATATCATTGCAACCAAGGAACCCATGTGCATTAAACATAATAACATAATTATCATAATTCCATCAAACTACTTGTTATAGTGAACCACAGAAATAACTAATTTAAGAGAGTTCTTTACTTTTTTGCTCTTTTGCACAGAATACAAATATCCAGTTGCGTAGCTAGGTTAACAAGGGTCCTAGAGTAAAAATAATAATAATAATTAAATTGGGGCCCTCAGGCCAGATGGGTGACTTTTTTAGATCTACCAAGTCTTGTTACATTTGCTGACAGGGGCCTCCCTGAGCTGAGCATGGGGGCTCCCTAAGGTTGGGGGCCCAGTGAACAGCACCGCCTAGCCCTCCAATAGCTACGCCACTCCAAGTATCCCATGAATTTTGATTTGTTGAGAAGTTGATCTATCTCTTTTATGAAATTACAAAAGCCACAGAATTGGCCATATTCTCCAAAACTGAAATCTTTCACGTTCCATGCAGGGGCGTAGCTACTATGGGGCTAGGCGGTGCGGTGCACCGGGGCCCCTACGCTCAGGGGGCCCCCCAAGAGCAGTTCAGAGGGCCCGCGGGCCTTCATAACAAACTGGCGACATTTTTTTTTAGCTCTACCGTCGTCTAAGGGGGCCCCTGAGACATAGGGAGCACCCTTATTGCTCATGGGGCCTCCAACCACTACTCAGGGGGTCCCAACCACTGATCAGGGGGCCCCAAGCACAACTCAGGGGCCCCCAGCCTCAGCTCAGGGGGCCCCTACCAGTAACACAAAGCAAAAAAAGGGTCGCCCGTCTTGGACTGAGGGCCCAAAATAAATTTTTTGCACCGGGGCCCTTGTTGACCTAGCTACGCCACTGGTTCCATGCTTCTAATTCTCACATACACGTCTCGTCAATTTTTACCGAGCGATTAACACACTGGTCTCACATTCTGGAGGACGGCGCGGCGGTTCTAATCCCCGTCGGGGCATCCAGACTTGGGTTTTCTACGGTTTCCCCAAATCATTCCCGGCGATTGCCGGGATGCTCCCTTAAAATGGGCCATGGCCAAATTTCTTCCCGTTCCTAGTCCACAGTCCCATCCCGCCTCCAATGATCTCGACGTCGACGAGGCGTGAAGCCACAAGTAAAAAAAAAAAGTTCTTTTTTACGTCTCTTCCGCGTGGCGGGTAGTGGGGAAACTTGTGCACGGCATCGAGTGTACCCATAGACGCTCGTGTCCTGGGCGGCAGCTTCAGGAGGGAGGCAAAATCGTGTTTGGCCAATGTAGCTCGTGGCGATCACCTTTTTATTTATCTATTTTTAGCTCTACTACTGGCCGGTGGGTGGCGGCAATGGGGTGGCCACTGATGACAATTGGAGCACGGCGGCAATCTCTCAGTTTTTGCTCCGGCTCGGAAAATTCCCAAATCCGCCACTGACTAACAATAGGAGTAGCCTATAATGCACAATCAACAAGTTGTTATAGGGGCAGAGGCATGGCTAAACACAGGAGTACTAGACAATAAGTTTATCCCTGATGGTTATAGAGTTCGCCTCAGAGACATAGGAACAATTGACAGCTGTGTACCTGATACATCTAACAGTTATCACAGATTTATTGAAGTCGTCAATTTATCATCAAATAAAATTGACATGGATACAGAAAAGAACAGAATACTGGTTGTAATACGGAATGTGATCAGTCTGACAAACAGTTCTTTCAAAGCGGTGACTGTGAAACGGGTGATGTGGTGCTGAATTGTGTGGATGTAGCCAGGTGAATGAACTTAATGACTTCTAGGAGGAGGTATGGTTTAGTCCAGTAACGGGGTAGTTTTACCTTGTATTATATCACGTAGCAGATTTTTTTTCTCTCCTTATCTTGTATATATTGGTGCGAGTATGCAGAAACCAAGTTTTCGACCTCTGACTCCCTCGGCACAAAAAAGTAAAAAAGTTTGGTACTTATTCAGTTTTTGTCTATAACTTCTTCCTGAAGTACTTCCTTTCCAGTTTGAGAGGACAAAATTTCCTACAACTTTTGTAGTACAAAGTTTTTTCTAAACACAAAACTAAGCCAGCTACAGTTCTTGGAATATCAGCAAAAGTTCACACTTTTTCGAAAATTTGGTTTTTTACCTACTTTGTCACTAAAAATTACCTGAAACCCCTGTACAGCGTCGGCCTTAGTCATTGCGAGGCCCTTGTCCTTCGTACAAAATATATTAATTGTAGGTATTTCTGATGATCAACGAAAAATGCAAACATCATAAAAATAAACTGTGAGTTTTAAAATATTATATTAGAAGTTATTAAAAGTTAACAAACATAAATATGACAAATCATTAACAATAAACTGAAGTACGTTAAGGCCTTTGAAGATATACGCGGGGATTTAAAAATGATGTTTGCGCCTTTTCCTGAGACTAAAATATTGAATTAAGGCACAAGAATCTAATGAATGAGCTATTTCATTTTCAATTCAAAGAATACAAAGGGCTGAAAACCAATCTTGTGTCATCGAATTCCTCAAATATGTTTTAATATTTTTTAACTATGAAAAACTTCTTTCTGCGGACGCAACTGTATTACGTGTGGCGGCAATAATTCTCAAGACTACTTCAATAATGGGGTACACTTCAGTAATTCAATTAATGTTTTTTCTATTATTTATGTCATCACTGAGATACCACCATCGTTTTCTTCATACAGTTCTTGTCCATCAATATCAGATGTTTCCCCTGCTATAATACGAATGTGACATTCAATAAATCTAATAGAGAAATTTTGATTGGTTAGTAATTAATATATACTTTACCATCAATTAACCAACTTTATTGTTACCACTAATAGCAGAAGATAAAATAATCTTTTCAAACATAATCTTTAATCAACTCTGGTAGCTGCGCGAGGCCCCTCCAAGAGCGAGGCCCTGGGCGATTGCCCTGTTCGCCACCCCCAAAGGCCGTCTCTGCCCCTGTATATCTAATTGATATATATGCATTTCTGTATGAAATATATATATATATATATATATATATATATACACTGTACTATGATTACTGATGGACAGTTCAGTAATCATATGGCATTGTTGACCGGGGAATCCCGTAGGATTGTTCAGCCGCCAGATAATAGTCTTTTCGATTCGGCGCGCAATGCACTCCCTTGTGACTATCTAACCTAACCAGGTAATAGGGTATAGGGAATCTACAGCTTAACGTGGAATCCGAACCACAGAAGCGTTTTGGCACACTTCAATTTCACACCAAGTTGTGGCAGAGCTGAAGGTCGGTTTAATGGCCTTTGAAAATCACAGGTGAGACCGGGATTTCGATATCCAGTCAAACGCCTTAACCATTTACATGTCTTAAATATTAGAATTTCCGAACACAAATGTAAAGGGTTTTTCAAAATACATTTCATTGAGTTGTCCTTTTGTTTGTGGGTAAATAAATGATAAATTGTGAAACATTAAAGTTTTGATTTTTATAAATGCAAAAGGTATACCTTCAAGATTATTAATTATAAAATCATATTAATTAAATTTGAAATATAATGATTACTTCTCCTTGCGCATCTGATCCTATTTTTTAATTTAATCCACTATTACTGCTATCATTTCTACTACATTTAATCACTTCTGTCTTGATTTGGTTTGTATTTAGTCCAAAACTTTCCCTCAGTATTTTATTGATGACATTCAGTAATTTCTCAATACCCTCAGTCTGTTCTGCTAACAGAATAATGTTAGCAGCAAATCGTGACATATTGATTTATTTTTTTCCCCCTCCTCGTAGCCTTAACCCACATTCAAATTTTTCTTCCACTTTCTTTATTGCCTCCTCTACATGTAAACTGAATATTGACGAAGGTAAACTACAACCTTTTGAATTACGCATGTATCTCATGATTATCTATTTTTCTACTATTATAGCTACTCGATTCTTATATAGATTAAAAGGTATTCTTCTATCTCGGTATTTTACATATGACTTCATTAAAAATTTTAACATCTTGTTCCACTTAACATTATCAAAAGCTTTTTCTAAATAACAAACTCCATAAAAGTATTTTTGTTTTTCTAGATCCACCTTTCAACTATTAATCTCAAAGCCAGAATTGCTTCTCTTATACTGCAGTTTTTCCTAAACCCAAACTGATCTACGCCTACTATCCTTTCTACTATTCTTTCTATTCTTCTGTATATTTTCCTGGTCAGTAATTTTGAAGCATGTGAGGCTGGGATTGTGGTGCAATAAATCTTACATTTGTCAGCATGTGCTTTCTTCAGAATTGTGAAGACGATACATTTATTAAAAACAGTAGGAATCTCTCCTGTTTCGTAATTAACCTTAAATATACGACGCACAGATTGGTAACAACGCAGAAAGCAAAAGTTATAATTATGTGCTGGGATGTAACGTCAGGAGCTCTGATTGCCCTTTCAAGTCACGTGACTCTTCTGCATTTTTTATTAATTGAAATAATATGTTTTTAACTCTTTGCGAGCAAATAAAGTTGATTTTCGGTTTCCTTAAAACTTTCTCTGTCTATTTCAATTAAAGTTTCATAGTTTAGTGTCAAGTACCACTCTGGTGCTCTTCAAACACGGTTTTGCTGCCCCCCTTAAATTTCGGTTCGGGGCAAGCACCCCGGTTTGCCCCCCTTCCCCTAGATCGGGCTCTGCATGAAGGGTTCACTTCAAACAGAATGACAAACATGCACCTCATAGTGCTAGTATGACCCCTATGGGGATAGCTCGGGCAATTCACTGGTTTTTTGAAAGCGATTGACAGTGCAACTGATTATATTTGTGAAAAAGATATTTGCTTCTAATATTCACTATCGTTTGATCTCTTATGAAGTTTTTATTTGCGACTTGTGATTTGTATCAATATCATTCGCTAAATAAATCATAAAGTACGAGTATCGTCTCTAGAATTTCGTTAATACAAGAACGATACTGAATAGTGCCAGTTAAAATCAGAAACAATCTGCATCAGTGAATAGATAGTAAACAAATAAAAACGAAGATTATTCCTTGGCATAAATCCTCCTACGAGTGCCACAATTAAGTCGCAAATCACATGTACGTTTTATATACACCGACCGCAAGTCAATAATCTGTATGCTATGGTAATCAACTACTGCTTAAAACTGTGGGTAGGTATAGGAGTTCAGCCCGGAGTCTAGTCAAATAACTGACTGATACGTAATCATGAGAATTCTATGAAGGCTTATTAGACGATGAGTATCAGAGGCGAGGGCCTTGCTTTCGGGAGGGCGCAGGTTTAAGTCGTCGTCCGGCCACCTAGAATTCGGTTGTACATGGTTTTCCGAAATCACTTCAGGGGGCAGGCGAATGCCGGGTTGGTTCCTTCAAAAGGCCATTGCCGAATTCCTTGTTCCCAGTCCCATCTCGCCTCTGATGACGTCGACGAGGCGTGAAGAAATAAGTAAAAGAAATTTTTCATGTAAGATACGAAACAGAGAATTTTATTAAAAAGTCGGAGAAAGTTTACAGGAAATGTAAGTAATCACGAAATATATCAGTATGCACTTATCACTAGTCACCCACACTGCCCATGTAATGGGCTTTACTCTAGTGAAATGCTAAAAACTCTGCAAAAAAGAAGGAAAATTTAGCACTTTGTACAACCAGTTGGCTGAAGATAATGTGAAGTTTTACAAATAGTTACGAATGTGTCAGGACGAGTTAATACATCCGTTACTTTACCTTGAAAGAGATACGATCAAAACGAAAACCAATTTTCGAAAAACTATAACACCGTCTGAAACATTAGCTGTTTGTATAAGTTAAATATAAAAAAAAAACAATTTCATCTTACAGTTACGATTTGATTAAGTAATAGCTTTCTTTATACAGAACTGAATAAACTAATGCAACAAAAACTAAAACTACAAATATCAATTCTTACAGAAATATAAAAAAATAATTGAAACCCTGAGCTAGGTAATAATTCTATGCTGAAATTTTTTTCACATAAGCAGACATATTTGGTGGTTTTAACAAGCACAGTGACGCAGAAGGTATATCTTCAAAATGAAGAGGTTAGACCTCAGTAATGGATTGTGTTTGTGTCCTAGCACATTAACACTTGCTGTGTATTATTTTTTCCCATTTCAGCTTCTTAAAAAGAATCGATTTTTTTTTAATTTGGATCTTTTTTGTAGCAAATAATTCCCTAACAGTCGCCATCATTGTGTCAAAACAGAGGGTCCAATTAACCTGGCTATTTTTCCTTTTGCCTCTACTTCACGTCTAAAACATATTTCATCAATATATTCGTTGCAAATGACTTGGCTGGGTTTTCTTCTTTTGGAATGTGTTTTACTGGTTTTTTCCATGTTAGTTCCCCAGCAGAAACGAATTATTATTATTTATTTTACACTTCGTCGACGTCAAGATCATTACAGGCAGGAAAGGAAGAAATTTGGCCAACTATTACGGCATTCAGCTGGAGTGATTTAGAGAAACCGTGGAAAACGCAAATCTGGATGGCCGGATGGAGATTCGAATCTGCGTCCTCCCGAATGCGATGCCAGAGCGTTACCGCTCGCCCACCGCGCTCGTGCATTATATTTCGGTAGTTGGTTCAATTTTAGTGTCGTCTCCTACATCAGTGGAAATGGTTTCTTCGAATTTTCTGTTACAATTCAAGTTAGTCTCCCTTATCTTTTATATAAGGAAAGAGAAACTGCAAATGAGATTTATAATCGAGGATGGGTTAGTTGCTTGCATAGTCGATCTCAAAACTTATCTGAACTGGGATCTCCAAGATTCCCATCTCCGTTTTTATTTTTTCGAATCTGTAAAAACGAACACATTGGGTCATAATAATTGCCGTGCATATCAAATTTCAGACCAATAGCACAATTCATACTTGGTACACGGATGTTGCGCCGAACCCTAATTTTTATTATTACTAGCTGGTACCCCCGACTTCGTTCGTGATTGTAAAGAATTCATATTGACAGCTATAGACATCTAACCACCATAGTGCACGATGGGAGACTCGATAGTATTACCACACACAAATAATAGTCTTCTGCGCTATGTAGTTCCGGCAGCAAAGTAAAATTTACGGATACACACAAGTCTTTGGATGAAATACGAAAATATTCATGATCGACCAATTTCAAACACCATATCTCACACACTCCCACAGTTATCGAATTCAGCCAACGTTGTGATCGATGGGTCACTCTGTGTTACGACCACACACAAACGCCAGTGATCTGCGATTGATAGTTTTCACTTAAAAGTGATACACCATGACACTTTTGTCTTTGGCTGAAATATGAAATTGCCACAGGACGACCAATTTCAACCCCCATATCTCCCACACCCCCATAGCTACCGACATCTAACAACCATAGTGCACTAAATGAGATACGATTCTACTACCAAACACCAACACCAATGCTCTATGCTATGTAGTTGAGGCAGAAAAGTGACATATGCGGAGACAGTCGAAATACGAAAATATCCTTGGTCGGCAACTTACAACCACCATATCTACCACAGTACCACAGTTTCTGAAATTCGGCCGCTGTTGTGATCGAAAGGTGACTCTGTGCTACTACTACACACAAACGCCAGTGATCTGCGATTGATAGTTCTCACTTAAAAGTGATACACCATGACACTTTTGTCTTTGGCTGAAATATGAAATTGCCACAGGACGACCAATTTCAACCCCCATATCTCCCACACCCCCATAGCTACCGACATCTAACAACCATAGTGCACTACATGAGATACGATTCTACTACCAAACACCAACACCAATGCTCTATGCTATGTAGTTGAGGCAGAAAAGTGACATATGCGGAGACAGTCGAAATACGAAAATATCCTTGGTCGGCAACTTACAACCACCATATATACCACAGTACCACAGTTTCTGAAATTCGGCCGCTGTTGTGATCGAAAGGTGACTCCGTGCTACTACTACACACAAACGCCAGTTATCTGTGATCTATAGTTTTCGCTGAAAAGTGATACACCATGACAATTTTGTCTTTGGCAGAAGTATGAAATTGCCACAGGTCGACCACTTTCAACCCCCATTTCTCCCACACCCCCATAGCTACCGACATCTAACAACCATAGTGCACTAAATGAGATACGATTCTACTACCAAACACAAACTCCAATGCTCTATGCTTTGTAGTTGTGGCAGAAAAGTGACATATGCGGAGACAGTCGAAATACGAAAATATCCTTGGTCGGCCACTTACAACCACCATATCTACCACAGTACCACAGTTTCTGAAATTCCGCCGCTGTTGTGATCGAAAGGTGACTCTGTGCTACACACAAACGCCAGTTATCTGTGATCTATAGTTTTCGCTGAAAAGTGATACACCATGACACTTTTGTCTTTGGCAGAAGTATGAAATTGCCACAGGTCGACCACTTTCAACCCCCATTTCTCCCACACCCCCATAGCTACCGACATCTAACAACCATAGTGCACTACATGAGATACGATTCTACTACCAAACACAAACACCAATGCTCTATGCTTTGTAGTTGTGGCAGAAAAGTGACATATGCGGAGACAGTCGAAATACGAAAATATCCTTGGTCGGCCACTTACAACCACCATATCTACCACAGTACCACAGTTTCTGAAATTCGGCCGCTGTTGTGATCGAAAGGTGACTCTGTGCTACTACTACACACAAACGCCAGTTATCTGTGATCTATAGTTTTCGCTGAAAAGTGATACACCATGACACTTTGTCTTTGGCAGAAGTATGAAATTGCCACAGGTCGACCACTTTCAACCTCCATTTCTCCCACACCCCCATAGCTACCGACATCTAACAACCATAGTGCACTACATGAGATACGATTCTACTACCAAACATAAACAACAATGCTCTATGCTTTGTAGTTGTGGCAGAAAAGTGACATATGCGGAGACAGTCGAAATACGAAAATATCTTGGTCGGCCACTTACAACCACCATATCTACCACAGTACCACAGTTTCTGAAATTCGGCCGCTGTTGTGATCGAAAGGTGACTCTGTGCTGCTACTACACACAAACGCCAGTTATCTGTGATCTATAGTTTTCGCTGAAAAGTGATACACCATGACAATTTTGTCTTTGGCAGAAGTATGAAATTGCCACAGGTGGACCACTTTCAACCCCCATTTCTCCCACACCCATAGCTACCGTCATCTAACAACCATAGTGCACTACATGAGATACGATTCTACTACCAAACACAAACACCAATGCTCTATGCTTTGTAGTTGTGGCAGAAAAGTGACATATACGTAGACAGTCGAAATACGAAAATATCCTTGGTCGGCCACTTACAACCACCACAGTACCACAGTTTCTGAAATTCGGCCGCTGTTGTGATCGAAAGGTGACTCTGTGCTACTACTACACACAAACGCCAATTATCTGTGATCTATAGTTTTCGCTGAAAAGTGATACACCATGACACTTTTGTCTTTGGCAGACGTATGAAATTGCCACAGGTCGACCACTTTCAACCCCTATATCTCCCACACCCCCATAGCTACCGACATCTAACAACCATAGTGCACGACAGGAAAGACGATTCTACTACCACACACAAACACCAAAGGTCTATGTTATGTAGTTGTGGCAGGAAAGAGAAGTATACGGAGATACGAATTTTTGGTCGAAATATGAAAACGCCCTGCACTGACCAACTTTAATCATTATATCTCCCACATCCCCACAGCTATCGGCATTCGGCCAACGTTGTGCACGACAGGAAGCTCCATGCTACTTCCACCACAAACATCAGTGATCTGTGCTAGGTAGTGGTGGCTGAAAAGTGAAATATAGGAAAAAACACGTCTATTTTTATATATATATAAGATTAACGAGTGAAGCATAACGGAGAATGATCTGACAGTCCAACATACTTTGAACATACGTCTCATTTGTCAGAAATTTCTGTTCTCACGTTCACAAGCAGATAACTTTCTGCTAGAAAACTATAGCTGTATATACGCTAAATATCATTATTCAATGGTTATGCGCATCAAAACGATAGAGGACTGTAAACAGTTGCAGGGTGATCTGGACAGGATATCTAGTTGGGTTGGTAAACATGGGATGAAGATAAATGCAAAGAAGAGTCAGCTAATTAGATACACAAATAAAAAACAAAAGGTAAATTATGAATATAAGGTGGGGAAAGAATTGCTTACTGAAGACTTGAAATGTAAATATCTTGGCATTACATTTGATAACAAGCTTAACTGGGCAGGACACATTGGACAGGTGGTAGGAAAAGGTTTCAAAACTCTGCACTTGTTGGAGAGAGTGATGAGAGGATGCACGAGAGAAGTAAAGGAATTGGGTTACAAAACTTTGGTAAGACCATTGCTCGAATATGGTAGTGTAGTATGGGACCCACATTTTGAGTATCAAATACAGGAGTTGGAGAAGGTGCAAAGAAGGGCTGCTAGATTTGTTTCTGGAAATTATCGCAGAATGCAATCAGTGACAGATATGATAAAGGAGCTGGAATAGGATTCATTGCAAGACAGGAGGAGGATGAGGAGGGTCATGGGAGTGTACAGGGCGTATACTGGCGATGAGGCATGGAAAGATATTGCAGTAGGTATGAAAAGTAGTTCATGGAAGGGAAAAGATGACCATGACCACAAGCTGGCACTCGATTTCAGGCACAAGGGTGTGGAAGATTTTCTTTTTTAGGTAAGGGTGTCAGGGATTGGAATGAGTTACCAAGGGGAATGATGAATAACCTACCGAAAACGTTAAAAGAATTTAAAGTTAAAATTTGTAGAGGGCAAATGTAGTTGAGTGTAGAATAGGGGGAAGTTGGGTGTGTAGGGAAATTGCCACCGGAGCGTGTGCTCCATTGCAATTAAATTAAATTAAATATCTTTGTTGACGGTACATACGAAATTATACGCTAAATACCAAAATTATATCTTACCATTATTAATCATTAAATAACCGCTGTAAAAAAGTCTATCTCCTATGATTACGATATTATTGAACTAAATTTACTACGCTATCAGTCTTCCATATTTCGAAATGTCTCTGGATGTTTTCAACACTGGTTGTTCACATCGCACATCGTTGGTGTACAGTCAGCTTGCACCTTTCCTCCATGTATGAAACTGTACACGTATTTTTGCGCAACATAGCCATATAAAAGCATAGAACAGTCTCATCGGAGCAACAAATATAAACTGAGGCTAAGAAATGATTACTTGTTTGTACGTGTTTCTGAAATATTCTGCCAATTTTGGTGAGAAATCTGACATTTAAAACTACCTACTTATGAGAAAAAGGGTTAAACATTTTTTGATTTTTGCTGAACTATCAATACTGAAGATGAAAAAGAAGATTCCTCCGCCTAAAAAAAAATTAAGCAAACCTCAAGAGATGTAAACAAACGACTTACACGCTGCAATCAGGGCATACTGGCGGTGAGGCATGGAAAGATATTGCAGTAGGTATGAAAAGTAGTGCATGGAAGGGAAAAGATGACATGACCACAAGCTGGCACTCGATTTCAGGCACAAGGGTGTGGGAAGATTTTCTTTTTTAGGTAAGGCTGTCAGGGATTGGAATGAGTTACCAAGGGAAATGATGAATAACTTACCGAAAACGTTAAAAGAATTTAAAGTTAAAATTTGTAGAGGGCTAATATAGGTGGGTGCAGGATAGGGGAAGTTGGGTGTGTAGGGAATTGCCACCGGTGCGTGTGCTCCATTGCAATTAAATTAAACTCCTGTTCGAACGGAATTGTGTATAAAAAGAAGGGAAAAAAGTAACAGAACTCAATGACACGCGCTAAAAAGAACTACTACTATTGGATTCCCTACTCGTTTTATGCGGTAAGGCATTAATTTCTGAAGTTATTATTTTTTACTTACCTTGCAATAACAATTCGAAATGAGCGGATCTTCTTTTTCGCCTTCAAGACAAATTCTACAAACTTTTAACTCTTCACATTCTATTTCTTCAACTTGTCCAGCTTCATCATGAGGCTGTTTGAAAATATATGTAGGTCTTTTTATGAGTAAACCCGACTCCATGACAGCTTTTAACAGAAACTTGCTGTAACCCTAGATTTGTGTTGATTATTTTTTATTATTATTATGCTGTTACTCTAGCCGGAAGGCAACCTCTCTGATCATAGATCTTATACCCTCAAAATTTTTTGTGCAATCGATTTGTTCAAACCCACATGTAAATTATATCCCTCCAACTAGATTTGAGTTACACCAAATGCCAATAAAAATAAACTAGATTTGATTCCCAGCCTTCAAGTTTAAATCAAAGTGCTCGGCCAAGAGTGTATTCATTAATTTTCTTTTGGAAAATATTTTAAGAGAAATTTAACTTAAATTTTATAACGAACTCGAAAAGATACAAACGTTTCCTCTAGATTCTGGACCTAATCAAAAGATATAATAATTAATTATTTATTTCATATGGTATCTGGAAACCTGCCGAGAATATGTATAGTAATTTTAATATAATTATTATATAGATATCAGCATATAACATTTAGACGTTCCAAAAATGTAAAAATTTGTTTTATGGTTAATTAATAGCAAACGAAATAATTTAGACTTTTGGTATGTGCACTACTTACAATTTTAGATTATCAAATTTCTTATTATATTCAGGCCTGTTGTTAGATTTAATGTAAACTTATAAAAATATAGGAATATAATTATAGTCAAAAGCAGTGTTATACATGCTTGGAAGTTTTAAACTGCATCTTTAATTGGTGGGACAAACTTCGATATTAATATGACGTGGTAGATTTTACATCTGACTGGTTACATCAGCTATTCTAAAATATTTTGGAACCAGTCATTTGTGTGCCCTTCATACCAAGAAAATGACCATGTTAACATGTTTGTTACCAATAATTAAATACTGTTAACAACTAAACTTCCGCTTTAAATATTATATCCACCGGATTTCTTTTCGAAGGCTGTCTACGTATTTTTGAATGACAATGTCAGGAAGATAATCTTCGTGGAGTAGAGAATTTGTTAAAAAAAATTCTTCATTTGTTGAATAGGATAATGAGGGGATATATTAGATAAGTGAAGTAAAATTGTTTTTGCTAAACTTTGGTCAGACAATCGTTGTATGTATTGTGTACTAGTATGGGATACACATTTTGAGCACCAAATATGTAGTTGGAGGGGGTGCAAAAGTGTAACTTTCTTGGTGGAAATTACCGAAGAACACATATAGTAACGGAAAATCGATCGAGATCAAGATGTGACTTATTTATCGTTTCAATGTTTTCTCGAAATAACTCCAGGCTAAAGCCGAGATGGTTTCTGTAGAAGGCCTTGACCCAATTCCTTTCTCTTTCTTGCCCTCATCCTCTGCCGCCTCTAATGACCGGCGTGGTGGAAAGCCCGAAAAAAAAAGGTATTTTTGGAAGACAGGACGAGGTTGAAGTAAGTGTTGAAACTGTACAAAACACATTTGTGGTGACGCTTGAATTGATGGAAGAAATCCGGAATAGTTTAAAAAAAATAAAAAGAAGACTACGAAAATGGATGTGTAGGAAAATTGCCATGGGTCGTTTGCTCCATCGCAATTAGATTAAATAAAAAAGAAAATATTTTCTCCGGCTGCCGCTAATCTGTGATACACAATTGTTTGCAGAATATTTACCATATATCGTCATTGTCCACTCAGTCTGTTGCTGTATCATCAAGCACATCTACAATTATTTACATTTGCAGCATAGACCTACCTGTAGTATACATTTACTAGAAACTATTTTTTTAACTTTTGTATTTAACAATAACAATCAAATACAAGAAATGGAGAGAATTATTTACAATACAAAACCCCTGTGTATCATTCTCAAAATTAGCAGGAATCTTCTTCGATGTCTCAGGATGTTTGCTTTCTATGAATACATACACCAAATATTTAGTGATGTAAGGCGGTCTTCCTAAATCCCGTACTTTTAAAACAATCTGAAGGTTGACAGGCCACCATTATGAGGTAATGCTCATTGCACAATAGGCTATTTGACTATTTTTGGTAAAATTGTTTTAAAATATTAATTGATAAATATTATTCAATCAGTATTTTTTATTTTTCACGAAGGTGTTTATTTTACGTAAAATTCAATGTTAAAATTAAAATGTTTCACATACTAGCAACCAATTTCCCTAGATAAATAACGTTTTTTTTTCTGAAATTTCTGTACAGATTGTTGGAAAATATGTTTTATAAATAGTGGTTGTAGTGCACCAACATATAACCACAACAGTAAAATCACACACCCTCCCTGGCCCCCCCCCCCAAAAAAAAAAAACAGTAAGAAATCTAACAATAACTAAAATACTAAAAAAGTTGCTCGTAGAAATCCCCAAGATATTGTGACTAATTCATATATCATTTTCTGTGAAGACCATTTACACTGAAATTTCGGTGACCTAAATGTAGTACAAAAACAATGATATATACACATATTCAACAGAAAAACCGATGAAGATACTTCTAACAAGGAAACAGGTATTTAGTGCAGAAATTGACATCCAGGAACGAAAAAGGTATTTGTGTAGTACAAGACAACTCTCATAATTCATCCCAATACCAATAGTTACATGGTTTATGAAGAGTATCAATAAGGAGAGGGTCCTTAGGTTGATGCTTGTTTTGGAATATGTTTTATTTTATTTTAATATTCTTTGTTTCTGGTAGAATCCCATATTCATTACTTTTTTTTTATTTATTGAAAATTCGCTAAAATATTGATTTGTTTTTTCTTTGAAGCCTTCACAAATTTTTGATGATAAGCATATTACAAACATTTGAATCATAACCGAAGAAGAGTTCAAAATGAAACTGGATGTTACTTGCACATTGAAAAAGAGTTTACACATTAAGAGTAATGCCTTCTAGATGGACGCATTTATGTCAGACGGGTAACTTGCAATTGTATCGTCAAGTTAAAATTCCTACAAAATGAATTCAAAGTGTTCCGGAACTGTTTGAAGATTAGAGTGAAATTTTAACAATTGATGTGCTGTTTAAATAAATTCCACGATTCACTATGGTGCACCTGTATTTTTGCCGTGATTAACTATGTCTGGTATGTTTCAAAATTATTGGAGGGAAAGAATAATTTAGAAATGTAAATGAAATAACGTTCTCCACTTCAAAATAAAAATGTGGTTATAGAAGAATATCTTTCAGTAGAAGTTTCCTTGCATGCCTGAATTTTGTTTTAACGTTTGAATGACACTTATCGTCCAAGAATTTGTGAATTCTTCAAATAAATTAATATTTTTGTGTATTTTTGCGAAAATGATTCTGTAATGCAACAAACAGCAAACATAAATGAAAGAAAATGCAAACAGTAAAATGTTTTCCCAAACAACGATCGAACCCTGGACCTTCCGAATTCCTTCCTCCAGCACACTATAAGCACGCAAATAACTGGACACTGATTATTCAGTGGCTTCTCAACACATGAATAATAAGCACTTAAATTGTCAGTTTCTTATTGTCAGAATAAAGTGTAATGCAGTCGGTAAATAACTAAACGATAAATTCAGTTGCATTGATAAAATACATTTATCATTCACTTATAATTCTTTATCTGCATTTAAGAAAAATTAGTCCCCCAACATCCAGTAATTTAAATATTGTGCCTACCTTATTGATACATTCTAGCTTCCAATTTTCTCGTTAATACAATCTAAAACAACTAATTTCATTTATAGTTTTGGACATTCTTATGAACAATTTCTTTACACTAACTTTTGAATTTAAATGCAAGTAATTCTTAAACTGAACTTGTTACGTTTAAGATCCACAGAATAAAAGTTTGTATTTTAAAGAAATACAACAAACAGGGTGTCATTTCCTACTGTAGTCTTCAAGAAACTGTTCTCCATTTTGTATTCAAAACGAAAACATAATTAATAACGAGAAGTAACTAACAACAAACAATAAAATTAACTAGAAACTTACAAATAGAAAATGCATCACTCCTAGTCTCAGTGTTTAATGGCACTTGAAGTCACTAAAGTGACCACCAATCGTAGAGCATTTTCTGTCACACAACAAAATATCAACAAATTTAATTTGATGTTTTTCTAAAAATAATCCATATTTTCTTTCAAATTAACATAATAACTTCCTTAAGCAGCAATCTACACGCATAACTATTTATAATATATTTTGAATACAGGCAAATTGCCTATTGTGAAAGCCAGTAGTGTAATACATTTTACTGGGTTATACATATTTACATTATTATTGGAGACTTAAAATGTTATCTAAATTATTTGCAAAAAGGATTTTTTAATTCTTATTCCGTTTACTGAATCTGTGCTAATCTATTGCAAGAAAACACCAATAGTCCTCTATATTTGCATTATTCTGGTATGGTAAACAATGATTGATATCACACATTTGCAGTTTATTGCTAGTATGTATCTGCTTTCACATCAAGCAAGATCTACAATTTAAAAATTGCGTAGTTTCGTACCGATACCACACACAGAGAGAGTGTGTTTCTTGATATCCGATATTCAAATCCTTGAAATGATGTTTCTTACTGTTACTGTTTACAAGGGCCTAAGCAGCAATCAGTTGAAGTAAAGTTTGCAGTAACACTGATAAAACACAATTTTGATTTCCTGCATTTATTGGGGACATTTATAGGAGCCACTAAATGGTAACCAAAATGTAAAGCCAATGGATTGCCTTCTCTATTCTTCCAGAATGTGCGACATAAGTTTGGCTAGCATCGCGACAATACCACTGCCTCATGGATGTTTCTAGAAGAAATGCAGAAAGTTGCTTTTACTTTGTCTGCTATTGGTGGGCCATTCATCTCGCAAAGGTTGGTGGAAACCAAGGTTACCTCAATCTTTACCTCTTGAGTCAGGGTGCCTTGGCATCCAATATGTCTGCCAGCAGACGTCTTACATATTACCAAGTATTTTCTTTACTACCTCCTTTACTACCTACACTTAATAGGACGAGAATTATTACTACTACTCATCTCAATATATGCATATTCATATTATTACAGTTCAAATTAATATTTGTATGTTCTTAGTGTTTTTTTATGCCAACAACCAGGCTTTGCGACTGTGGTGGTGACTGTGACAAAGGGTTATAAAAACGATTTTCTCATCCATTTAATTTTCAGTTTTATCAATTATGAAACAAACAGAAAAATCTTTAAAAACTCAAATTTTGTTCCAAATTAAAGTTTAAAAGAATTTTTCCAGGACTTTGGAAAATCGAAATCTAGTGTACCTACCCAATAAATTGATACATCACATTTATTAAATGTTGTAGTAAATGAAAAATCTAAGTTTAAAATAATTTATTTTATTTGCTGGAAATCTGTTGATGTTGAGAAAAAAACCTCTTAATTTCAAACAGAAAAAATATTCCATTTGACTTAAAAATTACAAATTCCAATAGAAAAATCATTGGATAATGGAAACAAAGAAACTGCCGCGAGGCACTGAAAATAAGATAGGATATGGAAAAAATAAACAGATACCCGTCACTTACCACATATGAAGGCAGGAGGGTGAGACAAACACGTAAAAAAACAAACAAATTGCACAATATTTCGACACGAGTCTTAATCATGTGAGAAGCGAGACATATTGCAGGGGGAAAGATGTGGTCACATCCCAACCCGCCACATGTTGGTGAAAATAAAACCTGTGCGTATTGTATTTCTTTAAAAATATAAATTTAATGGTAACTGTATAATTAGATCAATTTATCACATTTATACCAGAGACCTCATTACACCATCTGCAATCTTAATGGTTTTCAGGTACGTAAAAGTATATCAAAGTCTGAAATAATTTATTTTTACATTATGAAACAGCCACGGGAAGTTAGAGATGCCAAGTGAAAATTGTGTTTTTCTATCCCCCCCCCAAGTATTTTTCCAAAGATTCCTAATGAACAAGAATGAATCTGATGTCCTGCATATGAGCTATAGCAAGTTAATGACAACCTGTTTGACTATTGATTTCCATTACTTTTTATAGTTGTGCAGAAACTCTTACTAATTTCCCGACAATTGAGTTTGGGCTGTTCTAAGAGAAGGCCAGAAAATCTAGTGTTCAGCTTTCAGAATGAAACACATCTGGAAGATTGCAAAGAAATGGTACAGAGTTATCAAGCAAGAAACACCATCTTTATAAAAATGAAATTTAAATCTAACCTTCCTTTGTAGTTTTGCAAGAAAAAATGATAGTGATATATAAACCAGAGAACTTAGGAGGCTTGAAAAAAATGCTAATGCAGTGCTTGCCTTGAGAAGCAGACAGTTGACTAAAAAGAACTCTGCAAACTTCACATTATTTTATCATTTTCTATGTATATAGTACTTTGTATTCACAGTCAATTTTCTTTATAACTGCAATATGTAAGGCTCAACTGTGTTTTATTTCGTTGTATGGGTATTGCCTCCCTGCCACTTAAATAGATATATATAGGAAGCTGCAGCAGATGTTTTAGATATTTAACAAAGAAGCCACAAATTATAACAGCTAAGGGCAAAACAGTGCATAAATACACATGTAGAAGCATAGATAGAACAAATTTTGGTCCAAGCCTTTAATCAGCAGAAGTACTTACTTCCATTATGTGTATGTTCTGATGACTGAAGAAATTATACCAAAGATTTGAGATGTGCATGCTCACCCATGTCAATCTCTATTTCTGTGGCATTAGCAGCGTGGCATTTTGTTCTTATTACGATTCTTATTTTTATAATTTTCAACTGGAGACCTTTCGATCTCCAGTCAGACATCTCTAAATAAAGAAATAAGGTTTGAACTAAAGATTTTGATAAGCAAATATAAATAAGAAAGAAGAACCAAATAGTACCACAAAGGACAAGAGGTGCAGAAATAAAAAAAGTGTAAACAGTAATTACGATTTTTCTGGATTTAAACAAATATTTCATATCTTCCCATTTATCTTTGTTACCATACCAACATGGGTTGTAATAGAAGCTTAGATACACACTTGAACATTGTTGCAGAGTGAATCTACAGTTAAAATTGGAATTTAATTTAAGAAGTAGTGTGCAACCTTCCATCAGAAAAGAGAAACACATTAATGTGTTACTATCTCAACTGAAAAATCAAAGGTACAATTAGACATTTTGAATATGCAAGTTTCTTGATCAGTGAAAAAAATTTGTTTAAATCGTATTGAAATGACTAAAAATTTGTTGTTTCCCCCATTGGGATGAGGTAGGAACTAGAATAGGAATTTCTGTGAACAAATTACCAGATATCTTAGAAGTATCAATCATTTTATTATTTAAGTTGTTGCTTAAGGAATAAATTAAAGAAACTTTAATTTAGTACAGGTAAATCTTATAATATGGATCTGCAAATTCCTGGTAAGTGTCATTGCAGTGATTAAAATTTCATACCACTTGCAGCCTGATGCTGTGACCTTGCTCATAGCAAAGACTGAAAAAGCTATACATACAAAGTATGTTATTTAATTCTGGGTATCAGCTGATCATTTTCAGAGAACTGGTTCAAGGAATTTTTTTCCCTTTGTGTATATTAGATATAAAAATTATTTCTTAATGCACAAAATACATAAAAAGGCAGTGTTGCTTCTGTAACAATTTCAACTTGATCACTTTTTCATATTGTTTTACATCAAAGGCTTATTTTTACAATGCCTGAGAACCTGAGCTATTGTTATATTAACTTCACTGTATCATATACAGTACAAAATATAAAAAACAAAAACTCTTTACAGCCTATGCAACACAATTTTTTCTTCCTTCATTTATTTTTGCAACACAGCAAAAGAAAAAAAAGCTGTGTATATCAACTGCTAAAGAAACAAATTCTAAATTAGCTTTCAGGAAATATCACAAATGGACACATTTTCACAGAAACAATTCTTTTCATTTTTCACACAACAGCAAAAGGCAAGCAATGTACAAAACTAATTTTAAAAGCTTGATATTAACAGTCTTATTTTTACCTCTGAACATTAAAGTCAACAAAATGTTAGCATGCTGTATTTTGTAAGCCATTGATATTAACCTTATGCTTTAACACACATTCATTCATGAACTAAAGTTACTGCTCACAGTCATTTAATCAAACAATCAGCAAATGAACCACTTAATCATGATGCATTATTTGACAGACTTTACTGGAAATGGAAAGTCATTGCTTTCAATTCTACCAGAAGCTACCAGACGATTGACCTCCAGGTGGGCTCTTCATACGAACGCACGACCTTCGAACAGTACCATCTAGTTCCTCTGGAAAAAAAAGACCATTTCCTTTGAACTAATCCATAACACACACTAATCTTATATATAAAACAGACGTGTTTTTTCCGATATTTCACTTTTCAGTCACCACTAACTAGCACAGATAACTGGTGTTTGTGTGTGGAAGTAGCATGGAGTTTCCTGTCATGCACAACGTTAGCCGAATGACGATAACTGTGGGGATGGTTAAAAGTGTTCGATACAGGGCGTTTTCATATATCGACCAAAAATTTGTGTCTCCTTATACTTCTCTTTCCTGCCACAACTACATAGCACAGACCATTGATGTTTGTGTGTGGTAGTAGAATCGTGTCTCCTATCATGCACTATGGTTGTTAGATATCAGTAGCTATGGGCGTGTGGGAGATATGGGGGTTGAAAGTGGTCGACCTGCGGCAATTTCATATTTCTGCCAAAGACGCATGTGTCTTGGTGTATCACTTTTCAGCAAAAACTATCGATCACAAATCACTGGCGTTTGTGTGTGGTAGTAACACAGTCACCTTTCGATCACAACATTGGCCAAATTTCAGTAACAGTGGGAGTGGGAGATATGGTGGTTGAAAGTGGCCGATCAAGGATATTTACGTATTTCAACGAAAGACATGTGTCTCCGCATATGTCACTTTTCTGCCACAACTACATAGCATAGACCATTGGTGTTTATGTGTGGTGGTAGTATCATGTCTCCTGTCATGCACTATGGTTGTTAGATTTCGGTAGCTATGGGGGTATGGGAGATATGGGGATTGAAACTGGTTGACCTGTGGCACTTTTAAATTTCTACTAAAAATGTATGTGTCCCTGTGTATCGCTTTCCAGCCAAAACTATGAAGCGCAGATCACTTGTCTTTGTGTGTGGTAGTAACACAGTCAACCATCCATCATAACGTTGGCCGAAATTTGGTGAGTGTGGGAGTGTGGGAGATATGGTGGTTGAAATTGGTCGGTCAAGGATATTTTCGTATTTTATCCAAAGACATGTGTGTCCGTATATTTTACTTTGCTGCCTGAACTACATAGCGCAGATGACTGGCTGTTAATTGCATTGAGTCTCCCATCATGCACTATGGTTGTTAGATGTTGGTAGCTGTCAATCAAAATTCTTTACAAACACAAACGAAGTCATGGGTACCAGCTAGTGTGTAATAAAGATAATTGAATGGATTAGTATCTGTATAGTTGATAACAAGAACATCAAGTTTCATTAATATAAATAGATTCCAGAGTAAAATCTCATTTTGTGACAAATCTTTGATCGTTTTCTGCATATAAGCAAGAAGCCTTTTATCCATACTCACCCTAACTTCTCTTTCACTGCAGAGCAAATTTTAAGCATTGTAATAAAATTTATGGTTCTGGTTTTTTTTTGTTTTTGTTTTACTAAATGTCAAAACAGAATTAAAAAGATCTTACAAACAAAATACATCAATTTTCATTACTTTAGCTTCAGCACAGATTAATTTTTAATTTATTTGGCTCACATATGGAATATTATTTCCAAAGTTTTTTGTACCAAGCTCCCTTCCATCAGAAGAAAAAATTCCCATGCCATCTGCCACCTTCATCGTTAATACGGTAAATACCTACTTTTCAGTACTAACAATAACATTTCAGAGGAAACTCAATAAATATGTGATGTTAGAATAGGAGATTTACAACTCTCAGAGGCAGCGAAGGAGAAATAATACTAGGGTATCACATGGCTAGTGAAACTTATCTCACATTCTGCCCCTCCACCCTCTCCCCAGTCTTCCTAATTTTTTTTTTTTTTTTTTTTTTTGTTGGGGGGGGGGGGGCATGCCCACCAGTTTGAGAGCCTATTGTTCATAGCAATTAACTGTTGCAATAGAAAGAAGTTCCAGACAATGAGGATTCTCCCAAGGATTGAAGAGTGAGAGATAGTTAATAATTCACTAGAATATACGGATGACAGACATGAGTTACTTGGGGCAGAGTTTAGGGGAAATAGAGGTACAGGTAAGCCAGTTGAACTTAGAATCAACCAGATGAGCCTTTAGGATAGAAACTTAATACATAAGAGTTAAAAGGAGAAAACAGCATAGCCATAACAGGTTTGGTCTGAGAAGGAAATATCATTACTAATAGTAGGAAGCAGAGATTGGCAAGCAACTCTGAGGTAGATATGTCAGGAAAAATTTCTCTCTATGGAAGGAAGCATCAGTACTGTGGAGATGAACTAAAAACAGTTCAAAGAGCAACAAAAATTATTCCACAGCAAAAACTAAAGAATAGATTGGAAACTACGTACTATAATACAGAGTAAGGAGGTAAAGAGTAAGAGGAGACGAAGGCAGTAAGAAAAGAAGAACAGTAGAAAGCAGTGGGAACAACGGAATACATGAAAGAACAAAAAGAAGAACTAAAATCATCGGTGGGGTGCCAGGAGATATTCATGAACAATGGCTATGTTAGGAAACTGAGGTGAAGAGAAAACATCCATATAAATGCAGGTAAGAATGGAGTAGTTACTGAGGATTTGATAAAGACAAAAATATAAACAGGTTATAAGGAAGGACAGGAAAAGTAAACGTGTCATCACAGATAAATGCAGGACAATGACAAACATAAAAATAAATTACAATATTTCAGTGAAAACCTTAGTCATGTTCAAGGTGATACATATGGCCATGGGATCAGATGTTCACCTCAGTCTTCAGTAATGTGGTAAGCATCAATAAGTTCACAAATTACAAAGAGTGGGGATGGAAATGGCGGAGGGGAGGAATTTGACCAACTGCCATCTTTATACTTTGAAGGTAGTTAATATTTAGTTTCACTCACGTGGTACATTTATAAGTGATGTCCTTGCTATATGTCTCATCTCAAACATGACTTAGGTTTTCACCAAAATATTGTAAAATGTGTTCATGTTTTTGTGTTTGCTGTGGCCCTCCTGTTTTTATCTGTGGTGAGCAACAGGTTTACTTTCCCTATCCTTCATTAATATAATTGCCTAATAGCATTATGACTGTCACTATGAGCAAACAGATTTACCGATACAAATACAGAATGTGATGTTAGAACGAGGTTAAAGGCCTGTTCACACTAGTGGTTAGCACCGTTCAGATCAGCTCACGATCCAGGATTTTGCCAGTAGCATTAACACTAGTGGTGAGGTGAGGTCAGGTCAGGTCAGATCAAAGTATAGATGATGCCATTTCATTTCAATTGCTCATAACGAACAATGCCTTTTCCTATGCTAATGTGAATAAAAATTGCACTGATTTTGGATGAAGAGGCTAACAATATGCCAAGATCAAAAAGATAATGGTGCAGGGTGCATCCAGAGTTTCAAGCACAAACATATCAAGAGAAACAAAAATTAACTATCAGCTATGCCATGTGAGACGAGTGGTGGGAAATGCTTTTCATATTTTAGATCAGAGATTTTGTATTTATTTTAGAAAAATTAGTTCTGTTTCAGGAATAATTAATAATTTTAGCAATATGCATTTTGCAAAATTATTTGTGGAAGGATAAAATTTCATGCCATGTAGAAAGTGAATCTCAGGATGAACAAGAATCCCCCCCCTTTTTCCCCCTTTTTTCCAAATATTCTTTGGGTGTTAATGCTCGCAAAGAAGCTTTTGATACAAAATAAATTCACTATATTTTTTAATTCAGAAGCAGAATCTGTACCTTGGCAATACAAAAACATGTAATATTTGAATTTATATGAATTTTTTCCAACTTTATAGTAATCAGAAATGACATACTGTAAAAATATTTTTTAAAAAATTTCTCTTTTTTATTGCTTTTTTTATTTATTTATTTATTGACATTCGGTTATGTAACCATACAGCCATCCCTTGTAACATGATTCATTATGGTTAACTAATAACATGTTTGATTACACTCATAACTTACAATTTTTATTATACTGATGACAATTTTAAGTCATACTTATCTACTCGTAGTTACAATCTTTCAGTAATAAAACAGAATCGTCATTTATACAATTCATTTTATGCTTATTGACATTTTTATTTACCGATGGTGAGGTCTTAGATTTCTATATTTCCATTTTTTAGGAATCTCATAAGGCTGCTGTATACTGCTTTGTCATCATTAACTAGGAGTAGGATTAGGTTGGTAGGGAAAGGGATTCCTATGTTTAATTCCTTGATCATGGTATCCTGGGCCCGTTTAAATTTTCTTCAGGAAAATATACTGTGGTTGGTGTCTCCTATAGTCTGATCTGAACAGTCACAGAGAGGAGATTCTCTCAGACCCAGTCGATAGAGGTGGCTGGGGAATCTTCAGTGGTTGAACCGCAGCCTGGAAATCATTGTTGTTAGTTGTCTGCTTGTGATCCATTTATAAAACCAAGGTTTAGGTGGAATAGTTGGTTGGATGCTCCCATAGTGCGAAGCTTTGGAAGTTAGAGATGTTCTCCATTCTTCTTGCCATTTTTTTTATTGCTTAGTCATTCATCATCCATTCTGATCTGATTTTACTGTTGCAGGATCATACTAGTGGTCAGCTCAGCTCTTTACCGTTGATAGGTTACGGTGTGATCTTAATGGTTGACCTGCCTTGCCCTGACCAGAGCAGACTGTGTAGTGGGAATGCTCCCAATATATTTTGTGTATAGCGATTTTTGTCATGAGCTAGCTGAGCTGAGCTGAGCTGAGCTGAGCTGATCGCTGTTGTGAATGGGCCTTAAATATAAGAACAGGAACTTTTCCATGCAAGTACAAATGAGGAGGGCAGAAAATTGTAAATGTATTTTGAGGAAATTATTAATATCTTGGGGAAATAAAAGTAGTTAACTAAAGGATATTCACAATTTTATCATAGATTTGTTAAAGATAGGAGGAGGTGACATTATACGATATCAGAAAATATTATTCAAATTGATTCTGAAGACTTGCTGTATAGTTCAAGACTGGCAATAGTACCAATTCTTGAAGGAAGGAAGGGAAATAGTGTAAATAGATATACATCAGTTAATTTCATTTTAGTGATAGTGAAGTGATAAAGACCTTATTATCCAACTGTATCATTTGTTTATGTAAACATGAATATGATTTTTCACAAGGTATTTAATTAGTAATACGAAGACCAAGTTGATACTAGGGTAACAAACTTTCAGGAATTTCAGAGAGTGAGCCATAGTATTGTAACTGAGAAGATTAAAAAATATTGTGAATTTTCCAAACATCAAACAACATTAAGAGGAAGCAGAGATAAATGATAGAAAATACAGTATGTGGGGAGATGGAAATGAAAATAAGTGTACTACAAGTTAGGGTATTTGGACCATTGTTGTTAATTATTTTAATTGATTTATTTGTTGCTGGTTAGTGGGAAGTTAGATTGTTAGCAGATAATGCTGTATAGTTCAACTACAGAGAATGGCAGCTAGATTAGTCCATAAAATTTACAGCAGAACACACAAATGATATGATAAAGCAATTGGGTTGATACCAATTAGAAAAAAAAAGAGATGGGTAGAGAGAGCGGCAAGTATAATGTGTTTATTGGCGATGAGGACTAAAGGCATTTCTTCCCCCATTTTACCTGTTTGAACTGATTCCATTTCACTTTCCAAATTCCAATTTAATTCGCTGAAATATCCATTCAAGAATGTAAAATGTTCCTTTTCTGTAATGGTTGCCTTCAGTTTTGACCATTAGTTAACTGAGCTAGCCCATAATCATCTGAACTGTTTCATGATCACTTGTTGCATATGTATAGTGGGATTCCTACACAACTATAATCAGGCTTTTTTTTGATAAGATACACAGCATGTTTTGTCCTTCTGTGCTCTCCTTTACCCTGCAAAGCCTCCTTGCCCCATTTAGGTATTTGTAAATCTCTCTTCCATAACATTATCTTATTTCCTTCTCCAACTACAGCTGGTAAATTTAATTTTCTTTCAATAATGACCATCCTATTACCACCTCTCACTTCTGGATATGGATTTTTGTTTCTCCCCCCCAAGGGCAGTGGCATAGCTAGGTTAACAAGGGCCCTGGTGCCAAAAAAAATGCCAGATGGGCACTCTTCTCCCGGTTTTTTTTTTAAAGTTCTATCATGTCTTGTGAGGTTTGCTGGCAGGGTCTCCCTGAGCTGGGCCCCGGTGCATGGCACCGCCTAGCCCTCCAATAACTTCGCCCCTTCACAAGGGCCTCATCATTGTTCATTCCTCCATTATGATAAACAGTCAAGACCATCATCTCCTCTGAATATCCACACAGAAGTATAATCTTGATACGATTCCAATGAAAAATGAAATGGTTTTGGGCAATATAAATAACAAATAAAAGCAAAAATAACCCATCACTCAGCAAAGTAGAAGGCTGTGACGAGTACACAAAATAAACACAAACGTACAATATTTCGGTTTAAAACATTATTCATGTGAGAGGGACTGGGCCATTTGGTATTAGCCTCTCATGAGGTAAATGTATGTATTAAACTGTCCTACATCTTTAATAATTAATAATGATCTGTGAGGAACATTCATACAAGTATGAGGATATCACATGTTCTATGATTTTTTTAAGTGGATTTAAATCATTTACATAGCAGCACGATTTTATCTTCCTTGTAGATGTACATTTTTCTAGGCAAGATCTAATCTTGGGATTTCTAACAGAGCTGGATAGAAGTAAGCATTAAAACACTATTATTATAGTGAGTTAATAGGTTACAAAAACTTTAGAAACATTTTTGTAATCTACAATATCTGAATCAGCTGTAGTTTTTACCCCATTGCCGTATAAAAATTCTGCAAATAATTTCACACATCTTGAGTAATGTTCCAAAGAGCATGGCAATAAAATCAAAATATTTTTAAAATGCTTTAGCTGTTCCACATATTAATCATTCATATGTTATTGAAACATTAATAACTTAACATTCATTATCAAGAAATTACTTACTTCATCACCACTTGTTTACCAGTCACTTTGGCTACACATCTTAAAGCTCCACTAGTCCGTATGTTGGAAGGTACAATGGGCCCATGTTTGAACCACGAACTTTGCATACACGCAATCATAATTATTTTGTGGTATACATCTATTTTGCATGTAATAATTTTGCTGTAAATCTACAGCTTACCTCATACAATAGGATCACTTTCTTATGCCGAGATCTATGGAAAATGACTGTAGTGTATTGTGTAGGCAGTTTTCCATTATCATTGTGTGAATGGTGGGAAATTTTGCATCAACAGCACCCAACTGCCATGCTTAGCAAAGTGGCAGTGAAACTAACTAGTTCTCAGTAGATGCAGCTCCACAGAAACCAAAAGTATTGGTAGTATAATATCCTTCACCCTTTTTACCGACAGAAATTTTGTAAGATATAGAGAGATTACCTCTGTTACATTAATTAACAATATGATACACAGTTTGTCAGCTGCAATGAGAGTGTTGCTAAATATGTAACATCCTGGCAACATGGACACTGTTTTGATCTGTCCATTTTTGAATTGCCATAACTATATTAATACTCATTTTTTCAAATTTTTTACCGTGTAAGTATTTCAGATATATCTTTCCTGGTTTCCTGTCTTGATAAACTAATCTCTCATCCCACTCCTCCAAACCTGCTTTTCACTAAATATTCCACCAAATGGCCTAACTATTAAACTTGGCCACATTCCACCTTTAACATCACTCTGCACACCACGTTTTGCTTACAATAGTCCTCAGCACTCGCCCACCTCTTCCTTCAGCAACGTCTTCAGAAGGTCGTCATCCAACGACATTGCCTTATAAAAAATCCTTCACACTTTCCCTGACTATACACCACCCACAGAATATCACTCATCACTACCCACATAACGGACAACATATTATCCCTGCACCATTTGTTGCCTGAACCCCATTATTTCTCACCTTCTCAAATTCTCCACCCAGCACCTCTATCCCTCACCTACACCTAAGACTACCCACACTCCATCCCTGGAGAAATCTAAAATGTTTTTATTATTTTCATGTCCTCTCCCAAACTTGGCTTGTTGTTCCCTCCAAGGACACTTTCTCTCCTATCTCCAAATGTTTTCCAAGCTACTCTTATTAGGGAGACACTTTCAATATGATATATGTTGCACTGACAGAATTATTTTTAATACTATTGACAGGAATGAGAACTGATGCGACAAGCTGGAAGCCAGCTTTCAACAACTACCACCATCCCAACTTAATCCACCACCCATCCTTAAAAACTATCCCCTTCTACATTCAAAGAGATTTTCATTTCAACCATCTCATTAACTTCCTTCCTGAGCTCAGTCCCTCAATCCAATAATCCAAATCATACAAAAATGCAGGCAAGTTAAAACTTTTTTAAAAAATCGTAACTATCCCAGCTCACAAATGCTCGACCAATGTGGTAGAGAGCTGTGTAACTTATTAGTTTATTTTTTTGTCACCTGCAGGAACACCACGCAAAGTGTGGTATTGTTAACTTCCGGCTAACCACTGTTTGTGTGTTTTCATTTGCGATGCGCTCTATGTACAAGAATTTAACAGTTAAGCTGAAGTAATTAATGATAACAAATCTTCTCGGGTCTGCAAAGCCGGATGATGTAATCTGTGGAAGTGTACTAAGCAAGAATTGATTAACAGGTAAGAATTCAAACCATCAAAGCCAACCAAGTTTTGAATTTACCATTTCATTTGGGCCTCTTTCCGGCATTTCACTCCTCATTTTGAACCACTTGAAATCATTTTAAAATTATAAATGCCTGATTTTAGGCCAAAGTGTTTTTATCACCGTTTTAAGAAGTTTTTGCATTTTATTTACAGATAGTATAGGAGAGAATAACTCCTGAATATCATTCAAACATTGTTTGGAGTTGACCTTGTCTTTCTGTATGCTAATTTCCCAAAGATTGGATTCACGAGTTTTGTGCTGACCGAGAAAATATTTTTTTTGACCTTTCATAAAGGTAAGCAATATTAGCCACTAGTTCTTTTTTATTCCTATTGTCGAGTTTAAAAGACCGGTTCATGTTGCTGGTCATCCGCAAAAATGTGTGCCGATTGACAGCAAATTTAGTTTTGGAACCGCTTGAGATTTTAACAACTGGTTTTCTTTTTAACTTCCTGTAAAATGCTGTTCACATTATGGATTATTCAACTTCCGAGAAAAATCTTAAATGGGATATATTTTTGTCATTTCCTACATATTTTTTTTTTAATTGTATGAAAATGATTACCTTGACCAAACTATTTCATACTTTTTTTGCAAGTTAAATAGATTTTCAGCTGATCTAAAATATTCCTGAAGTTAATTTTCTTATAGAATATAGCAGAAAAAGGTAAACAATCTACATCAAATCAAGGATATGTTGCCATAATATAAGCACAACTACAATATAAATAATTGATTTCCAGCAGAGGTGCATATGAGGTTTATACAATCACTTCATACTCTTAATTCAAAGTGTGAAAATCAAGCAACCACTTACCACAGCTGTCAAGCGATGAATTAAATTCCAATTTAGCAAAATGACAACTACGCACTCAAGTTCACTTCCATGGAGTTTTTCCATGTTGCAGTTGTGTAACCCACTACTTTTGCCAGTCTTTATCTTTGGAAAAAACATCATAACTGAGAACCTTATTTTTCACCGAAACTGCCAAACATCCATAGAGATTACAAACAATTATCCAGCGTAATTCTATTATTTATGATATGGACCCACTCTTTACTTCCTAAATTGCCATAAAGGCATCCTTTCTACTGTACAACTCTCATATCCACATCACTTTCTTTAACAAAGATATCTCTGTGCATAATTGCAACATGTATACCTCTGTCCATATCAAACCCTCAACTTGCAATAATATCTAAACTTTGATAGATGCCACCCATTTCATAATATAAGTTCCCTCCCCTACAACCTAGCCATCTGAAGCAGAGTCATTTGCTCCAATCAAGAATCCTTTGTCATTTACTCAAAGACCTAATATCCCATAATTATCCCCCAGAATCAGTTCATAAATAGATAACCCAATCCAAAAATTGACCAGAACACAAACACACGCAAAACTTACCATAATCTGCTATTCTCATCCAGTTCTACCCTGTCCTTAGCCCCTGAACTAGTGTCTTCTTTATGGCTACAACTTTCTCAGCACTATCATTACCACAATACCATGCATCACCTATGTCAGTCCACCTACTTTAAAAATATACTTATGGACAATTACCAACCCTCTAATGCTCCAAAATCACCGTTTCAGCTTTTTACCTTGAAATGAATTTCGATGGAGGCTTAACCCTAGTGGCAATTTTTGTACATACCTACTTTTTTATTTAATGAATTTTTGCTGTAAATTCTGCATCTAGATAAATTGTTCAGCATATCCATAGTTATAAAATTGGTAATAGTGAAAGGTAATATCAGAGATGTGCAAACAAAATACAATTATAGAGGCCAAGACTTGGTTACAGCAAGGGATGCTTGACAATGAGAATTTCCCCATAAGTTAATAAGTGTGCCACATAGAAAAAAGAACTGTTGGAAGGGTATTTGTGCTACAGATGACTGGTTTTCAAAGATGATAGTCACGACGTACCAAGGTTATATTTCTAAAAAGGGTATGGAAAATAACCAGTCACTCACCAAAATTAAATGGTATAATAAGTACACAACTACCTACATGGGCACTTATGGCCCTTATGTTAGCACTGACAGAAGATTAGAGTTCTGGTCTTTGTTTTCAGTCACGGCAATAAGGAAAAGTGTTCAGTACCAACACTTTTACATCTAACGGATTCATAAAAATCCAAGAGAACTTAAGGTACTAGTTTAGCTTTAAGTTTAGATTAATTGTACAGCATGACATAGGTAGGTCAGTTTGCAGTTTATTCAACATTACAACAATGATTGCCAGTGCCAGTTATATGTTAAATTCTGAGGAGGAGTATGACCTCAGGAATACAAATTCTCTGCTGTTTGGTCTAGTATTGTTATTTACCATATAAGAGAAAGTTACATTAATAAATTTAATCTATTTAAAATAAGTTACTTATACAGATTTTTAATCCTTCTGTAACTACTTAGTATATTTCAAGTGCAAGAGCAATCTTCTAGACTGTGCAATCACTTGTAAAAACAGTTTTTTTTTTTTTTTTTTTTTTTTTTACTTCTGTTCATTTGGCACCCTCTGACTTAATATAATTCTACAGATCTCTTCTAGTCCCAGAAGAAGAAAATTGAGGTGAAAATTTTAAAAATTCAAAAGATGATCATTATTTCAGGCTCAAAAAATTAATAATATGAACCAGAGGTCAAATATAGTTCTAAAAACAGAAAAAATATTTTATATTGAAAAAGCGTACCACTAATTGAAAAAGTTGATTCATGCAGACTGCGGGGATGTCTGGTTGAACATGGAGAGAGAGAAGGTTCTGAACCAGCAGCTTTAACTTCTAGCAGAGGTCTTTCATCGTGTCCTAGATGAATTTTATCAGCATCTCTAGCAACTGGCAATGACAGCTGTGAATGGAGTCCCTGAAATTAGATAAATGAAAGTTGATGATATATTCATGTTGTTGAGTACTTTTACAGATTTTTTGACATGTGTTTAAATAAATAAAAAATCCCTCCTCAAGCAAATATTAAATTATGTTCATGATGAACATCAGTTTAGTTTATAAACTTTTCTCTTCAATGCTTGATATCCTTGTGTTGGGACAGCATGGGAAATTGTAAACATGTGCCACAACAAACAAAATTAAAACTGTTAGGAGGGAGACTTTCCCAGTGTATAAATGCAGTGAAATTTTCATTGATAAAAATTTCAGTGCAAAAACCAAAATAAGTAAAGAACTGGCTTATTTCAGATATGTCACAACTAGGGAGAGAAATTGAGGTGTGTCAAGAAAATAAATTGTCTGTTAGATTTTGGATTAGTCTTGTACTAATGACAAACTGAATGTAGTCAGGATTGTGCTATAGTAATTAATTTTATATAATACTAGCTGACCCGGCAATGTTTCACTATTACAAACTTGACTACACGTATAGATTACATGAAATACATTTGAAAGTATTTATTTAGTTAAAGTTAGATATTTACAGATAAATTTTAAGTACAGTTTTATTCAATTTCAAGTTCATTGTAATAGTCTTGGATATACAATGTTTTGGTGATTCCATTCAGCATATATAGAAAAAATCTCTTGGCTTTCTTTGGACATATATGCAAAACACAGAAAAGATGCATGTGTAAATCCCTCTTAAGACGGGTGAAAGGGGAAAGCAAATGCAGTTTTGTAAACTAAATTGAAACGTCCTTTTCATATATTTTAAAGCATATGAGTGCAAAATTCCTTCAATATTGAATAAAAACTGTAGATTTTTGTGTTGTCACAAAAACTTTGAAATAATCTTCAAAATTCAAGTTCGAATTTCCCTGTCAGCAATTGTTCAATTGGAATCAGTCCAGACAGAAAATGATGTACACTCTAAGAACATCGCAATATACTCTGGCTAATTTCCCCTCAGTTTTCGAGATATTTGCAAAAAACTTTATGGTATCAAGTGTAAATTTTGTTTAGTTGCGGTGGTGGGAAAAATTGGCTTGTTTTTTGTAAACCAAATGTAGAAAGTATTTTAATCTTTGCTTTAATGTATACACTCACAAATTTCCATTTAAATCAAATAAAAACTGAGTTTGTATAAGGAACATTGGAAATTAAGAAAAGGTGAAGTATAGGTTGGGATTCTTGCAAACTAAATGTAGACAGAATTTTTCTGTTTGATTTAAAGTATGCATGTTCAAAGTTTCATCGATATCGTATAAAAACTGTGGGTATATATAAGAAACACTGCCAAAAATTAGGGGGTTGGGGTAAAGGGGAAGGGTAGTTGGCTTTTTAATGTAGATAGTATTTTTCTCCATATTTTAAATTATACACATGCAAAATTCCATTGAAACCGGATAAAAATTGTGGGTTTCTATAAAGATCACTGGAAATTAAGAGTGCGCGCGCATATGTGTGTAAACTTCCTTCAAAATCGGATAGAAACTGTAACTTTGTATAAAGAGCACATTGAAAATAATTAAGGGGATGTAAAAGGGGAGAGGGATTGCTTTTTTGGAAACCATATAAAGGCATTATTTTTGGTTTGTTTCAATATATACGTATACAAATTTCCATCAAAATCAGATAAAATATGTAGGTTTGTTAAATTAGGGGGATGTAATGGGGAAGAGGGGTTGAGTTTTCGGAAACTCTATACAGGCAGTATTTTTCTATTTGTTTTAAAGTATAAGTGTGCAAATTTTAGTAGAAATCTATAAAATCTGTGGGTTTGTTTAAATTAACGGGCGTGGCGGGGAAGAGAGGTGGTGTCTCGGATAATCTTTTTTTTTTTTTTTTTTTTTTTTTGTGTGAGGAACTTTGCAGAAGTGCACTAAGCAACTCAAAGTTTCATCGTAATAGGATAAAAATTGTGGGTTTCAATAAATATCACTAGAAATTAAGAGGGAAGGGGGTAAAAGGGGAGAGGGGTGGGCTTAGGCAAACCATTTTAGAGAGTATTTTTCTGTTTGTTTTAAAGTATATGTGTGAAAAGTTCCTTCAAAAACAGGTGCAAACTGTACCTTTGTATAAGGTACATTGGCAAAAAATTAAGGGGATGTAAAGGGCAAGAGGAGGTTGCATTTTTGGAAACCATAAGTAGGTAGTATTTTTCTGTTTGTTTTAAAGTATATGTGCACAAATTTCCATTGAAATCTGATAAAATCTGTGGGTTTGTTTAAATTAGGGGAATGTGAAGGGGATGAGGGGGTGGTTTTTTAAATATTTTATCTGTTAGGAACCTTCTCTGTCGTGCTCTCAACAACTCACCAACGGTTTACCGTAATTGGATGAACAGTTTAGGAGTACATAGAGGAAATACATACAAACGTACATTCATTTTTATATATAAGATTTAAGTTGTTTTTGATCTGCTTTTACTGTCTTATGGTCATAATTTCTGTGGCACACATTTCTAACATCTGCCAGTTTTTTCCCCAGCTTGTTTTTGCAGAATTCATATTTCTTTTTTCTCAATCTACAGATTTATGTGACACTGGAGAGAAGTTTAACAACTAAGTGTTCCTGGAAGATTGTAAAAAATATTTGTTTTTAAGAAGCCCATTCTTCTTCAATCAAAATTTTCTTCGATCCTATATCAATACTCTCCAGGAGTCATGGAACAATACAAGTTTTAATCAAAGCAACATTAATAATAATAATAATAACAATAATAATAATAATAATAATAATAATAATAATCATCATAAATCAAATTGAATTAGTTGCACGTTTTATTGTTTTTTGTTTTTGTATTCCTCTTGGTTGGTATCATGCAATCCTCAATCTCTCCTTCTCTTGAGCCAATTTCATCTCGACATACTCCTTACAGCACATTTGTAGGACTTATTTCAACTATTCTTGGGAATTAACAAAATAATTTAAAAAATAATTGTAATTTTTACATTAGTTTTTTTATCATTTTAATTGATACATTCCAATCAGAAATATACTTTATTTGAAATATGAGGGTTGTCCATAAAATAATTTTCCTAACGATTTTTCACAATGAAAAACATGGTTACCGTATTTGCTTTCAATTACACATTTTTGGAAATTTTAGACTTTTCCTATTTTTTGACATAATCGTCATTGAGGTCGATGCATTTTTGAATGTGGTGTACCATCATCATCTTTATTCCCGAGTCATAGAACTCTACCACCATACCTCGAAGGTAGCTTAGCATACTTCTTTCAGCTACTCTCCGGTTCTGAATTGAGTCGCACCCAGGGGTTTCTTCGAATCATGGAAGAGAAGGTAATCACTTTTGACTATGTCCAGCGTGGGGCAGGGGGGGGGGGGCTGCTGTGCCCCTCCCCCCTATAAGAAACATTAAGTTGCCTTCAGTACGCTTCGACGAATGAAGAACTGGCTCAGGAACACTTTGTGAAAGGAAAGATTGACTGGATTATGCCCGATTTTTTTAACTGCTTTATGTTTCTCAACAGCGAGGTTTTTAGAGACAGGAAAGGATGGGGATAAGGAATGGTAAGGAATTCGGGCATGGCCTTTTTTTTAAGGAAGCATCCCGGCATTTGTGTGGAGCGACTTGGGAAACCATGGAAAACCCAAATCTGGATGCCCGGACGGGGATTCAAACTGCCGTCCTCCCGAATGCGAGGCCAGAACGCTATCTGTTACACCACCACGCTCGGTTTATGCCTAATAAGTGCGGATCGAAATTTCATGAAAGAACACCATGAGATATTGAGAAACAAAGTTATTGAAAAATTTTCTAAGAATGCGAGACGATTAATGTTTACATAAACTATAACTGAGTTACAATCTTAATTTACTACATAGTAGATCCTTAGATTAAGTGGTTGGATTACTGTATTAATCAATAATAAAAATATTTTCCTTAATAGTTTTGAGTTTCATTTTGTAAGAAATTGTCATGTTTCAGTCCCCCACCCAACTTCCTCGAAACCAATATTAGTTGCCGCCCCCCGCCCCAGCTCAAATCATCCTCTCCCCCTCTAGTTCAGATCCTGGATATGCCCTTGATGTCCAGGCTGCAGGGCAGGTGTGTGACAATATCCCATCCAAATTGGTTGAGAAGATCGGTTGCTACACAGGCGGTGTGCGGACAAGCATTGTTGTGATGGAAATGCACTCCCCTTGTGAGCATGCCTCTCCTCTAGTTTTGAATTGCACGGCGTAGGTTCTTCAACATAGCACAGTAGTGGTCAACATTGACTGCTGTACCAGCAGGCATAAATTCGCACAGCAAAAACCCCATCCTGTTCCAAAACACGCTCACCATCACTTTGCTGACAGTGTTTGCTTGAACTTCTGCAGCTTCGGCGACCTTGGTTGTTTCCACTGACTGGATTGTTCCTTCATTTCCAACGTCATGTAGTGGATCCAGGTATCATCCCCAGTAATAATTGAATCCAAGAATTCTCCGCCGTCGGTATCATAGGTTTGAAGAAATTTGTGGGCCGCTTCAACACGTTGCCGTTTATGGTCTTCCATAAGCATTCTTAGGACCCATCTTGCACAAACGTTGGCATGCCGTAAATGGTCTGTCAAAATTTTGTCAATTGTTGTCTTGCTGACATCAGGGATCATCTTGCAGAGCTCCTGAACCATCACCCTTTGATGTTTCAGCATTTCGTCTTCAATTTTTGCAATCATTTCATCCAAAACTGATGGCTGTTCCAAACGCAGTTAGTTATTGACATCCGTCTTTGAAATCTCTGCACCATTTAAACACGTGTTGTATGCTTATACACTTTTCTGTAGACTTTACACAATTGGGAATGAATGTCCCCTGGCACAGTGTTTCTCGCACAAAAACGAATTACAGAGCATAATTCGCACCTGGCGGTTGAAGAGAGTGGGAGCTCCATCTCTAACTATTGCTCAGCCAAGACAGAGCGTTGAAAACAGTTGGGGATTGGGATAGGGGGAACCAAACTACCCACCAGTGTTGCTGGATCCCGCCATTGTTGCCGGATCGTGACTACAGCGCTTTGGGAACCTTATTTTATGGACAACCCTCGTATATGTATTTAATATGCAATACAAAATTTAAAATACCTATTTTGATTTTGTATTTATAATTCCCTGATATAAAAGCATTTTGTATTTTATTTGGATAATGGTGATAATGAAACTGCAATAAGCACTGGAAATAAGATTGGACAGGGAAAAATAAACAGTCACTTACCACATATGAACACAGGAAGAAAAGTGAACATGGGAGAGAGAGAGAGAGAGAGAGAGAGAGATTCACTTCACAATATTTAGTAACCTTAATCATGCAGGAGGCGAGAAAATGCAGGAGGAAGATGTGTACACAATGGAACCTACGATAAGAATAATATAATATTGTTATTGAAATATTGTGAAGCATATTGTGTGCAATTTTTGTGCATTTTCTTGGGTTTACCAAGCCCTTCTGCCTTAGTCTGTGGTTTTTTTTTTTCCCTATCCAATCTTATTTTGTGTTTTATTTGAAACAGTTTTTCAAACAAATTTTTTATTTGAGAAATGTAACATACTTTAGTTTTTCAAACTTTTTTATTTTATATTAATGTTATCTGTCTGGAATCTTGATTTACCAGTGCACTGAAACAACTATTAACAACAATGACAATGTGGTCTATTGTGCAAATAACAATGACACCAACATGTCCACCAATGCCGCCGCCAACTTGCGTTTTGTAGTCATTTTGTATGTCATTTTTGTGCCAGTTTTTTGGTTTGGTGGATGTAATGAATCAAAATGTAACTAAAACATCAAAAATAAGTTTTTATTTATTACTGCAATCCATAAAAATAAATATCAATTTTTCATAAATTAAAATTAAATTGCTTCATTATTCATATTTGTTGTAAAATGTTATGTTAATTCTTGTCAATTTGTTAGAATATGAAGTGAAATTGTTTAGTACAAGTTTTAACTGCAAAAAAAGATATTCAAATTTTCTTTATCACTGGTGACAGCAAAACATTCGTTTATACTAAAGCATTGTTTCAAAGATGTCAAAAATGTGACTGGTGTTGAAACCAACATATCTGTAGATTCAAAGGCATGTTTAAAAACTTTGAAGAAAGTGTTAATGCCACTACAATTGTTTTTAACCATGTAATAATTGGTAAATAAGTTATAAATAATTATTTCTTTTTATTCTTGTACCAGTACCAAAAGTTATTCTGATTTGAGATATAAGTGCCAATGAGTACTTATGTAGAAATACTTTTATTTGTTTCTGTTTAATTCAGTTTTGCTGGTAGTAAGACAAATGAGGTAATAAAGTACAAATTGGGAAATCATTTTCCAAATTATTTTAGACGAGTATAGGATACTCAAATCTCAACATGCAAAGAAGAAGTGTGTTTGTTGACACTTTGAATAAAATTTAACATACCACTCTTGCGACTATCTTATAGAATTTGATTAATTTTTACAGTATCGACTGTACAAAATTATTCATTTAGGGTGCTCAGCAATTATCAAACCCATCAAAAATTATGTGCCACTGCACTTGCAATTAAAAAGAAAAATGCTGAAGACTATGAATTATGAGGAAAATAGAAAACTAGTTTTAAACGTGGTTGATTCTGTATGCACCATAGTAGATACTCATCCAAGAGGAGCTATTTGGGTATGAAGGTTCATTGGATTCATTGTAACTGATTTGAAAGAAAAGTGCTTCACTTTATTGCTGGAGATATAAAGGATCTCATACACATACCTGCCAACTTCCAAAATCGGGTTTCCGTAAAAACCCTGGTCCCCAATACAGTGTTTCCGTAAAGAATGTGGACCACAAATTTTTTTTATCGACAATTAACTAAACATCCAGAAATTTGTATAACCAGCATATTAAACCAAAGTAATGTCATATTAAACTGAAACCATGTCTACTTACTTCATATTAATTGTTGGCAAACACTAATTACAAGACAATCTTTGAAGTCTTCTTCTTCTTTAAAAAAAAAAAAAAAAAAAAAAAAAAAAAAAAAAAAAAAAAAAAAAAAAAAAAAACTTTAAACTAAAACTCAGATGAGACAATATATATCCTGTTTCACTTAGCACTGAACCTATTTACACTGTATGATATACATAATATGCATACTTTCAGACTTCAAATATGAAGCAGTGGCTTTCTTGGCTTTCTTAAGAAAGTCTGGAGAAAAACTGTTTGTATAACAAGGACCAGAATTGGTGGTCTTCAGTATGGAAACAGTCTCTAGGATTTCATTTGAGAGGGATGATCTGAACTGTGTTCTATTCTTCTTAACCATACTGAAAACACGTTCACATTCGGCATTGCTGTGGGGTATGGAGAGTATGGACAACATTACTCTGGAAATCCTATTATATTTAAGAATTCCATTAGCACCACGGATATTTGATAATCGTGACCATTTGACATCATTTGGAGCATCTATATCTGCAACAGTTGAAATGTCGTCTAATTGAAGAGCTGCGAACTGTGTGTGGATTGTATTTACAGCATCATCCCTCGTTTCATTTTCAATCTTATGTAAGATAACAGGAAACTTTTCTAAGAAGAAATTGACTGAATAAAATCGTGCATCTTCAATTTTGTCAAATGTGGCTACTTGTCCTTGTTGCAGCACATCACTTTTTAGTGGAAACTTGTTTATGATGTAATCGCAGGCTGTAGAAAAGTAATTTCGGACTGATGAAAAGAACAGAGTTTTATCTTCATTATTAAGTTTCTTAACCATGTTCACAGTTTGAATGCCAATAACTAATTTATCATCTTCTTTCTGATTTTGAATTAGGTGGTACTTTACTTCAAGCAACGCAGAACTTTTAATTACCTTTGGCTTTACAAATTTACTGAGCGTTTGCTTTAACAATTCTATCAAAAGATCTAACAAAACATGTACTTGTGGGGAAACACTCTGAAGAACAGTATTGAGTTTATCAAATAATGGTATAATGATGTGCAGGAAAATACAATAAGTCTTGTTAAAGTCAGAAGAGAGAAACATAAACAGCTTTTCCTCACGAGTTGTAGTCAAATTTTTGCTTTTCAGAACAGACGAGTTGCATTCAAAAGAATAAGCTATTCTTTTAGGAGTCGACGAGGATGTAGAATCAATAACTCTCTTCTTCTGCTGCCCCTTGGATCCCATGTGTTCAACTTTTGGTATTGTGAACGATGTCAAGCTAGCTGAAATATTTGAAGCACACATTAGCACCTCATCCTTAAAAAAAAGAAAGAAGTGGATCCCACTGCTTTAGTATTCTGTCCAAACACTTGCCTAAAGACAACCATCTTGTACATATATGCTTCAGTATTTTCTTGCAATCTTGATTGTGCAAGTTTTGAAACTTCTTAAGACTTTCTTTTCGTTTGGCGCTCTTCTCTAAATAATAAAAAATATCGACAAGAATCTCCTCTATTTTAAGTGGTAATCTTGCAGCAGCTTTTTCAGCAGCTAAATTAATGAAGTGACACATACATCCAACAATCACAATATTTGGATGAGCTTCTTTCAAAACTACTGAAACTTCATTCTTGTGCCCCATCATTACAGGTGCATTATCGGAACAGAATGCTACACAGTTTCCAATTGGTATTCGGTGATGTTCCAACTGCGATAACATGAGGTTACCTATATTGCACCCTGTTGAGTTCCCTTCCAATGCTGGTATGCATAGCACAGTACTTACAATTTTTTTTTGTTTATCGTCATAAAATGTAACAACAATGGGATATAATTTTGTATTGGTATCATTGCTTCCATCTGTTGCCATTGAAAATGGACCATTCTGAAGACTCTTCACAACTTCTGCTATTGCATTTTGAGATATTTCTTTTAAAATGTAAGTTGTTTTAGTGCGACCACATCCATATTTTTTCGCTACTTCTGACGAAGGAAACATCTTCCTGAATAAGGCACCTGCATGGTCAGTTGCACTTAGTGGAATATTGTGTTCCACCAAAAATGAAGTGAACAAACACTCCACTTTAATCACATCCAAATCGTAATTTCCTGATTTTTCGAAAAAACGTATTGATTTTGTGATTCTTTTCTTTTGATTTTAAACACGAAATGTGTTTACTACACTTAATGTGATATGCCAAATCATTTCTTCCACTATGTGCTATATTTATATCACAACCACACACTGTACAAAACGCAAATTTTACACCTTTTCTTGACTTCATTATACACGGAAACTCTATGGAATACGCTTCCCTGAATGTCTGGAAATATTGCTTCTTAGCGTTACTCATGATTACACCGTTTACACAAAGTCACAAACTATCAACCAACCAAACAACGCACGCGGGACTGTTGGGAACTCGAAAGTATACGAAAACGATATTCAAACGATTGCTGATTCGACTTTCAAAAAAGTATCGATATAAAATCAGAGAGAGAGATCGATTAATTATTGACAACAATAAAATTAGCATATCGTGGTTTAATTTAAGAGTCAAATGAAAGAAGCCTTAACGCACATCTAAGAGCACTTAAAACAATGAAATAAATAACCTGCCACAATTGTCCATAAAAACCGCAATAACATTGTTCCAATTAAGATCAGACCTAAGCGATCGAAATCCGTAAAATAACACAGCATATCCGTAAAACCGTAAAATACAGTCCTTTTCCGTAAATTTTACGGAAAAACCGTAAAAGTTGGCAGGTATGCATACATTTCATATGATAGCTGAACTGATTTTTGACATACAATGAGCGATTTGTAATTATCAAAAATTGTGAAGACAATTACTTACAATGAATCAAATATGGTCAAAGATGGAAAAGCTGATTTGGGAAAATACACAGTATGTGATTGAGATTCAGCTAATATTGTAATTGATTTGGTTTTACCACAATACTACCAAGAGAATTTCCCAAACCATCTGAAGATTTTGAGGAATATCAGTTGCCTAGTTATGAAAGATTTGCTACCCATGCATTGAATTCAATTGCTTCACAAGATATAGACAAAATGTCAAAACAGCTCGTACAACAAATTTCATGACATTGCAATGGAAAAATATCTAGCACTTTTCAACCTGTGTTCAAAGTGTCTAAAAGCATGTGAAACAAACTCAGAATCTACTGGAAAATCCCCCACTTATCTGTGTCCAACATGATGTACATCTTATTATACAGGGTGCGGCAGCATAACTTCCTTTTTTAAAATGCACGCCACTCAGTCTGTTGATATTGTAGCGCAGCACTAATGGTCTCGTTCGAGAGTTTTGTCCCGACACAGTTCAGTCGCCATCATGCGTTGGAATAGTGAGAAGCGTGCATTTACCGTTGAGGCCTACTTTTCGAGCGGATGGTCTGTGATCGCAACGCAGCGCACTTTTCGGAATCGCTTTAATTTAGCCCCGTTGGCCCCTGTCCCAGACCGGAAACCAGTTGTTATGTGGGTCGCTACATTCAGACAAACTGCAAGTGCAACAAGACAAAGAACTGGAGGCACTCGGCCCATTAGATCAGCTGAGAACATTGAGGCAGTGAGTGCTTCAAAGTTGTGATCACCACGACATTCTGCGCGCAAACATGTGTCTGCCCTTGGAATTTCCGATCGTTCTGTGAGGAGAATTCTTCATGATAATCTTCATGTCCATCCATACTAGATTGCAATTGTGCAGGAACTTTCTGAACACGACTTCAATTCTTGGAGGAACTCGTGTGAGGTTCTTCTGGAAGACGTTCCTGAGGACGCTATTGTTTTAAGTGATGAAGCCCATTTTCATTTGTGTGGATCTGTCAACAAACAAAACATGCGCTACTGGGCTGACACCAGTCCTCCACAATTGGATCAAAGGCCTTTGCATTCACCTAAAGTCACAGTGTGGTGTGCAGTTTCCTCAGGTGGAATTATTGGGCCCTGGTTCTTTGAGGAAAATGAAGTCACAGTGACAGTGACAGTGAATTAGGACCGGTATGTAACCATGTTACAGGAATTTTTTTTCCCATGGCTACACGAGTTGGACTTGGGGGACACTTGGTTCCAAAAAGACGATGCAACGGCACACACTTCAAGAGCTGTTCCCAGAGCACCTCATCTCAATTAGGGGCGATTTGGAGTGGCCGGCCCGCTCTCCCGAATTGACCCCTTGTGATTTTTTCTATGGGTTTTTTGAAATCCCGTGTTTATGTGAACCGTCCAAGGACCCTATAAGATTTGAATACCAACATCCAGGAAGAAATTGCCAACATAATGCCTGCTATGCTGACAGGAGTCATGACAAACACCAGAAATCGATTTACTCAATTTGTGCCGAATGGGGGACGTCACCTACCTGATTTGATCTTCAAAACTAATTAAAACAAAACTTTATGTATATGCTTATATTATAAAAAACATAAAAATTTTCTGATCCATACAAAGGGTTTATTTAGTTTTGAAAAAGGGAAGTTATGCTGCCGCACCTTGTAGCTCTGCTCAAGATCTTTAGACAATAAAGGAGACCCTGAATAAGACTTTCAAGAAACTTCGTTTGGAAGCTTTTATTAATTTTTTAAAATTTCTTAATGAATACATAAGCTGTACCAAACTTATAGCTGAAGACTTCAGAAGTTTCAAAGGGAACAAAGATACCTTCTGTGGATGTTTCCTGCCAGAATTGATGCAATGGATACTAAGCAGTTTACAAATGGATAATCTTGGACTGTGGTATGTTCATAGGTGTAATTAAAGTAATCCATAAAAAAGTTTTTGTATGATACTTTAAATAAGGAGAACCTAACAAAGTATAATATATTACCTACATTTTATCAAGTAAGTCATTCACAATAAAAAATGGATTACCTAAGGGATTAGTACTAGCTCCATTGCTCTTCAACTTTTACACCAGTGACATGCCTAAAACAGCCAGCAATAAATTCTGCTACGCTCATGACTTAGCTACCGCTGTCCAAACTGCCACGCAAGAGGAAGGTGATAGTACTCTCTCAATTGATTAGAAACCTTGAATGTATACTATATAAAGTGAAGACTTTGTCCAACCCCACTGAAAACAGGAGTATGCACATTCCACATGAACAATAGAATAGCACATCGGCAGCTCAAAGTGGACTTCTGCCACCAAAGAGTGAAATATAATTACCACCCCAGTCCCCAGGTTACACCTAATCAGCAAAATACCGCCTCCAGAGATAAGATGCCAAGAAGCAATGGCACGTGAGTGGATAAAACTACACCAACCTGATCATCCACAGGATCTCCTAATCCATGAGGTCCTAAATGACTTAACCCCCACTCGTCTTAAATCCAGAAATCCAGTATGGCAAGATGTATTTGACTTTGATGTCATGGAGAAATTGCAACAAAACGAACTCCGCATCTGTAAAACATCCAGATATTAAAGATCCCACAACTGGACTTCCAGTATTCCATCTAAATAGAGACCAGTGGGTCAAAATAAATCGCCTAAGAACAGGCCATGCGAAATGCAACGCCATGTTGTATAAGTGGGGTCTTCAGGATTTTCCCGTATGTGACTGCAGTGTTCCTTCCCAGAGTTTGGAGCATATTATCAGGGAATGCCCTCTACGGAAGTATAATGGACCATTTGAAGATGTTTTTTGAGCTACAAGTTCCTTCATAGAATGGCTGGAAGAACTGGAAATCAACTTGTGAACGCTACCAACGTTCTTGTCATTGTATATATTTATAAGTATTGTATTAGTTGCTTAGCCATACAACAAATAAATAAGTAACTACCCTAAATATCTTGTCATCACCTTAGACCATTCCTTGACTTTCAAAAAACACCTGGGAAACACAAGTCGGAAACATAAAAACACATAACAACATGAAGAGTCATGGTACTTTGTGGGGAGCTGATGGGAACTCACTACGAGCAACTACCCTCACGATTGTTTACCCTGTTGCCGAGTACTGTAATCCAGTGTAGCTATCTTTCTTTTCGCAAATCCTTTTTCACCCTCATTTTCATGCGTGACTGGTTTATGACTTACATTATCTGCAATGTTTCTGTGATGTCATCCACAACTTCAGATACAAAAATCCTATTTTTCACCCTTAAATCTCAAACTCATGTCAAACTGTTTTTGTATTATTCTTATTTAATTTTTTTTCTACCATTTGAGCATATTTCTGCTACCTAACAATTTTATTTAAAAATATATTTAGAATTTAATTACAACCTCTAATTTTGGTCAGAATGTGTTTCTCAATGCTGACTACCAAGTCCAAGTTAAATTTGGATCGTCTATTTAAATGACCGAAATTCTATTGTTTAACACGTTTCCTATTGTTGGCTCAAACCACATTGACCATATGGTGAAATAGGCTTTCAAATGACTATTTCGTTTGGTAAAATTCTTAGCCTGTATATACTTAACATCAAAATGTTTCTTTTTAATAGTACTACCAATGGAAATGTATGTGGCAAAATTCCTATAGTTTAGAATTATAACTTAGTTTTTGCAGATTCTTACGACACTGGTCTAATTTTGATTTGGAAAGTCCTTTATTACTAAGATTATTTTTATATTATCAATTTGCAAGATCAGTGGCTTTAAATTAACCCCTTTTATCAGTTTTGGAAAGCCTATTCATCCATGACAGAATGAATCTTATTATACGTTTGTAGAGGGCTCATATTCTTATGTAGCCAGTGATGATGCAAAGACTACACCTAGAAATAATGCAATATTTAAAGTATTTAGATTTCCTAAATAAATTTGCAACAGTAAAAAACAAATTTCTAAAAAATAATACATATCTGGGATGGTCTGCTCCAAAAGAAAATAGAATGATAAGCATACCTCAGACAGAACCTAGACGACTTGAAAAAAATAATAATGTACAGTGATGATTATAATGAATAAAAGTAAGTTTTGAACAGATTAACTATTCGTTTAGGGGTGTTAATGACCACATTTTTAACAAGTCCTAAAGTCCTGCTATTAACATCACTGTCAACGTCAAACAATGATGTGTTTTAATTTTACCTTTCTTCCATTTTAGTAATTACATAAGATTTACAAAATTATGAAGGCAGATTATTATGATTTTTCGAGTTAGTGAGATTATTCCCAGAATTGTAAGAGTTATGTTTTAGGCCAGCCAGTTCATCGCAATGTAACTAACATTAAAAGCCATTACTAATTTTATTTTTAGCTATGTGATTTAAGTATTCTTGACTTTCCATAAACTCAACATAATGTACATTATACAAACTTATCTGTTACCTCAACTTTTTCCACTGTGCTGTAGACCCATTCAGGTTTGGCAGAAGCATAAATATATCTTCCCAGTCCTTTTATAGCTTTAAGTTCGCCCTGGTCAACACAAACGTGACCATTCACTATAACATAATCAGGAACACCATGACATTCCATTCCCTAAAAGCAGAAATAGTTATTTTGTGAATATGTATTGTATGTATTATGGAATGTAGAAAATGACTACTGACTGATCAAAAGTAGAAAGATGTTGTACCTCAAAGATATTGTAGTCGACATTTTGATTGTGAGTCTTTGCTGAAATAACTCTTGTTTTCGCAGGATCCCACACAACAATATCAGCATCAGAGCCAACCTCAATGCATCCCTAGAAAAAATAATAATAAAAAAAAAAAATGGCAACACAGAAAACATAGGACATCACAGAATCTTGCCTTTTTTTTGCAAAAAAAAAAAATAAAGATTTGAAATTACTTACTTTCTTTGGAAACAAATTAAATATTTTAGCTGCATTTGTACTGGTAACTGCCACAAAACGTTGTACATCCATAGCTTTAGCATGGACACATTTTTCCCATACAACTGACATCCTATCTTCAACACCATTAACACCATGTGGAATTTTTGTGAAATCAGATTTACCCAATGCTTTCTGATCCAGATTAAATGTACAGTTGTCACTGCCTACAACCTGCAGTCCATCCCTGAAATTTGTGTTTATTAATTTAGCTTGATTGGATAATGGAAACAAAGAAACTGCCGTGAGGCACTGAATATAAGATAGGATAGGGGAAAAAGAAACAGATATCAGTCACTTACCACAGATGAAGGCAGGAGGGCGAGACGAACACGTAAAAACACAAAAAAATAAACACAAATGCACAATATTTTGGCATGAGCTTTAATCATAAGAGGAAGACATATGGCAGGGGGAAAGATGTGGTCACATCCCGATCTTCCCCATTCATGTGTTTTTACGTGTTCATCTCATCCTCCTGCCTCCATCATCCCTTTCTTTTTCCCCTATCCTTAATTTAGCTTAAGTTGAAAATACTATTTGAATGAGGATTCTAATTACTGACTGGCAACAATTAGAGAAAATTCATAAAAAATTGATTCTTTTTATAGATAATTGAATCCTACTAGTAACTAGAAAATTCCTAATTTGCAATTTCTTTTCACTATTTAGTGTCTGTTATTTCATTGTTACTAACAAGATTTCTTTAGCTCAGGTAGCTCCTACCTTTTACTAAGTTTAATATATTTTTTTTCAGTTTTTTAGTGTCTCTTCTTTCCAAATGAAAGAATGAAATCTTAGAATTGCTCATTATTCCTTTTGTCTGTCACACCCTAACAACTTCTGAACCCTTCAACTTCGAACTATGTAACTGGTTATTTCTTTTAGTTCCTAACATTATGATAACATAAAATATGGAATATATATGGGTTGGGAAAACGGTGTCGGGAACAAAAAACCATTAGTGAACAGTCATGTAAAAACCATTTAAAATTTTGGAAAAGTGTTCAGTCTGTAAAAAATCGGATACTGAAAAAGCTCGTGCATGTGAAATTAAGACAAAATTCTTAACACAGTGACAATGCGATCTAAATCGAAGGATATAAACTCTGTAACTGGAAGTGCGGGCACTAAACTAAATAAGATGGAGCACACAGTTCAACAGCTTAAGGGCATTATGAAATCATGAGACTTCTTAAGGGAGAAATAAATGATATGAAGGAGAAAATGAAATGTAGAACATATCCTGCAGAAGCAAATTGTGAAGAATGAACATATGTTAAAGGGAGGAGTGGAGTAGGCAACTGTCCCACAAACAAGACATCTGAACACAAAGGGAAGCTTTACAACAAATTTGATGCATTAAACTTAAAGTGATGTGCAGTTGGATGAAATTAAGAACAAAATTAAGAAATGTGTTCAAAGCATGCAAAAAAGCAAAATGAACAGTGTTTCGATCATAAAATGGACAGTAAAAGTAAGGTTCTCCTTTTGTGTGACAGTCAGGGCAGAAATTGTTCGAATATGTTACGAGAGAAATTAGGCTCTTCTTTTAGTATAGAAGTAATAATCAAACCAAATGCATCTATTGAAGTAACAAAAAGCATTGATAAACTAAGCCAAGGCGACGGTTACAAAGGAACAAATAATGTAGAAGAAAGTTACAAAGATCTCTGCAATGTGATAAATTCTGCTGCATCCCCTGTCAGCATACTAAGCAATAAAACAAATGTAATTTTACATGTTATCCCACTAAGATAAGTCCCGAATTTAAATTTATAAATTAAATCAGTTAACAGGTATTTCTGGAAGTCCATAAACTTGATAAACAATGTTAACATGTCAGTATTAATTCTGAGACTGATAGACTAACCAGAAGGCAATTTACAAATTATGAACTACACATGAACAAATCTGAAAAAGAACACGTTTGCAACAGAATAGTAGAATTAATACATCAAAATCAAAGTACATACAAGCAGGAAACTTGCAAGAAACAAATGAAGCAAACTTTAATAGACAGGTGGGTCTCTAGAAAACTGAAACAAGAGACAACTTCATTGAATTGTCCAAATCAAAGTCATGCGGTCAAATGAATGCAGAAAGAAAACATCTTCAAGAACTTTTCAAGAAGTCATGTGACTACAGCAAACGAAAAACAAGTGGATCAATCTCATAACAGAAGACAGAACATCACATTTTTTAAGGGTAAATGAATCATTTGAAATGCCATTAGAAGTTTATAAGGGATCCCCGACTTCAAATGAAAAATTAAACCACTAAGAACTAATTATTCTACATCAATGACCAATACCTCACTAATAAGTTAACAGAATTGCAAATATTACTTCAACATAGGTTAATTGCTGATATAATACATATCACAGAACACTGGTTAAGTTGTGATGAAGAGCAACTAGTTTCATTACCAGGATACAAACTAGCCAGCTGTTACTGCAGAAATACCACTAAGCATGAATGTACTGCTATTTTTGTCAATCAAAAACATCTCAAAATGTGTTAAACTTTATGTAGAAAAAAATTTGGAGCTTGTGCAACTATTTTGCTTGAAACCAATATAGTAGTTATAAATATTTATAGACAATCGGATGGAAATTTTTCAACATTTATTACCAAATTGGAATCATCATTCAATAATGTACAGGGTGTCCAGAAAAGGACTCCCTGATTTCAAAATTAAATATCTCGAAAACAAAGATTGATAAAGGAATGCAGTAAACGGTATGTTTATTGTGACAGCTGTAAGAAGTGTATACAGCAGTGTGAAATAATAGTTACAAAAGCTGCTAACAGATGGCGCTGTACGCTGTACAGCTCATATCAGCATACATAAGTGAAATAATCGTATGAAAACAATCTTTGCAAACAATCACATCACAATGTTTTCAAAATGTTCACCATTGGCACTACAGAGGTGGCGCAAACGAAGAATGAAATTCGCCATCACATTTCGTAGTGTCTCGACCGAAATGGATTCACATGCCGCAGAGATCGCCGATTCCAGCTTGTCCAGCGTGGCGGGATGCTTCGGGTAGACCATGTCTTTCACTGTGCCCCATAAAAAAAAGTCACAGGGAGTCACATCCGGCGAATATGGAGGCCAATCCATGCCTGCACCAGTAAATTCGGGATATCCCAAAGCAATGACTCGATTCCCGAAGTATTCCTCAAGAAAGCGAAACACTTGTTCGGTCCGATGTGGTCGGACCCCATCTTGCATAAACCATTCAGTACCTGGTCAATCCTCTAACGCTTGCTGTGTGGCGACAAATTGTTCCAAAATTGCAATGTAACGTGCACCAGTGACCGTTTCTCAAATGAAAAAAGGGCCAACAATGCTTCTGCTGCATACTGCAGCCCACACAGTAACTTTAGGAGAATACAGGGGTTTCGCTTCACACCAATATGGCTTTTCGGAACCCCAAAATCGCCAGTTCTGCTTATTCACGTAGCCATTCAGGTAGAAATGTGCTTCTTCTGTAAACCAGATACAGCGAACATCAAATCCTTCACTATCAATCATTGTGAGCATCTGAGTAGCAAAGGCAACCCTTTGTTGCACAGCTCGTCCGGGTATGGCCTAGTGCGTTTGAATTTTGAATGGAAACATGTGTAGGCTCTTTCGCAGTATTTTCTGCGTGCTGGAACGCTTCAAACCAGTCTCCGATGCAATTCTACGGACGGATGACATTGGATTTCGCTGAATAATTCCAGACACTGTGGTGATATTTTCAGGCATAACTGCGGTTGGCTTGCGGGCAACATGCCCCACTAGATCATCAGTTACGCTGCCTGTTCGTTGAAATTTTGCAAAGAGCGTAAGAATGGTTTTCGCATCGGGTCCTTTTGGAACATTAAATCGTGCTTGAAAACTTTGCCGTGTTTGCCGTAGGACTCTCTTCTAACCTGTGGTACTCTAGCACCAGAAAAACGCGTTGTTCAATGGTGTACATGGTTTTAAACTCTTCCTTCGGTACGCTAACCTCCTTTCACGTTTCAATGGTGGAACTGATCGCCCTGAGCTTTGGATCACTATTTAGGCATTATGTATGGTGATTACAGCGCCATCTGTTAGCAGTTTTTGTAATTATTATTTCAAACTGCTGTATACACTTCTTACACTTCTGTCATGATAAACATACCGTTTACTGCATTCCTCTATCGATCTTTGTTTTCGAGATATTTAATTTTGAAATCAGGGAGTCCTTTTCTGGATACCCTGTAAATGCACCCAATTAAACATTAGTGCTTTGTGGTGATTTCAATATTAACTTTCTCACATACAATTGTGAAAAAAGTCAGACTTATTGAACATAACCAACTTAAAACCAAAAATAGACTCCCCTACCAGGATATCTAACAATCGTAATACACTTCTTGACAAGGTGTTTGTAAAAGAAACATGCCTCTTCTCAAAAGGGGAAGTAATAACTATAGGCTACAGTGACCACGAAGCACAACTCTCATCACTAAACATAAATTACAAAAACAAAAATTGTAAAAATATTGTTTACCAGAGAAATTTTTCTGAGGATAACCTACATGTGTTTATCTGGCTATTATCAAATGAATCTTTGAAAAAAGTTTATGCTCAAACAGGTGCAAATGACATCTTTAATATATTTCACAATATTTTTCTACATTACTTCAATCTCACATTTCCCAAAAAGAGGAAATATGTGACAGAAAGAAAAAAAAAAAAAAAAAAAAAAAAAATGGTAACCGCAGACATAAAAGTATCTGGAAAGCGAAACAGTTATAAAAAAAATAATAATAATTACTGTAAACAAAATGATGTTAATTTAATTTAATTAATTGCTATGGAGCACAGACTCCGATGGCAATTTCTCTACACCCCCATCATCTCCCTATCCTGCAGCCACTTACATTTGCCGTCTACAAATTTTATCTTCAAATTCTTTCAACGTTTTCGGTAAATTATTCATCATCTCTCTTGGTAACTCATTCCAATCCCTGATGCCCTTACCTAAAAAAAGAGAATCTTCCCACACCCTTGTGCCTGAAACCGAGTGTCAGCTTGTGGTCATGGTCATCTTTTCCCTTCCATGCGCTACTTGCCAAGGTTTTACAAACTATGTGAAAGGTATAGGGAAATGCATAAAAAAAGTAATGGAACAAGCAAAACTTATGGCAAATGATAATTATATAAACAATCTTTCAACAAAAAGAAAGCAAATGTGGCATAATATCAGACAACAAACTGAAAGTACAAAAACTGAAAGAAAGAACATCAAACTATGTACACACTTTGACAATAAATTTGGCCACCACTGAGAAATTCTATCACTCTTATTTTGCACAATCTGACATCAATGTCATCCTAAGAAACAGTAATGCCAGTATTGCATTACTGTTTCCTGGAATGATATTGATGTCAGATTGTGCAAAAATAAGAGTGATAGAATTTTTCAGCGGCGGCCAAATTTATTGTAAAAGTGTGTACATATACTGTGTATAATTCAATAAATAGTGACTCCAAAGTGATAACTGAAGAATTTAACAAATACTTTACTTTCTTGGAAGAAAAATTATTTGAAACAAATTGCAGTAAACAAATGAAACTTACTTCTAATGTTTTCACAACTTCAAGTTCCATAATGTACCTAAATGAAACAAACCATGATGAAATTATAAAAATTATGACATTAAAAAATCACTATTCATGTGGATTAGATGAGGGCCAATATTTTATTTTGAAAACCTGTGCTAACTATGTAGCTGACCCTCTAGCAAAAATCTTTAATACAATTGTACTAACTGGAACTTTTTCTGAAGTACTCAAAACTGCTAACGTTACTCCACTGTTAAAGAAAAGGCCCTCCTGATCAGTTGACAAATTATTGGCTTGTTTCCCAATTAAGTGTTTTTTTAATAAATACTTGAAAAACTCTTCTTCGATAGAATGCTTAAGTTTCTCAACAAGTATACATCACATATGCCTAACAGCATGGATTCAGGAAAAATAAATCTACTCATACATCAATTTTTGAATTCTTAGGATCAGTATTAAAAGCTTTGGATGGAAATGGCTGCAGGCATGTTCCTGGACCTCTCAAATGCATTTGATGTAACAGATCACAATATTCCATTATCTACACTGGGATAAAATGGGGATAAGAGGGCATGCAAAAACTGGATTAAATCGTATCTTGAAAACCAAAAACAAAATCTGTGGATCATGAAACAGAATACCACAGAAATTATACAAGGGAAAATTTTTATCTCAGATGAGTAGTTTGTGAAGGTTCAGTGTTAGGACCTATTTTATTTCTAACTTATATAGGTCTCACTAAGAGTGTTCACCCAGAAGATAGTCTGGTTTGCAGATGACAAGTGTTTTACTCACTTCCCAAAACATGAAACATTTAGAATTGGTAGCAAATGAAATAATGAGCAAGTTGAAAATTGGTTTGATGCAAATAACCTAATCTTGATTGAGGAAAACACAGTGCGCCTGAACTATTGTCTACCCCACTCAGCTAGCAAAAGCAATATTCTACTTGAACAAATCTCTATCAAAAGCCTTTTCCAAGTCTATGAAAAACATGTAACAATCTCTTTCCATTTCAATGTATCTTTCACTTATTGTTCTCAGCAAACCAATAGTGTCTCTTGCTCTTCCTTTTTGAATTCCAAACTGTTCTTCAGCAATTGACATGGACAGTCTACTAGACATTCGTCTATTTAACACTCTTAGTAATATCTTAGCAGCATGGCATAAGAGGGTAATGGTTCTGAACTCTTCACATTTAACTGTATTCTTTTTATTTTCAGTTGGTATCAACATTGTTGTTAAAAAATCTTGCTCGTTCTCCTCTTTGATATATCTCGTTGCACAAATATAGTATTTCCCTTCTTCACTCACCTTTCAAACTTTTCAGAATTTTTGTAGGTAACTTATCGATCCCACAGGATTTCCTGTTCGTCTCCGCCAAAGCCTTCTCCACTTCCACCTCCAGGATATGGCCTCCCATCTCCTTGCAGACTCTCTCTTCTTCTTCTAATACCAAATCCTTCAGTCAGCTTTGCAGATCATACAACACTCCTATATATTCCTTCCATCTTTGCTGTATTTACTGAGCCTCTCTGGCAAACGTTCCATCCTTGTTTTCAACTTCCAGCCCCGATGTTCTTTTCCCTTGAAAGCATATCTGCTCGGCCTCCTTGTACATCAAGTCAAATTTTACCTCTCTTTCAAATTGCTCTATCTGTTCACACTTACTTCTCATCCAGTTCTCTCTTGCTTTCTCAACTTTTCAATTCATTATTTAATTTTCTGTATTTCCTTCTCCCCTCCTCAGTGACGGTGTTTTTCAACTTCCTTCTCTCTTTCATCTTCTGTAGCATTGCTTCAGACACCCAATCTTTTTTTATTCTACTGCTTTTCTTAAATCCTGTTACTTCTGCAGCAGCCCTTTTCAGACTCTCCTTCATCCTTACCCATTTTTCATCCACTCCCTCATTTATATTATATATATATATATATATATAAGCATATGTTACATAGCTAAATTTCAACAGCAAATATTTCATAGCAGTGACTGCATACAGAACAGACTGTGGGAACTTCATTCTCTGTATGCAGCAATTTGATATATCTTATTTAAATTTTAACGCAGAAAAGTAGCTAACAGTTTGAGTGGTGACTTAAATGTAGATTTTCTAAACAACTTGTCCCATAAGTCATGTTGCAATCATTAACCAGCTTAAACTATCACACTGATATAGTTGATTTCCCCACTAGAATAATGCATAGTAATTATCATGGAATCATGTGTCTCTAAAAATTCTGTTTCACAATCAAGTTGGGTATAAACTGACTTTCTTATCATGATGTTAATTTATTCAACATCACGTTTATGGGAATTAGTTAAAAGAGTAAGTTCAACAAGTAATAAATGTCAAATCTATTACTATTTTCAGAAACTGTTTAAATATCACAAACTAAAATCATGTTTACAGTACACAAGTTATACATTTTCAAAATACAGAATTTTAGAAACACTGTATATTGCCTCTAGTAACAGCTACAATAGTAATATAAAAGCTCATTATAAGTATTATTGGAAACATTTAAAAATATATACTAAGAACACAAAATTAATGAATCTGCAAATAAAGCAATTGCAAAAAAGGAGACAAATAGAAAAATAAAAAAATCATCAAATCGGTACAGATATTTATGAAGCAAAGTTCTTCTAAAAACAGTATTTCCAATGCGCCTAACTGTAAACATGTTGGCATAACATTTTGTAGGAAACTCATTTGGAAATGTCATAGGAAGACACTGCAAAAGGAGAGCAGCTAGATTTGTTTGCAGAAATTGTCACATAATGTGTGGAGAAGCTGATATGATGAAAGAGCTGGGTTAGAAGACAGTGGAAGCTAGAAGATGGGTGAAGAGAGAGTTTAGATTGCATAAGGCTTATAATAGCAATGACATGGTAGAAGGATTAAGAGTAGTACATTAAATATAAGAGATGATCATAACTGTAAGTTGTCACTTTATTTTGGATGAAAGGGTGTTGGAAGATTTTCTTTTATAAGTAAGTACCAAGGGAAATAATAATGAACAATTTAACCCTATATTTGCACTTACTGCCAATAAATTGACTGTGTTGAACATGAAATTCTCACATCAAAATTAAAGTATTATGGTATAGATGGCACTGTTAATGAATAAGTTTAGTTCTTACCTTCTTAACATAAAAAGTGTCAAGGGAGTAGTTTTATGTTGTGTCATATGGTTCACAGTTTTTGGATTGGGGTTTATAAATGTGAAGTATCTCGGGGTTCTATGTTGGGTACACTATTTTTATATATATTGTAAATTATCTGTCTTTTATTAAACATAAAAATCAAAATTTATCCTTTTTGCTGATCACAAGCATAGGAACTGAATATACACGAGAGTTCACTACTGAACATATTTAAAATTATATCTTCGATTGTACCAATAATTGGTTCATGGTCAATGGCTCAGCCTCAAATATTGATAAAACTCAATATATGCAATTTATTAAATCACACAGATTAACACCAAACATATATACAAAAATTGCAGGCTAGTCTATTCAAGAGGTAGAGACTAAAATGTAGAAAGTTTGTTTATTGTTTAAAATTTAAATTGGAGGATACATCTCTGATTTACTAAAGCAATTTGATGCAGCCACATGTGCAGTTCGCACAATTTCAGAAATATGTAGAAACTATTTTGCTTATTTTTATTCCTTTTGTCATACACTATCTTGTAGGGCAATTTGATTTGTAGGGATAAACTATTCAGAACTCTGAGAATTAAGAAATGTGTGTGGGTTTAGTAGTAGAAGTTCCTGTGGAGAGCTGTTCAAGAAGTTATGAATTTTAAAATTCACAGTGGAGATTGTTCACTGTCCCAGCAGTCACCTCGATAATTTTGGGAAAACATCTAAAAACCATGCTCGCGACAGCCAGTAGGTGGGGGCTGAACCAATGCCTGGTCCCATTTTACCTCCAAAATCCAGTGTGTGATTCCTAAGCACACCCATTTGCACTGGTTGATAAGCTTTCTCATTATAATAATAATAATTAGTAACTGTCCACATTTTTACTTTGCAATAAAAAAATGATTTTAAATGCCATTTTAGTTTTTCCCATTTAAGTTCGGTCAATAATATTTAATAATTTTGTTTATTATCCATGTTTCCATACACATTTTGATCTGACAAGAAACAAAGTTGATGGAAAAAGCTTTAAATAAAGACAGAAGATGAAACCTTTACACTTTCATGTTTTCTGTTCAACTACAATAGTGAACATTTCACTTTCTCACTTTAATCAACATCTCTGTCTCTTGTCTTCAGAAATAATATCCGAAGTCTGTTAAACAAAATTTCACTGCTGACTATAGGCTCAAATGAAGACTATCATCTAAAAATTATGACAAAAAATATATTTAGGCTGTGAACTTACTTGTTAAGCATTTCAGTCAGATAGTCAGCAGTTGTAGGATCTGAACGAATGGGAGGACTGGTAACATATGCTTCAGTGTTCAGCCGCTCGTCACACTCAACCCCAAGGGAAGAAGCCAGAACTTCTCCAAAAACAACCACACCTTTCCTTCGCATTGTACTTATAATATCAGCTGATGACTTGCTCGTCACATGTACAAAAAGTGGGCAATTCACCTGTAATTTGGTGTTATTTTTTTAAAAAGAAATTATCGGTTTTACACTATTCGTGACAAAATTCTATACTAAATTTTAATCAAAAATAAAAGCAAGTTTGTGGTTACAGTTTACATGTGAAAAAAAAAAATACCATACTGAACTCCAATGAACAATTACGTAGTTCAAGTAAAACATACTTATAACAGCAGAAAACTTACTTTCAGAAGAAAAGGATATGAGAAATTCATAAGAAAATGTAAATCCAGATTTAAAACCTGAATCAACTGTGTATTAACAACCTTACACGTTGAATTTTGATACAAACTCAAGTATTGTGTTGTTTTTAGAATTTTTTTTGTGTGTGTTATTAAAACATATATCCCTGGAGGCTAAAAGATGCTGCTATGGGCAGACGTAATTCCTTGAAGTACACCGAGCTTACCTGACTGGCAATGAGACATGCTCTGTTGACAGCTTCTGCCTCCACAGCTTCTGGTCGAGACTGCTGATGACCTTCTGGACCCGCTCCCGCCGCCAAGAGACGCCGTTCTTTCTAAGAAAAGACATACAAACTTGACAATTTTTGAAGAAATAAAAAAATCAATATATACCTATGTAACAATTTATAACAAGCAATCCAAAGGTAATCTGGGAAGTACTGTTTTTGTAGGTTATTATATGCTATCAAAATAAGTGAATTTATAGAATACCTTAGGAAATTTATTTAGACATTGATAAATACCAAAATTTTTTACTTTTATGCCTTTTTTACTTTACTGACAGCAGCACAACCACCATCTGCGATTGAGACCGAAACATTTTCAGAGGAATTCCGTTTATTTTTCTAGCCAAATTCACAAAGCTTTTTTAATTTTATCTAGCTGATACTTAGAATATGCTATGAGCCACACAAGATAGTTATTCAAGCATTAATTGACTATTTTACTGAATGAATAAAGTTTTATCTCAGCATTGTACATTGTAACTAACTAAGTTAAACTGTTTTTTAAACAAAATATTTCAATGACTGCACTCTCCATTATCTTTAGGTGAAGGGTGAATAAACCGTAAAGCCTCATGTTTAAAGCTACATGGCAATGGCAGGTGATATGTTGGCTAACAGAAGTCTCAGACATCAGTAGCACCTCACAGTGTGCAAAACAGAGAACACTGACTACAAGCAGCATCAATAACTGGTAGCCAATGCATCTCCAAGCTGGAAATCACAAGCCTGGTTTACAACATCAGACACAAGGTGAATTTCAACAGCTTCCATAAGAACACTGTCCCAAAAGCTTCTGATATGCACCCTTGCCCTTGTCAATTTGAACCCAAAGCCATGTCGTAGTTATAGACCATGTACTGCTACTACAAACTTCAATCATGCTGCTAGTTTCCCATGAATAATATATCAATTATGTTACTCATACTGCCAATAATTTTCCCTTACTTGCTCTAAAATACAAGTTTACTTCATAGTGAGAATGAAAATGCTGTTAGGCAATGAAAATGAATCACAGGATAAAATAAACTCATCACTTGCCACTGATTAAAACAGGAGGGCCATGGCATATAAAATCACAGTTTCAATACTTCAGTATAAACCTTAATCATGATTATACGAGGATCTATTGCAAGGGAAGCGGATGTGCATACCCCGATTCTTAGTACATGACAATCATGTTGAGAGTCTCTGTGTGAACACATCCAGTCCCCTTGCCATCATTATCCTCTAATCATGATTAAGATTTATACCAAAATAATGTTAAGTTTGATCGAATTTTGTGTTTGCCATATACCTACCACCTTCATCTGTGGGGAATGATTAGTTAATTTTCTCTATCCTTCCTAAAACTCCATTCATACACACTAAAAAAATGCAAAAGAAATTGATAAATTTACTGTCATTTAATAACAAATTAGAAAAAGCCTTATGTCAATAGTATCTTATAAAATATCAAACACTAATTTAGCTGCAACATGTTGAAGCTAGGATAGAAATTAACATTATTAAGTTTTCTCAAATTTCTTATTAATTCTAACCAAGAGGCAATGTAAACCTAAAAATCACAGCTAATGATTGCTAGAAGTGTGCATCTTACTTGTGATATTACTGCTCCATTTTCAGCATGAATATGCGCAACAGCTCCTAACTGTTTGCAGTTTTGTAGTGCTTCATACATATCATAGTCATCAAGCATGAATAGTTCCCTATAAGCCATGAACATTTTGAAAGAATTCACACCATGGTTTTTACATAATTCTTCCATTTCTTCTTTCACCTGTAAAATAAAACTATTATAATTTCACACATGAATAATTTATAGGCTAGTCAAATCCAGTATATAATTCTATGGAGAAATATGAAAAAAGTACTCACTGGCTTCTAGTCTGATAAAAGCAACCAAAATATGTGACTAATTAATTATCCAGCAGTGGCTAGAAGCCCAAAACCATCTCAGTGACAAGTTGTTTAGCATATCAATGTAGTACACTGTAGTTCAGATTTTAGGTCTGGTTATGACAAAAACTGATTTATAGCAACTTTATGCTCTGACACTAGGTACTTAATTCCTCATGAATTTACTTTTATTACTTTTATTACTTTTATTTACCAGAAGTTTCTCATTTTAAAAGTCTTCAAGACAGATTTAAGGAATAAAAATGAAACTATCTATAACAAATATACTGTTCACATGCTTTTCTACAACAGGAACAAAATTCCAGAAGATACTATTACATTTTGGTAAATTAATCTTTTATTCCAAGACTTCATTTGCGCATATAAAGTATAGCATGGAATGAAGTCGTCCTTAAACAGAGGCAAAAATCACTGGAAGAGTTATCATTCAAAGAAAAAATATAGTTATAAAACATGCCAAGCCTATTCTTCTCTACATACCTGTAATAATGAAATTCACATAATAAAATGGTAATTTACCCCAGTGTTTTTTTATCAATGATATTCTATACCTAAAACTAAAAACAAATTTAGTATACAACCTGAAGGTTGGTTGGATCCTTCAGAAAGAGGCATACTAAGGCAGGACAGCCAGTTCCTTTCCTCTGGGACCTACAGTTTAATGTGGAATCTGAACAATGGAATGACCTGGCATAGCTCATATGATCAAATGACTCTAAAAAATGACTCCGCCCACTGGAATTTGAACCCAGAACCGGAGCAGTGAACTTTTGAAAGCAAGTGCCTTACCCACTTTTTCTACAGATAAAATACACACATAACATACTGCAATCAGTATTAAAGTTTGAAATGACAATCTGAATGATTCTTAGCCGAGTCATTGTTGCCAAAATATTGAAACTACATTCTCTTCATTGTATCCTAGAATAATCCACAACCGGAGACAGATGGTCACTGACCGCCAACTTCGGATACGAAGTCCGGCACCTTATCAATTTTTCATCTTTTTCTATCCTTACATTATTTTATTTAAAAAGACATTATCACATTTAGATAGTTAGCAAAGTTCTCTTAGTAATTTTGATACAACATAGCTAGTTTGTTTTCTGTTATTAGGCAATACCAGAATTCTTTTAGATTCGCCAATTCTTTATTATATATTATGTAATGGATATAAGTGGCTAAAAGCCAGCATTTGGCGGCGTTCTTTGTTTTGGGTAAAAAGTAAATTCAGGCGTTGTTATATCTTTGATTGTAAATGAAGTGTCAAAACGTTCTGTTAAGCACTCCTACTTTCAATCTTGTCCATTTCCAGATAGGGGGTACAATGCAGCTAGTTAGTCTGTTCTATCGTATCTTGTAGGTTCCACTTGACACACTTGGGTGAGGCAGCGAGGTAGATGACTATGTTGTTATACAATGATTAATTACCTTGTACCATGTAGATCTTACATGTGATCATAAGCGTTCATTTTGGACATTCTTCCATATGTTCTGACAGTTAATTTTTGGGTTTTTCCCATTATATGTTACTGTGATATCTACTCTCCATCAAGAGGGTGTATAATTCTTTACTATTTGTGGCAGAAATATTTAGTATTTTGTTATGTATATAGCTGTACTCAATAACAAGCGTTCGGAATTGCATCAACGATTGATGTGGCTTATATTAATTGGTGATTCTGTAATGGCGGGTAGTAGTTCATTTATTAGATGTGCAGTTATGCTGTCTGGATATGTTTGCCAGTTTCGTAACATGTCTTTTATGAATAGAGCACAAGAAATATATTTGATATCTTGTAGACCACCTCTACTAAGGGTAGATTCAGGGTTTTAAACTTTATTTTAACTATTTCCCCTTGCTGTATAAACCATCCTACTACAAACTTTATATTTCTTGATATTTCATTGGGAATGGGCAAGATGTGTGAGTTATACCAGGCCTTCCATAATGCAATGCTCATTTTATACCTACCGATACCAATTACAGCAACTTGTAATACCTACCTAACTACTTGTTATAAGTTGGAAAAGTACTATGATGAGTTTGGTGAGAATTATGAATTAATCCAAGATTCATTTAACTATAATTTTATTATTAATAGCCAAATCAATTTTCATACAGACAGAGTAATGGAACATGAAACGTGTTTTTACAAAATGCCATCCTTTTTCTACAAATCTGAACTGTGGCCTTATCTTGTTGCATGAATAAAGTTCATTATAAAATATTGTAAAATGTGTTAATAATTTGTGTGTTCATTGCTGCCCTCCTTCCTCCACCTCTGGCAATTTATGGATTTACCTCCCCCTATATTTTCTTATTACTATAGCCACATAATATTTTGATAGTAGTACGAAGGAAAATCCAACCAAATGCATTCTCATACCTCATCTGACCACCATGTGACTCCCACATGTAAACCATAATCACAACAAACATTGCCATCTGCCAAATTCCTGTATTTTTCATAAGCTGCAATAAGTGATTCTTCCTTCTTAGATATAGCAAAGTCGACTGAAAAGTGATAAAAACAATAAATATTCTTCCTCTTTGAGCACATAAATACATTCAAAACATTTAGAGTCAGATAAAAATGAATAGTACTTACTAACTGTTGTTGTTCCACCAGCTACAGCTGCCTTTGTGCCGTGGTAGAAGTCGTCAACAGATTTTATATCTCCAAACTCAAATTCGAATCTAGTGTGGGGATCTATACCACCTGAAACGTAATAAAACTTTATAAAATATATATATATATAAATATTTTGTTCTACCTTTGCCATATAACCTTTAGTAGTTGATGGAGAGACTTAACTAAACACACTGGAAATGGCTGAGAGGAAGTAGTAGTTTATAAATTGGCAACTCAGATTTTCACGAATAGTCACTCATTTATCCCATTTATTGCACTATATGAAAGCTATTTCAAAAGTAATGGTCTAGGGAGGCCAAATGGATAGTTTAGCACTGAAGCTTTCCAAGGGATTTGACAGAGTGAACCATAGCATAGCAGTGAATAAGAAAAACTTTTGGGTTGAATTGAGTAGTGTAATTTTGCATGGAGGAATTCTTAAAATGTAGAAAGCAGAGTGTCAAAGTGGAAATTCTGTATCAGGGGAGGTTGAAGCAAAAACAAGTGTCACAGGTTAGTGTATTGGAGCCATTAATACATATTATTCTAATATATGATTATGTTGCTGATTTGCAGTTGGAAGTTAGAGGTATCTAGTGGATACACCTGTGGAGATTTCATTGCAATCATACTCCTGGAAAGTCTCCATTCTTACAGAAGTAAGGTTGTTTGTAAAATAATAGGATTAAAACAATAGAGGACTGAACAACTACAGAGTGATCTGGTCAATATATCTAGTAGGAAAGGTCAAACTGGATTGAATAAAAATGCCAGAAAGAGTCAATTTATTAGGTACAGCGAGATATAAAATAGAGAATTTGTATTATGTAGCAGAAGGGCAAATGTTTGTTGGGGGCATGAATTGTAGATATCTGGGAATATAATTTTATAATAAACTGACAAAGGTATTGTGGAGCAGCTGCAGAAAAATTTCGAAATCATTATATGCTGGAGAGGATGATAGGATGTTCCTGAAAAGTGAGGAAACTAGTCCACTAAACCTTCATAATATCATCACTTGTGTACAAAGGATTAGTATGACATCACATTATGGGTGGGGCGTTCAAGTATTACGTAATGCAATTTGGGGGGAAGGTGGGTCTTGTAAAATGTTACGGTGCATTACAGAAGCGGGAGGGGGTATTGGAACAACGTATTACGCAACTTTTTTTTATTTTAATAAAAAACTAGGGAATTAAAATCTCCCAGGCAACCCTTTTCGTTTGGTTTACGGGGAATCCCTCGACTATTGTACGTCATTTATATTTTGTTCTACCAAGTTGGTAACTCTTTTCTTTATGTTTTATGGGGAATCCCTTGACTGTATTATACGTCATTTTTATTTAGTTTTAGTTGTCAGTATTCATTAGTGTTTACACAGAAGCACAACCCTCTTCGTCTGATCTGCAAATGCCAGTACTGAGAGTCTGGGTGGCTGGCAGACCCGTGTACAGAGGAGCAGTAATTCCAATTAATTTTTTTTTTTTTTTTTTACATACCTATATATTCGATTTATGGCTAAATGAATTACATATTACTTAAAAATCTCTTTTTTTATTTATTAATACTGCAAATGCGATTAAAACAATAACAAAGGTATTTTAGCGCCTCTCCGGTACTTTGCGCAACATGATTGTGTCTTTTAGGTAAAAATGGTCACTTGGATGTTACGTAACGTTTAGGGAGGGGGAGGGGGTACAGAAAAACGCTACGGTGCGCTACATGGGGGGGGGGGGGAGGGTATAAAATCTTAAAAAATTGCGTTACGTAATACTTGAATGCCCCCTTATAAGTGGTAGATGCAAGAATTGGAGAGAAGCTAAATTTGATTCTGGAAATTACTATAAAATCCATAAGTAACTGATATGATTAGGGAGCTGGGTCGACAGACGATGGAAGGTAGGTGGCAAATGAAGAGTGCTGGGTATGTGGAACATACATTCATAATAAGCTCTGGATGGATATTTGACATACAATTAAGGAACAGTATATGCAAAGATAGAATTGACCATGACAACAAAGCAGCACTTTATGTTGGCTATACGGAAAAGAGAAAATTTTCATTTAAAGGAAAAGAAGCTGGTGACTAGAATAAATTGATGAGGGAGATGCTGAACAACTAACTTCAAACAGTTAAAAAGTCAAGAAAAATCTTGTGTAAAGTAAAGGGATATGTGGAGGAAATCACCAGAGCATTAGCTAAATCGCAACTATTTAATATTTGATCTAAGTTAATATTCCATACTATACTTCTCCTGAATCCGGGGGGAAAAATGTTTTGTATTGCAGTAATGGCAGACTTTAGGTTACAACAATGAAGAATACTTAAAAAATTTAAAAATTGCTCTAAAAAGCTCTGAAAAATGTAATAAAACATTTATATTATAACTTTGATTATGTCTAATTCATTTAAGTTTGAACATTGGAGAGTTTGAGTTTGTATGTATGTATGACAGTGACACACAATTGCTTCTTTTCTTCCACTTTTTTTATTGGTAATTGATTAACAAGCACAGTTTACCCTGCTGTACAAATCACAAAAAATTTATATAGATATTTCTTGAAAGTAACGATTTTTTTCTTACCTGGTATCACAAACTTGTCTTGTGCATCAATTTCATGTGTTCCACTGGGCACAGTTAAGCAACCACCTACATTCCTGACAAACATTAGAAACAACCACATCATTCAAGTGATACCATAAAGTTCAAGTGCATTTTATCCATATACTGTACTTACTTTATTACACCATCCTCAATGTAGACATCACCTTCTATAACACTATATGCGTTCACAATTTTTCCATTCCTAATAACCAGCCTGCTGTCTGAGCCCTGCAACATAATGAATGCCTAGGGTAAACCATTTACGAAGTAGTATTACAGAACAATAAATTTATGAAGATTATTTTAGATTTATTTAGTGACAAATTTCATGAAAAATTAGGAACAGTTTATTCTGCAAAATTTTGGAGGCTGCTGGTACAGAATTAGGTTCCACTTTATTGAGTGCATTGCTTTAGCTGGAAACTTCAAGAACAAAATAAATGAATATAGGCTTTATTAAATTAATGTCCTATATAATCCTATAAAATTTAATTTGCACTAAACTGATGTTCTATGTGTAATTACACATGAGAAAATGTAATTATTTTTATTAAAAAAAGCTTGACAGATAATTGGTTTAAATATTAACATCTGCATAGCATTTAGAATGATATCTTATCTATTTTAGACTTTATAGTGGAGAAGGCAAGAACTCTCTCCACACACCTTCCCACCTGTGCACTTGGTATCACACTTACCCACTGCATAAAGGACAAATGAGTCCAATATTGCAAGAGTCTAGGATGGGGTACATCCTAACCAAAAATTTGCAACATCAACCTTTACTGCAGCAACCAAAAATTGTAATTTGGATGGGTGGAGGAGGAGAATTTCCCTACCCCTACGATTTGAACCATTCTGACATCTGATTATGAGGAACATACGAGTGATAATTATTTCCATTCTGCTAATAATGAAATCCATGTTACTTAAAATATTCCACAGCCTAATAAGACTCCACATATGTCAATCTTATGTATTTTTTTTATATCCAGGGTATCTCAAAAGTTTTATCACATTTGGATAGAAAATGAAACTGGTTTCTAATGCTCAAGAAATTTGGGTTTATCATTAAATTTCAAAGTAAAAATATGAGAAATTACATTTTAAAAATCACAACATTGAGGTGACTTCTACTTAGTCTCTGACATTCTTCAAATTAACACCATAAGTTAATGAAAGCTTGAAATAAAAGTTGTGGTGTTATAAGTTATTGATCTCATCTTTAATGTTTGCCTTTGGATCATACAAAGTGGATGGGGAATTTTCATTAAATCTGCTCTTGAAATATCCCCACAGGGAAAAAAATCAGAAGCTCCAGTTTATGATTCATCTAATAAACTATCAAAATACAGGCCCATTGTTAAAAAACTACTTTACAGTTAAAGCTAGATTTAAACGGATCTGTAAATTTATGGAAAACCACTTCTCAGCAGTTGTCTGGAGAGCCAACATCAAAAATGTTTAAGACTGTAAGAACGGAGATATTCTTGGCATCTGATTGCAATGACGTCTTCACATGTCTACTGCATGCTTGAGGATTGTGTTGTAAAAGCATGATTTTCAATGGCTAGCTCCACTGTATTCTTCATGTGTAAAATAATCTGTACTAGTCTGCTGACCAACAGTTCGAAGAGTCAGCTCAGGTGGTACAACCATCTATTCATGTGCTTTAAAAATGGGGTACAGCACCCAAGCTCAATCTCTAGATGTCGGTAGCAGACCAGTACAGATTATTTCACACCTGAAACAATTGTGAAACTAGCCAACAAAATATCATGTTTTTACAACACAATCTGATGGTACAACATGAAGACTTCATTGCATGTATAGTTATTTAGCATGTCAACCCATTGGGTCCATGCTTCTCCCTGATGAAATGGACAATCGCATCCTGCAGGAACATACTAATTTAGAAGACATATATATTTAATTAAACAATTTGGATTGTATGGTGTGTAGTGTCATTTTTTGTATCCTCTGATCACAAAAGCAAACTAAACTAATCATTAATAACCATAAGGGTAACAACATATTACCAGTAATCATAATATTCACCATGTCCCACATAAACAATTTTAAAATAATCATCAAGCTTGTTCTATCACTTTTATTAGTTAAATGATTGCCATATCAATAACTTGCCAGCCTTTAATGACAGTGAGGTACACTACTTTTTTAAAAAAAATTGATAGTATCATAAATATTTGGACCTATAATAAAATACTACATTTTAAACAGTAAGTATTGAGAACTTAAGTTTTGTGGTCTAAGGCTCCGTTATTTCTAACTCTAGCTTGATAAAATTTTAATGTTATGGCTGTACAGCATGAATGCTTTATCTAAAGTACTGTTACTGCATGGATGAAATGAAGAGCAGTGTTAATCAATATCAGAAATATGATAAATTGTTGAATTGTGTTCAAAGAATATTAGTATACATTATCTTAAAGGATATAGAAACCTTGCACACAGCTTTCTCACAAGGACAAGAATAGCCAACATACAGAACACTAAACTATAAAGAAAATTAACCAGCAAATAAGTGTAAAACATTTTTAAATAAAAAATTGCAACAGCAGCAAACAGAACAAATTAGATAAGCTATTTTGTTTTAGTTATTTCTGCAAAATCATTGCTCTGACCACACATTTTGGAGGACGCAAGTTTGAAACCCCAACCAGCTATCAAGATTTTAGTTTTATATGGTTTCCCAAAATTGCTCCAGATGAATGCTAGGATAGTTCCTTCAAATCACTATTGCCAAATTTTTTCCACATTCCTCATCACCAACCCTTTCCTGCCTCAATGAATCTCAACAAGGTTTAAATAAAGGGGGGGGGGGAATTGTAATTCTTATATGAAAGATAATTTTAACTGTACTGTATATATCACAGGATCACAAAAGTAGCCTCTTAAAATTATATGAGGAGTCATCAGAGTAGAACATAAACTTTGTTAAAAAAGTCATTCAAAGTTTTAGATACATGAATCTAACAGTGTCTTAGGACGCAATCAGTTTTATCCATACAATAATTCGAATTTGCAGAAATTAAAGGTCAGTTAAAAGTGAAGTGAGAGATGAAAAACAAGGAGAAAATATGTATGGAGTTTAATATCTTATAGAAGATATTACCAAAGCAAAGCAAAATCTGGATACTATTGGGAGGCTTACAGTTTAATACAGAATCTGAATCGTGGAATGTTCATAATGTTCCTAATGACACGAAGCAACCATGATTTATCTAAAAATCAAGTCCAATGTGTGCAAAAGTACAAATTGAGACCAAGATTCAAATTGGGGTACATTTCTATCTCCTGTCATTCATAACCAAAAGCTATCCATTCCGGTCATTATGTTTCCAGTAATGGGCCGAGTCTGCTTTGAACTCAATACTTTTGATTTTCCTCTATTTACATCAGTTACTGAAACTGGTGGATAAATGGTTTGGGAGGTCAGGGATTTAATTCAGAGTCCTGCCATTTAGATTACAGTTTCCCATGGTTTTCCAAAACCAATCCAAATAAATTAGTTCTTCAAAAGTCCTTAGCCAAATTCGCTCCCATTTCTTGCACGCAAAACTCTCAGTTCTAATGATCTCAATGTAGAAATGCAGTAAAGCACTAAACAATGTCACCATCTCACCACCTTAGTCCTGCATTATCCTCTTTTCAGGATTCTCTCCTCCAATTCTTTCATCTAATCATTCCTTAGTCTGGGCAGTTTATTACATTATTTTTTCATTTAAAGCACCTAAAGTAACATTTTCCATTCTCTTCATATCTCCATACCATTTAAGCCTCATCTTCTCTGTCCTCACATTCAAGTGATACTTTTCTGGTATGTGTCTAACCTTCACATCCAAACCAGAAGGCAGTTTTGGAGCATGGGTACTGACAGGCAGAGCTTGTATGTATGAATGAGAAAAAGAGCTTTGAGGGACCTAGTTCAAATTGTTTAAAAATCTGTGGAACTAGGCAAAACTCTAATCTAATTTAATAGATAGGTACTCACAGAATCAAAGAAAAGGAGACGATTGCTTATGCAAGATGTTGTATGAGGGACCAATTCAGAGAAAAAGGTTGAATTTCAGATGCTGCCTAATTTGAGAAATGACCGCTCACCCAGGCAAGCAGAAGCAAGAGCCAGGATACAGAGGATGGAAGTGACCTTCAGATTCAGCACTTGTGGTGAACACTTTTAGCAGAAGGACTTAAGGCCAGCACTACACGCAGTTAACATGCCCTCTGAGTGGGTGACTGCGACCCTATTACAGGTGAGCCTGTCCATGGAAAGTTGCAGTTAGCCCAGAAAGCCACCTGAAGCAGAGGTGAACAGTATCTGATAATATCAATGCCACCTTCGATCAAATGTTTACAATGAAACCATTGACCCATAAATGCGAAACCCATGGTAGAGTAAGAAGAATGCACATGAATTGAGTAGTATTTGAGGTAGTAAGGACATGTTGGTTTAAATGGTATCTACGTACTGGGCAACAATCAAACGAGAGCAATGACAAATTTAAACCTACTGATACAAAGAAGAGAATACTGGATAAACCAAATAAAGAGATATCAAGGAGAGGATTAGAAGAAAATCAGTGGAAAACTAGAAAGTCAAGTCATTCTGGGTTAGAGACATCCACACGAGCTAAATATAATTGCAGATTAATGAAAGTTTGTAAATAACTGTTTTTGATAACCTAACACCCGAGTTTTTGCAATGTAGAGAACAATGGAAATTTATTAATTATTTTTAATTGCTATGGAGCTAATGCTCCAGTGGTGATTCTCCTAATCATCTAATTACCCCTTTTTATAAGTAACATATTAAATTTTATTTATAATTGGAATGTTAAATGGCACAGTCTGAGTCTCTTAGGAACGCCAGAGAAAATTTTTCGGTTTAAGTTTAGATAACTTGGACCATCGAACACGCAGCTTACACAAACCCATTTTAGTGCTTATATCTAACATGTGTAGGATAAACCATCTGACTGTTAAACGATAGTTGTGATAAGGCAAAATTTTATTTTATTTTTTGATAGAATCGGAGGAACATCAAGAATTGAAAAATTTCTTGACAGCTCAATGATATTATGTACATATGGTTAGAAACTCCCGAACGGCAATTTTCCCGATGAAAGCTCCCAAATTTTATACAATGCATTCTAACGGATCAGTTGTTTTTGCATAAATAGGTGATTTAAAGAATTAATACTACTAAATATTTTCTAGGTTTTTCACGAATTACGTTTCTTATGCAGTAGCAATTAATCCACGAGTAATATCCTCCAAAATTTGTAAGGTTTCATTTTGTAGTCTATCCATGCAATGCACTGTATCAAGAGACATTTGCAATTGAAAGAAACATGTTAAGGAGTACGCCTTGCTCATGCCTGGTTGTAGGTGGTTTGCCACCGGGGGGGGGGGGGGGGTGTTTATCCCTCCATGGCAACGTCTGGGAAGATGAACTAGAGTGGTTTCCCACTACCTACGTCAGTGTTCATTAGTGGTGTTGTAAGTATGGATGACTATTCAGTGTAGACTATAGTGTTATTTGTGTTGTGGATGAGAGATGAAAGAAGGGGGCATCCATAAATTACGTGAGGTGTTTTTCCGGATTTTTGGACCCCCCTCCCCCCTGGTGAGATTTCGTGAGATCTGGCCGGACCCCCCCCCCCCCCCTCTGGTGAGATCTGGTCCGTGAGAACCCCCCCTAGAAATCGCCCTGTAAACTTTTTTTTTAGGTCACACCCTAACTTTTTTGACGAAATACCTTCCTAAAATCGACTTTGCCGCAAATCTGAGACTTTTTTTTTGGCTCTACTGTCCCCAAATTTTTCGCAAAATCTCACGTGAGATTTCCGTAGACCCCCCCCCCTCCCCCTTGGTGAGCTCTGGTGAGATTTCGCCGGACCCCCCCCCTCCCCTATTTCACCTCACGTAATTAATGGATGCCCCCGAAGGGAGGGTGCAACTTAATGGCGGCTCATTTAATCCTACTCTTCTGAAAGACACGAAGGTCATGGGCGCCGGGAGGGGGGTGCAAGGGGGTGCACTTGCACCCCCCTGACATCCCGGGTCACCCGTAAATTTGGGCCGATAGGGGGTGGGGAGCACTAATTACGGCCCTGGTGCACCCCCCTGCATCCCGGGTGCACCCCCCTACATCCGGCATCCCGGGTCGCCGTGTGGGCAGTAGTAGAGCTAAAAAAAAAAAAAAGGTCGCCCGGAAATTTTTGGGCCGATAGGGGGGGGGGCCAACGCAGCCCTGGTGCACCCCCCTAGAAGCAATCCTGCCGGCGCCCATGCACGAAGGGGCTACCAGGCTTAACGTACCCATCCAACGGATGAAATCACCTTCCATAGTATAGTATGCCCTCACTCCACACTCACTGTGGAGAGTTTTAGTATTTAAACCAGGACTTAGCCGCACAATCTGGTTATTGGGAGTTGAGCAGCACCACCTCTCCTACCCTCAGGCCCGCCGTAAGCGGGAGTGCAATGCGTGCACCGCACTCGGGCGGCAAATATAGCCTTCCACCACTGGCTGTAGTTAAACAAGGAGCGGCATAATCGGTATTGTACGAGGGCGTTCAAACAGCTAGCGGCGGGCCTGCCTACCCTGCCGGCCAAATCCCAATGGTGAAAATTTATTCCACCATCGGGATTCAAACCAGCTAACCCCGCGTCAGCGCCGCGTACCATGATGGTGCCGCAAACCAACTGATCCAACGGGGCGAGTTCCAACCACTTTAAAGAGCAGACAAATATTTTTATGTATGACAGTACGCACAGTTGAAGGTCCTCTCGTCGTCCAAATAAGGAATATGGGAGAGCTGAGAACAGTTATACTGAGTCATACTTGCGGATATAAAAAAAAAAAATTATTGCACTGTCAGCATTGCGATGATAACCTTAGCTGTAGGATCTGACTTTGGCAATAGACTTTCTCTCTCTCTCTCTCTGAAACTAACCCTTTACTGCATTTCAAAACAGTACTAATAAAAAATTCCTGATGTGCGAGATTCACGGATGCGATTTCTGTTGATAATTCATTTCTTCTTTGCCGAGTTCCCTTTGATACTTTGTTGAAAGTAGTTTCTTGCCATTGAACAATACATCCAGTGTAATTTCAGCAACATCAATCGATTGTAGCAGACTGGAAATATTATAAGTAAATCAGCGGAGAGATGGAAGGACACGTTTTCTATACTCTCAAGCACAACCGGGAAGAAAACAGATAATGTTTGTTACGGCAAAGCATAGATCTTCCCCATGCTTGACGAACAATTCAGATATCAGCGGTGTGGAACAAGTCATAAGATTTGTCGCAATAAATCTGAGTGCTTCGTCAAGCAGAACAGATACTCTCAATGGAAAAACGCCCTAATTACCGAAACAGGAGGAAACAGACAACGCAACTTCAAAAGCACACGACTAATACAGTCATTGCTAGAGGAGATGGGATATCTCACTGTAATTCTGTTAACAGAGGACTAAGGCAAGGTTGTCTGCATCAGTTCTTCGATTTTATAACCAAGGTAACTGCAAGACAAATTGAGTGTTCAAACAATGTGGACTACTAGAAGTAACAGGACGCGGTTGTTGTGTGGCGCAAAAAAATTATTCCGGCTTCATGGTTCGTTAAGGACCATAAACAAGGAAAACCATATGCTGTTGATCACAAATTTTTGAGTGGCATGACGCAGTCACTAAATCCATTTGTCAGAGAATGCTAGAAAAGACTAAGAAATCTGTACCCTTATCGGAGATTGTGAGTAATCATTTCGTATCACTGTCAGGGCGGTGCATGACGGATGATAAAACGAAATCAGTTTTGATTTATTGAAAGACAGGAGATGGGTACAACTGATGTGTGTGTGCAAGGAAAACATTGGCAATGAGGTCTAGATTGATGTCAGGAGGAGTAGGATTAATACGTGGAGGGTAAGATAATTATGTCTAAAGTAACTTTTGATTTCAAACAAAGGAACAGGGAAGTTTCCATTTGTAACTAAGGAATCTTGGTCTAAAATAAATTATCAAGGAAGGTGCTGAACAAATAACCCCAATAAGTGAAAGAATTTATTGTTAAAGTAAAAATTTACATAATCCTAAAATAGGTGCGAAGGGAAATTGTCAACTGGGCAGAATCACCACAGAAATGGTTAATAATTATCATTAACCGGTAGAGCAGGGTGTAAGGTATCCCTCGTTTTATTGTCAATAATTAGTAGGATTTCGACCGAATTTAGGGTTTGTTTTAGTACCCGGTACCACACTTAAAAGCGAGTTGACAACACTTTTGCATACACCGAAGTTAATAAATAACACATAACCAGCATAAATAAATGAGAAATTGCAATAAGCCACGATATTTCAGTAGGAAATAGGCTATTTCACATAAGAATAAACTTTCGATAACAGATACTAACGTTGGTTGGCGAGATGTTTAGAACCGATGTAAATGAAGTAAACGTTAAATAATTGAAAATAATATGCATAAATAAACCTTTTATCATGGGTAATACACATTATTTCGGAGATAAATAAGTAATTTCAATAAAGGAAAAACCTAACCCATAAATTTTGGTATATTCCAGTTTTAGTATTTCTGAAGTGATTTCAGTACAGTAAAGACAATAAAGAACCTATATTACACAGGCCTAGACGCACTATAACCATAACTTCACATTTAAAGATAGTTCAGTAGGACTTTTAAAGAAATAAACTGGATGAGTAAATAACAGTCTGAAGGAAAAATGAAAATAATTCATTGTAATGAAACTTGACCATGTTAAAGCTCCAAAAACAACAACAATAATCCCTGAGACAGCCTAGTAGATAAATTAATAGATTTCTGATAGTTTTAGAGCATCTAATAACCACAAGAAGCAATTATATGGGATTTTTAATACTCATTTTTCTTAAACAGTTCACATGCATAATTTTGGTCTTTTAAGTAGTTTCAGGATTTTTAAAAGTAGAAAAACAAGCAGTAAATAAAATAATCTTTCAGTTTTTATAGGGTTTTAAATAGTTTCAGTCTGTAGAATATGAAATATCAGTGAGTAAATAGACGCCGGTAAATCGATTAATTTGTCCAACTTTCAGGAATAAATTCCAGCACTTTAAAGACATCTCAGAGCACTAATGACATTTAAATACTAGCTAACACACATAATTAATTTTCTAGACACATTTAAAGACATTTCACTAACCTGTTTTATGTTAATCCAATCGTAAAGTAACTGGCTATAATCACTGCACATATAAAATGCTTCAACACTGATTTTAAACACTGCCACACAATATAAAGTAGGGAATAAATTAAAGCAGATAGGAAGCGAAGTAAATTCACCTAAATCTGATAGTTTTCAACACTTTAAGTATTTTAAACATTAAATGAACACGTAAAAATTGAACACCCAGTTCTAGCAATTTTTTACTCAAAAGCCTACTTTGATTCCGGGATAAAAATTAGTTGATCATAAAAATCCATTCTTTTAGTTTCCTACATAATTATTTCAAGTTATAAAAAGCCATAGAACCGATATTACAGATTTTCTTATTTTTCTTGACACCCAACACACGTGCAAATCACTAAATAATTTATTGTGTCTCCGATATGGCACTTACAAAGATAAAATAAACTTCAAAAGAAGCAGTTAAATCCGGGCTATACTTTAGTAATTTTTCCGGCACGATAACCCATAAAACTTCAGAGTTATTCCAGGAAAACTAAATCGTGGTCACAACCGATTGTTATTAAGTAACGGTCTTACCATAACTCATCTGATTTAAACAAAGTAGATATTTTGGAAGAACCTAAAATCAAGAATAATATTTTAAGCTTACTTTCACATTGATAATTACAACCAATTTTAAAAATAACAAAATTTTGACTAAAGCTGTAAGACTTGCAAAAATCAACCATGTCGACAAGTTTTCGGAGAGGCAAAATTAACATAATATTCAGGCACTAAACACTTCATCTAGTAACACCCATCACTTTTACCATTTACTTGCTGAGATCAAACTAGTATTAAGAAAGTTATTAGATCGAACAGTAGGGTATGTCTAGGAGCGCGGAAGGACACGGTAGTAATACGTCATCACGGGATCAACTCCTATATAAGGAAACTGCGATAGGACACAAAAAGGCAGATAGAACAGTCTCGATGTTGACGCGCGTGTGAGTGCACGTCGGGTCTCGCGCGGTTTTTTTTGGCCGAAGGCGTTCATGGGTAACCTACATCATGGCGTCGGGTGTGGTTGACATAGTAACGTGTAGTGGCGGACATTTTGAAAATTAGTCTGAACATGTAAATTTCGAACTTTTGATCCATTTCAACTTGGGGAGAAGCGGTTAATGCTCTGGAATTTCAACTTGTAATTTTTGGAGACGATTTCAATCCGATTGCCTGTGCTAACAGTGTTTTATAACATTCATGTGAAAATTTTGAAGAATATATGACTTTTGATTTCGACTTGAGGTTTTTATTTCGTAGCATACTACCTTTCTTGCAGAAGGTTAAGCCTGCAAGTGGCGACTGTGGTCATTTGAACTGTTAGCAATATAAATTTTACACGGTTTCATAACTTTAGAATTTCCTGGAAGACATCTGGTTCAGGTGATGTTAGCTGTTATCAACTCCCGTAGCAGCTTTGTCCCTGACATGGGGATCGTAGTGACGCGTGTTCGAGGAGAACAGTGATTCCAGAGTAAACCGAACAGTGCAATTTTCCATCCAGTGCCACTTTGGATTATTTTCATCGACGCTCCTGGCCGCCCACGCCACCAACACCAGCGAGACGACACAACAGCAACGAGTGAGGGATTGGCCCGTGCCCAGGGGAATCGCCGAGACTACAGCTGTTGCAGAGCAGAGACGCCACCCTCCCTTTCGCTATCGCAGCGCTGACGTTTCGTCCAGGGAGACGCTCGCAGTGCCCACTACACTGGCAGAGCCTCATCAGACACTCCGGGTCTGCACTTCGCCACGGCGACGTAATTAAGATAAGTTACAGTGAACTTATTACAAACTTCATCTAAGGGCCCCTTCAACCAGAGCGTAGTGAACTCTGTGCTTGCCGAAGGATTCTTTTCTATTAGTACAGTGGTTTCTTCCGGGCGCTTTCGCCGCTGTGCATCAACAATTTTTCTTCTAGCCATAGTTGATCTAAACATCCGAGGATGTCTACCACGTTACAATCACAGTAACGGACATTTTTCTACTTTTTTTTAGCTGTCACGACAGCAAACTAGTGATTTTATATCACAAACCCAATTTTACCGGGTTCATTTTTGTATTTTGTCCCTAAATCTGATAGTTTTCAACACTTTAAGTATTTTTAAACATTAAATGAACACGTAAAAATTGAACACCCAGTTCTAGCAATTTTTTACTCAAAAGCCTACTTTGATTCCGGGATAAAAATTAGTTGATCATAAAAATCCATTCTTTTAGTTTCCTACATAATTATTTCAAGTTATAAAAAGCCATAGAACCGATATTACAGATTTTCTTATTTTTCTTGACACCCAACACACGTGCAAATCACTAAATAATTTATTGTGTCTCCGATATGGCACTTACAAAGATAAAATAAACTTCAAAAGAAGCAGTTAAATCCGGGCTATACTTTATAATTTTTCCGGCACGATAACCCATAAAACTTCAGAGTTATTCCAGGAAAACTAAATCGTGGTCACAACCGATTGTTATTAAGTAACGGTCTTACCATAACTCATCTGATTTAAACAAAGTAGATATTTTGGAAGAACCTAAAATCAAGAATAATATTTTAAGCTTACTTTCACATTGATAATTACAACCAATTTTAAAAATAACAAAATTTTGACTAAAGCTGTAAGACTTGCAAAAATCAACCATGTCGACAAGTTTTCGGAGAGGCAAAATTAACATAATATTCAGGCACTAAACACTTCATCTATAACACCCATCACTTTTACCATTTACTTGCTGAGATCAAACTAGTATTAAGAAAGTTATTAGATCGAACAGTAGGGTATGTCTAGGAGCGCGGAAGGACACGGTAGTAATACGTCATCACGGGATCAACTCCTATATAAGGAAACTGCGATAGGACACAAAAAGGCAGATAGAACAGTCTCGATGTTGACGCGCGTGTGAGTGCACGTCGGGTCTCGCGCGGTTTTTGGCCGAAGGCGTTCATGGGTAACCTACATCATGGCGTCGGGTGTGGTTGACATAGTAACGTGTAGTGGCGGACATTTTGAAAATTAGTCTGAACATGTAAATTTCGAACTTTTGATCCATTTCACTTGGGGAGAAGCGGTTAATGCTCTGGAATTTCAACTTGTAATTTTTGGAGACGATTTCAATCCGATTGCCTGTGCTAACAGTGTTTTATAACATTCATGTGAAAATTTTGAAGAATATATGACTTTTGATTTCGACTTGAGGTTTTTATTTCGTAGCATACTACCTTTCTTGCAGAAGGTTAAGCCTGCAAGTGGCGACTGTGGTCATTTGAACTGTTAGCAATATAAATTTTACACGGTTTCATAACTTTAGAATTTCCTGGAAGACATCTGGTTCAGGTGATGTTAGCTGTTATCAACTCCCGTAGCAGCTTTGTCCCTGACAAGGGAGCTGCCCGTGGGCTCCACACTCAAAGTAATATTTATCTTATCACATTCAAGATTCCAAATGTAAAAAATAATCAACTGAAAGAAATGAAAACTTTAAAGTAAAAAGAAAATTGTAAGAGCGTATTAATGTAAAGAATTCATCAACATACATCAGGTTCACGTTCCGATTAGTCAGTTACAGACATCGCCTAGAGGCTACCAGATCGAAAAAAAAAAAAAACCACACACACACACAAACAATTTACTGTAGTGGTGGTACCTCCATCAAGCAGCTGAAGTGATAACTTAGTTTCAACGAGTTCAATGTTAATCCACAAGAACGAAGAAATGAAGCTTTCGGTGAGAAAGTGTAGTCTGTCCCGGATTCTTGCACATTGGACGTCCTCTTAAAAATTATTCGCGAGCAGAAGAAACTAACTCTTTCAACGATGGGGATAAGTGTGCTGCAAAATGATTACATCTCAATTCAGTTTAGAAAAGTAACATTTAGTTTTTCTTCATCACTTCAGGCAAGTAAACATTAATTCTGAGAAGTGAAATTTATTCATGAAAAGGATTTTAAAGCAAATCATAAAGTAATTACTTCTCGTTTCAAGTAATAACAAAATGAAACACATACACCGATGAGCCAAATCAATATGACCATCTGCTTAATACGGTGCAGAGATTCCGCGTGACGTGGATTTCACAAGTGCTTGGTAGGTTTCCTGCGGTATCTGGCACTAGATGTCCACACACAGGTCACGCAATTTAATTACCGGCAGGTGGCTTGCGTGCGCAATAGTAGCGACCGATAGCGTCGCGTATGTGATCTATCGGGCAGAGATCAGGTGAATTTAATGGCCGAGACATTAACGTGAGTTTACAACCATTACCCTCAAACAACTTTACACACTCTTATCAAGTTTTACAGAGTGGACAAGCCTCCGACCTCCTCGTTCTGTCATTAGACGTGTACTTCCACTAACTTATCGCCTTTCACCGTCATTTAACCATTTTCAATACACGTTCACCATAGTAGAACTGGAACAGCCGACCTGCCCAACTGTTTCCCAGATGCTTGTTCCTAGGCGTTGGGACATGTGGCCTTTTTAAAATCACTTATGTCAGTAGGGTTAACCATTTGACACACCTATCGTCGCTAGAATGACTTCCAATTCGTCTCTGCTCCACTTGTATTCTTCCTTATACCCACAACGTCATAGACGACATTTAGTCTCGCGGTGGGCAGTGATCAAGTTTTTTGAGTAATCAGTATCATATTTATGGGCACGAAATATGTTCGAAGATCTATTAATGCATTTTTTAATGTTTATTACATGTGTAATTTATCGATCTAAGTTTTGGTGCGAGATTGGTTCGAACGACGAAGCAATTTGTTTTAAGATTCCTTAAATTTCTCAAAATAGCACGAGCATTTCGGAAACTGCAACTTGGGTGTTCGAGAAATGCGGTGGTGAATGTCTTCAAGTGGCGAAACCAATGTGAAACCACGTCTAAACGTCGAGGGATTGGGCAGCCACCCCTCATTACAGATGTCGGACGTCGTAGGCTATACAGACTGGTAAAACAAGACAGGTGGCGAACTGTGGAGGAACTAACGTCTGATGCTGGGCAGAATACAAGTGTGCCTGAACACTCAGTTCACCGGACACTCAGTTCACCGGACACTCCTAACGATGTGCCTCCGCAGCCGACAATCCAGGCATGTGCCAATGTTCACACCACGTCATCGGCTATTACGACTAAAATGGGCATGTGACCACCGTCACTGGACGTTGGCGCAGTGGCAGAGCGTTGAATGGTCTGATGAATCCCGATAACTTCATCATGCCGATGGGAGGATGCGAATCTGTCGTTTTCCAGGGGATCAGCTTCTTGACATCTGTACTGCGGGACGGAGGCAAGCTGGCGGCGGCTCAATTATGCTCTGGGGAACATTCACGTGGCAATCCATGGGTCCAGTAGAGCTCGCGCAAGGCACAATGTCTGCCAATAAGCATCTTACACTGGTTGCAGACCACGTACACCCCTTCATGATGACCATGTTTCCCAACAGCAGTGGCATTTTTCAACAAGGTAATGCTCCATGTCACAAGGCCAGGAGTGTGATGGAGTGACACAGTGGTTGCAATTGATGTGCTGGCGCCCCAACTCGCCATCTGAACCCGATCGAACATATCTGGGATGTGACTGGACGTGGTGTCAGAGCTCATCGCCCCCCTCCCAGCAATTTAAGGGAATTAGGTGACTTGTGGTTGCAGATGTGGTGCCAACTCCCTGCAGTGACCTACCAAGGCCTCATTGCTTCCATGCCAAGACGTGTCGCCGCTGTTATCCATGCCTAAGGCGGACATACCGGCTATTATGGAGGTAGTCATAATTTTCTGGCTGATCAGTGTATGTCCTACCCAGTTCATTACTAGGTAGCATCTCGAAATTACTAGTGACATGAAAACTGTTCAGTTTTAAACGGTAAGTATTCAAAGACTACTGAATACAGGACAGCGGGGCGAAAGGCGTTCGTCAGAGAAGGCTTGAAAGGGAGAAGTACACCGAAGAGCCAAAGTCATTGGATTGGAAGATCCAAACCGCCATCGGTTGCAGAGCCTCTCCTGGTGTGGTGAACAGATCGGTCGGACCCTAGATGACAGGAAAAAGGTTGCATTGTCATACGAGTCGCGATTCCAGTTAATAAGAGTTGTTGATATGGTTAGAGTGTGGCGCAGATTCCACGAATCCACAGACCTATGCCGTAAAGGAAGGCACTATGCAAGTTTCATCCTGGAATGGGCTGCAATTATGTGGCACGGACTGGGACCTTTGGTCAAACTGAACCGACTATTGACTGGGCAGCTATTTGGAGACCTTTGCAGCTACTCATGGCCTTCATGTGCCCAAACTAAGGTCTTTTCCAGGACCACTATGCGCCATGTCACCGGTTGAAAATCATGCAAAACTGGTTTGGGTAAACATTCTGAACAATTCCAGCGAATGTTTGAGCACCTAACTCACCAGATATGAATCCAAACAAACATATTTGGGATATGATAGAAAGGTCAGTCAGTTCCTGTACAACGTCCTGCAGCTGTAAAACTTTCGCAATTATGAACGGCTGCACAAGATGAATGACTGAATATTTCTTGAGGGAACTTTCAACTACTTTATGTCACGATTGGTTGTTACATTTCCCTGGACGAAAGGAGTCCCACACGACAAGAGGTACCTCAAATACCTCAAAACTTTTGACGATCAGCGTGTATTAGCCGGCATCTCCCCCCCCCCCCTCCCCCCACAAGACGCGAGGAAGTGATAGTATTGGCTTCTAAGAGAATTTCAAGATTGCATGGTTTTTCAATGCAAATCATAAATTTCAGATAACCCCATAAAAATAGGGGCAACGTGGAAGATACGGTGATCTCTTAATAATACCATTGAGTCTCTGGGTGTATAGCTGAAATCAAAACTGTACGTAAGTCAATCCTTACGTCGTTTCAATGCAGCCAGTAGGAACTCGTGCAACACTGCAGTTGACTCACTCTGTGTATCAGCCGTCCTAGAAAAAGTTGGCCCAGTTGTACCAAGTTGAGCTGTTCCAGCCCACGCAGTCACTCGCTCGCAGTGAAGAGGTGTTTGGTGGAATTTTCGTACATTTGTTGCTGAACAATGTGCTGAAAGCTTGCTTGTTTACACTTCCCGACAAGTAAAGACCAATCTCATCGTTCATGACAATAACACTGCCATCCCTCAACAGATTCAGCATTCTTTCAGCGAAAGTATACGCTGCATCTGTTGAACCAAATTATTTAATAGGAGTAATAATTGACCTGTCTGATATCTGCAGAACGCGATTATGCCGTTCGATTTGGCTTCACTACTCATCGAACCCTTTGGACGTTTTCCGGAGTCCTAACGGTTCGATCACCTACCCGAGCTCAGATCCTGGGCTCAGATCCACATAGACTGACATATTTTACTCAAATACTGAGTTGGGAGACGGAACATTGCTACACTGACCATTTTAGTAAGACATCTGCGCTGTGTAAGAACCACTGAATAAACCTTTCAGCAATAGTGAATCGTCCACACCATCACAGCTACTGAAATAATGTTTAATGATGAGTGATAAATCCATTACACATCCAACAGAACTTCCTCTTGTATTGTTATAACTAGAAAAGAAAACATCACACTTCTCTTCCGGATACTGTATTCTGAACAGATAGGGATCTCCTTTTTCACCTGAATAGTTTTAGTGGGATACTTTGATAAACATGATTTTGAGAAAGCACTGCTGAAACTAAGTTCCTTTTGCCTTATTGCGGATTAAAGTTTTTACTTGGTATCAACGCCTCAGAGCAGTTCCTTCCGCAGTCGAATAAGAGGACAAAGGTGGTTCCCGACCTGTCACTGAAGAAAGTAGAGCTTCATCCAACGAATAATATTCATACACAAAGTTCATGTTGTATTTTGAAAGTAACAGTTGCCTATATTTTGACTGATGTCCTAGTTGAGTGGTAGCAGGGTTGAAAATTTGGCTTTTGGTTGTTCCATCTACTAAAAACAAACAGGTTTGTACCAGAAAGTGTACAGTGCCGGATCTTGGAGGAGGGAGGAGAGGGGGGGGGGGTCAGGAAAACAGCTCTATACTGCCCCGGGCGGAAAATTCACGTTTGAAGGGGCGGTAATCTCAACTTTTTACACCGCCTCCGAAAATTTGTAGATCCGCCACAGAAAGTATAGAAGAAACAGACAGGACAGCAGCAGCGAATAATCCCGTTCGCCAATCAGAAACCGATTCTCAGACTCTTAACCAAAAACGAGATGCCAGTTTATAATTTCTTTGGAATCTAAAGAGGAATAGCTGTTGACAAGGTTAATAAAAGCATATTTATGATTACTTGGGTTCGGATCCTTTTGAAGCTGAAATGCTGAATTAAACACCGAATCAATGTTTCAGATTGTATTTAAATGTATTTTATATAGCATATAAATGCATATTCAGACCATTTTCCTAGTTTTGGTCATATTTCTAAAATATTTATGGTCATATTTTGAGGAAAAATCTGGTAATTTTTTAATAGTATCAGGAATTCACTAGATATAGATAAGAAATTAAGATAATTATTCACAGAACTGTACTTTTGCTATACAGGTGGGGGAGGGGGGGGAATAATTTTCAGTTATAAATTATTGTCACTATCTAAACGTAATGTTCCGCCCGCCTTTTAATCTCGACAATGCAGCAGAATCATGCCCGTGTCGATCTGCGTCAATCGATATCTCAATGAAATATCCTCAGTCATCGTTAAATCTGCAGTGTATCAGTGAGTAGACCTAGCGTTTCTGAAAGTGCGAAGCTACGTAAGGAAATTTAGAGAGAAATTTAGTAGAAATGAGAGTTCTATTCTGTAAATCATCAGAAATAAAGCGACTTCAACAAAACTATTTAAAATTTAATTTCCCAGTGGTGCAGTCAGTCCACGGAAGAAAATTATGAACGCGACACTACTAGATAAAATAAATTATTTAAAATTGAGCATGTTTTGATTTATAGCAAATTTAAATGTTTGGTCATATTTTGCCATTTTTAGGCCATATTTACCCATTTTTAAGGTTATATTTGCCTGCATATTTCTCTATTTTTTGGTCATAAAGATCCGAACCCTCTTGATTACAATATATAATGTCCTAATTTTTCAGTATTATTTCCATTATAGTGTTTTCGGCAATTCAATTTCTCTTCGTTGTGAAAAGTCACAATAAAATTACGACAGCAAAATAATTTGCACGGCAGGGTAGTAGATACGTCTAACAATGTTGAATTTATGCAGGGAAACCATTACTTTCGTTGTACTGGTATGCAAACACAATTTAAGACGGAGGTTGCAGAAAGAATTTGACGTATGGCTTTTTGTAACTTTCGTTTTGCTCCAGGCCGCATTTCAACCACAAACGCTAGGAAGAAAAAACGGTTTAGGTCGATATAATACTAAACTTAACCGACAATATTTGTGATATTTTTGCAGTGTGGCGGCATTTTTAACTTGATTTGTGGAGTCTTATGAAATATGAGGGGGGAACATGAAGACATATCTAAGCATCAAGGAATTAGTACCATTTTTTGATTTGGTGAAGGAGTCTTGCAACTACCGGCAGAGGTTTGCGAGAAGGGATCACATGCTCAGTACAGCTTTCGTTGTTAACAAAGTTGGAAACCATAGTCAAATATGCTTCAACAAACAGGAAGTGGAATGATGTATTTTTAAATTTCAGCCCACCCCCCTTTCGCCAGATTCAACGAAACTAACCTACCTTACACAGAAACGCATACGACCGTCAGAAACACCAGTCGTATAATATCGTACAATACGGAATCATCATAGCATAGCCCAATCAGAATACAGATGCAAGTAATTTCTTTTCAAGGCTTCATCGTTACAGACTGCAAGACTGTAGATTCATAAGCTTTTTTTTCTGTTTCTAATAGCATTTTGCTATACAAGTCACAAAGCTGTCGTTAAAGTTTGAATTGTTTACACCATTGTAGCTGTAACAAATTAGCGCTATTTATTACAATCATTTTTTTCACAGTGTGAGCAGAACACAACGCATAAAATCCATTAAAACTATTCATTCGGATCTCGTACAAGCAATCCATTTACATCATACCAAAACGTTAGATAGTTCGCTTTATAGCTTTATCAGTAAACCGTAAGACAAATCTATAGGTTCATTACGTTGACGTTTACAAAGAAAGTACGTACTGTTCGAAACAATTAACTACATATCTTTATAACATTATCTGCTTCGTTTTGTTTCTCTTATCAAAAGATAACAACTAAATGTTAATTTACAGTAACGAAATGTGGAAAAATACGAGAGGTTATTTTATTATCATTGGTAAATTCCAAGAAACCGGCGTGCCTTTCACAGATCTTATTTGTCAATAGTCATCCGCTTGTTCGGCGCACGATAAGTCAGAGATATGAATACATAAGCATAACAAGATGTGAACGAACCTGGCCGTTGTGTAGCTCGTCGCTGCCCATGTCTGTCTCCAAGGCCTACCTCGGTTGCACTGCGCATCTAGACTCGGCCAAGGGCGCGCCCAGTTTCGGCCGACTGTGATGCCGTGTCACGGGACTTTCCTGCAACTTGTTATCGAGCGGGAATCCGAAAGGCAGCTCGGCTTCAATGCGGGTACCACGTGTCCTTCGTCGCCAAGAGCACTGACCTCGCGCGTTTCAAGCGTTCACACGGTAAAAATTCGTACATCCCATTCATTTTACTGTCGGTTTTGGGTCTGCGATCACACACATCACTGAATCAATCCTTACTGTGAAACAGATCGTCAAATGGCGCCAACTGCAGATCGCGATGAAGTGAATGTACTAATGCGCGTGCGGTAGTAATTTTGATTTTAGTTAGTGAAGCAGTAATATTGGAGGTTGTGTTGGGCTTGAGATGCAGCTTGGGTTAGAATGACTGGTGACGTTCCGAGTTACAGTTTAAAGCCCGAGGAATTTGTTTTTATTTATTCTTAAATTAGCAAGCCTAAAGACCAGCCAGTTTTACTTTCACATCAGTTGCTTTCAGCAATCCCATTCAACATGTTAAATCTACGGGACTTACGATGTAGTCCCCCTTTAGCTTGAGAGAAGGAATGTATTATATGGGTGGTTCAAGATTCGGCGCAAGAAATTAATATTATTATTATTTTTTCTTTCGTTCGGTGGTCATTCGTGATTGCTCAGATCTTTTTATAGACAACGAAATATCGTGTAATGGAGACAAATGAATTTTACCCACGTTTTGCTATGACTAATTTCAGTTCTATAAATCGGTTAGCTAGGCTACGCTAATACGAGTCTGATAAACCTTACAGGAAAGAAATTAATAGATTCTCCAGAATTAAATAAATTGCAATTCGGCAAGTCACAACTGATTCCATCCAACAATAATGTTTACTGAATTCGTGAAAAAATTTGACATTCGGGTAAAGAAAAGAGTCCTGTAAGCCGTATTTTAAATAGTTATCAAAAAGCTGCAGAGTTCACCTATGAACTGACTGAGGCAGAAGAGAATGTTGCAGAATCTGCTGGAATCTCCTAGATCAATACAGTGTAGAAACCATCTTCGTTTTATACCAGCCCACCATGAAACCGCGTTTTGTCAAATATGTACCTAAATAAATCATATCTTTTGAAGGTCTGTCTGTTTCACTACGCAGAAATGAAATTGCGTAATTTGTTGACTCAGCCGTGATATCTGATCTTTCGTTATTGATGAACGAATGGATATGACGCTAGAAACTTGTCACATGTGCAGTAAGAGAACGGTGGTACAGATCGTTGTAACGGTGTTGTTAGAATTGATTGAACAGTGGAAAAAAGGTTGGTAAAAGCGCGTGTCAGTGGAACGGGGAAGGTCCTCTGTTCGAATCCTGGTCTTGGCTGCAATTTTTATGTGCCTCAAAACTAACTTTCACCTCGGGCAAAGCTTTGCTTTGTTCATGTGAAGTACGCTAGCACGCATGTGCTTCGGATACCACACTTTCACTGGTCGAGGACTAGATATTTCTAAATATCCTTGTCCGATGCCATTATTCCATAATAACTTTGCAGTCCATTTATACTTTGATTTTTCTAGATACAATTAAAATTGATTGTTGTATCTTTCGCGTTACTACAGCTGTCTATCAAGCAATAGTTAAATTCCTGGAAGAAAACATTATCAGTACATAATGCAAACTGACATCTAGTGGCAAAACAAGAAAGCTGTATCTTTGTAGAAACAATCAATCATTACTTTGTAAAGTCGTGATAAATTTTAAAGGCATTCTCAGTGATGAAATAACTTGCACTTCCGCTTCATTTCATGTTGTTGTTAACTGATGTACCTATTGAATCAAAACAATGTTATTAGTTTAATGTATTTTGCTACTGATGTACGTACATATACATACATACATACTGATGTTATCCTCATGTTTGCTGGCTGTTTGGGGAAAATCCGAATGCCAATAAATAAATAAATAATAATATACTGGCTTTGTTCAGTTAACGATGCTCATAGTTCATAAATGTGTGATCAGTGTCTATTGTTCCTTACCCTGTTTCTCGATTAACAAAAAACAAAGAGCAGATGGAGTTTAACGCAGCAGAAACGTATGATGTTAAATTTTAAAGCCATTGTTTCAATATATACCATGAGTATTTTGTAAATACGTAATATCTGACGCAGATGCAGTTACTGCAATAGTTTCATCTTTGTTCATTTTTAAGGTCTTGTACCAAGCGTAGGGGGTGAGCGGTAACGCTGTGGCCTTGTAATCGGGAGGACATGGGTTTGATCCAGATTTGGTATTACCATGGTTTCCCCAAAACACTCCAGGCGTATGCGGGGATGGTTCCTGCAGAACACCATGGCCGAAGTATTTCCCATTGCCCTCGACGTCGACTAGGCCTAAAGCCAGGAGAGAAAAAAAAAAGAGGCTACGTAGATCGCATACCGTAGTAAAAGTGGTTACAAAAATACTTTGCGTTGAAATACTTCGAAATAAAAGTGCTACAAAAAAAAAAAAAAAAAAAAAAAAAAAAAAACAGAATAATATGGGTCAGGAATTAGATGCAAAGGATAGAGGCAACGCAGACAATATTTAAAGAACTATATAATGAAGATCCCAGAGAATATAAAGCAGTTATGAGAGTGACACACAAGTGAAATTTAATTGCTCCAAAAATTTTACGTCAAGATACACACACGATGGATGATACACCAGCAAGAGTGAAGTTGAAGATAATCCTGGTATATCTTTCTTCTGGAATATCGTACAAATTATTGTCGATATTTTTCAGAATTTAAAAAGCATCCATAAATAAAATAATACCAGAAGTGTATGATGCTATAAATGAAAGTCTAAAATATTGTATCAAAGTAAGTAATTTTTATTATTCTAATCAAATTCACAAATGATTTGTTAACTTCTTTTTGTGTATTAGAAATGAACTTTATATAGTAATACAATACTACATAGCTTAGTTTATTATATGAGAGAATGTCATTACTGCAAGTACATCACTTGCAGTATAGTTTGCGAGGATTGTTCCAATTGTGTAGAGTGTGCAGACACTGAAGTTTCAACAGACATAATAAGTAGACGTTGCTGTAGAGGTAAGTTGCAAGCTTGGTGGGAACTCTACAGTAGGCTGTGGTAATGGAGTAGATTCGGAACTGTAATTAGGTGAATACACGTTTGTAGCACAGAGGGCTTTCTTACGGTATCTGGACAGTATTGCCTGTATTTCAGCCGTCGCATCAGTTATATCAGTTGGCGGTAATTGTCTGAGCTGTAGTGCTACATGTCTTCTAATTACATCACTTCATCTCTTGATTCTCATGGACCACTACTGGAAACACAACAACATAAGCAGCAACGAATAATGCCCCTGGCGTTGTCCCGGGCTAACGAGCTACTGTCATTTCGCAAAAACCGCGCAAGTTGACGTCCGATTTGCATGCGAGATGCTGCTTTTGATGTGTGGGGGAAGGCGAGTAAAATCAAAAAAGTGTTGTTGTAACTCGGATGTGAGCTACTGACCGACTCGCACGTGACAGTAACTCGTACGATGCGGTCACACGGTGCGAATAGCCGCACTGCAGTAACTGGCTATGCCAGCTCGGTTGCTAGCTCCCACTGTGTAACAAGGCCTTAACGCAATTCAAGATCTGGCTATTGAATTTCAGTTCAATAAATCCTAAGATGGCGACATTCAGTCGCCCTGGAAACAACGTGACAGTTCCGAATTATCATAAGTTTTAAGCTTCTACTACATTTGTGGAAATACACATACAAGAATTGAAACGGGTGCTAAGGTGAGCTGTTAGAACAGTCGTTGGATATCACCACGGAACAAAATCAATAACAGATATTATAAACGAGATGGACTGGGTGTTATTGAAAAACAGGAGGCGGGTAAAAAGAGTGGTTGGTGCGTAATGTGATTTGGATATTGTGTATATTGGCAGAAAAATTACAAGTACTATACAGAAGGTAAGAAATAACTATGAACATAAAATAGTACTGATTTCAGAAATAAGGGGGAAATAAAAATTTATTTGCAAAAGAGTTAGAGACTGGAATAAATTATCGAGGGATGTGAAAGTACGCAATGCAAAAGTAAGGGAAATTGCTATGGATGAATAAACTCCGCCGCAATGAATAAAGATACATAGTACTGAAATAATTCTGTCGATAATTTTTTTATTAAAAAAGGCAAGAAACCCACGGTCTTGATTGAAATAGTGATTTCAATATAATAATAAGATCCAACCATCTCGTGAGGTTTTGCACTTTAAATCACTTTTCTCCAATAATGGCTCCAAGAGATAATTAAATGAATTTTAGGCAGAAACAACTAGTAGTTTCAAGCGTTGTGTTTAAATTACTACCAGCAATTATTTCTTTCAACGTCCGCATAGTGGAAGGGTCTGTGATGTTAATGACGTTTCATTTAAGATCTTTGCGCAGGCTAACAATAAGGATTGTGATATTAAGTCATATAAACTTTTGCAGTTTCAATAACGTTATAATTTCACCAGTTTGTTCAGGAATAGCTTTTTCAACCAGACTATCGTATTATGGCTTGAGTTTCTTTCTTTCACAGCCAGTATCAACACGGCTTAAATGACAAATGGCTTGCTATAAATATTTTTTGCACGGATGGCATAAGTGGAGGTAAGATTTCATTATTGTAAACTTTTTCAAATTCTTTTTAGTGGGTTCCAGACTGAACGAAGCGGGAGCCTTGCCTTACCGGAAGACGATTTGCCGTCTACATCCTGAGGAACGCACGCACCTGTCTGGATGTCCGCTACAAAAGCCGTTAATGTACAGTTCATAAACATTATTTCCTTCTGGCCTTTCCTGCTAGACATTTGCATTTTTCGCAGCGCACACCTGACACGCGAAATGTTCTCATGCTTCAGCCGTCACTATGATTTCGTAGGCTTCCTGGACAGGATCTATAAACTTCCGGTTTACCAAGATTAGTCCTTTCTGTCAATAATCTTTTGCTTGCACCAGCTGTCAACAGCTTTTCAATTTGTCTGAAGTGATAGTTCCTACAATTATTTTAATGAACTGTGTTTCTTCAGAGCATATTCCTTATTCTGTCCTCGCTATAATTTGGATTGCGTAAATAATTTCTCTTTTTAACGTAGTTAGCTATTTTTTAACAGTGTGAAATTCTTAGTCATTCTCTATATCTTTGTTGTGAAAACGTCTTTCAAGACCACGTAACACACAGAATGAGCTTGGCGTACCAAACAATTTGAGATTATGCTTGTGGGAGAGTGGCGTTTTTAGGTTCAGGTTACAAATATTCAAAATGCTCTGTGTAAAATGGACGAGATTTTTGATATACATATTATAGTGGTGATATTTCCACTTACTTTGATTCAGTCAGTCCTGTACTATATCTAAAAATTAGTTTTGAAGATTCCAGTTATTTTTTAATTATTATTTTTTTTTTTAAAAAAAGGTTGGTATTTTGTCAGGCGCAAAGTTGCTTGGGGGTTAAGTAGCACTTTCAGTCTGAACTCTGAACAATTAAGTTCATGACCGGTGTAGCCTTCTCGTACATTTAAGGTTTAACTGAAGCGGTCGCAACACGTTTGTAAATAAACCCCAAACGTGAAGGGTAAATTGAAATAAGTCCACTTGACACAGTTTTAGAGTCGCAAAATACTTATATTCTTGAAAAAGTTCCTCTTCCATTGTCGGTACCAGAATTGCGAATAAAGCATCGGGCAACAGTTCCTTAGAAGATTGTCAGGTTAAGCAGATTCATCCGAGAAGACAAACACTTACTAAGGCCTCCTAACTCAAGTGAGAGAATGATTACGGCATGTTAAGACATGCGGCAACAACTGCCCACATGTAGCCGTTCGTTCCGCGAACCGACGCGAAGTTAATTGCTTAAAATATACTAGAAGACTGAGCATTTTCAAGATGACGGCTGGTCCTTTTATTGACTTTCAGATTTCTATGACGTAGCTATTGTTAATGCCAAATATTAATTAAAATAATCCTGAATTACTTTTAAATGATAAACAAAAGTAATAGACTTTTATTATAATTATTATGAATGAAATAAACAGTAAAATTGTTACAAATTAATGTGAAATAATTCTCATGATATTATGAAATCTAATAGAAATGCAGTTAAATGAATCTCAAATGGTTTAGTTGGACCTGAAGAAGTTACATCCGTGGCACATAGTTTCTTTAAAGTGTAATATATAGAGTACACTGCTTACACCTGATTTGGAAAACGACTTAATGTGTAATTATGGATAGCTAAATTAATTTTTTTTAGCGATCGTACTAAGTACAATTTTTTTTTATCAGCCGAAATCAGCAGCTAGATATTGCGGAATTCATCTTGTCTTTTAATTACTTCAACTCTCGGTAAGTTACTTTCACAATCAAAGCAGGTAACTGATAAATCAGTTGTTAAACCGATAATTGTTTTAAAACAATCCCTGTGCAAGTTTGGATGTGACATAACCTTTTGCAGTTAGTTTCTCGTTTTTTATCTAGCGCTAAGATTATCTTACTGTTGCTCCAAGTAATTTCGTCACGAGTACAGTGTCTGTGCTCTTTCTAAACAGCTAATATCGAAACGTAGGATTATACGATATGAGTTATTGTGGTGACTGAATTGCTTCATGGTTCGGTGCTTTAATTACGGATGTATGCTACAGAACAATTGGATATTAAACATGGTTTATTTGGGTGCGATTACCTATTAGCTAGGTTTGAGGCTCTGACCTTGTCTCCCAAGATGAGAAAAGACATAATTTCTGCACAAATGTGCGACAATATACTCTGACAGAGCACTCGAATATGCATACTTTGTTGACAGTAGCTTACAATAAATTACTGTTCTTGTTTATGTCTGCTAAGTGGTAGATAGAAGAATAATAGCTGAAAAGAGGCAAAGGCGAAATCTCTCTTCAGCTGAAACTACACTTCGGGATCTTCCGGTCAGCAACGCCAAAGCATTTACTTAAATAGCATAATGAGAAGATACCAAAGTGGACTATGGCTCATAGAAAATATAACAAATGAATTATATAACGGATACTACTGACTATGCAATTTACTTTTAACTAGCTTGTTTTTAATTCACAGAACGATTGAAAGATTGAAAAGCATAATTTTATATTTCAATTCGAATTCACACTGAACTAAAAAACAAATAATGACAGTGAAAATTAAATAAATTCAAATCGCTAATGTTTCAGAGAACAAAGCAAATGTAAATCGGAGAGAGAAAACAAACTTAGTTAAAAATGGGATTCATTACTTAAGACATTGTATATCTTCTTCGATGCAATTTAACATGACCGAAATACCCAGTTATAAAAGGAAATCAAATAACAGAATGAATCCAAACTTAACGATATGGAAGGCTCAACCGAAATTTAAAGCGTAAGTCAAGCATTTTGTTCAAAAATTTTACCGAAATTTTTCGGAGAAAAAAAAAAAAAAAAAAAAAACAACTAAGAGATACTGGCAATTTGCTTTGTTCATTGATTTTCATTTTGTCTTGGTTTATCTTAGTTTTGGACGTAAATAGAATTTTTCACGAACATTTCTTCTTAAGGATTTGAAACTATTACAATTTTATCAATAATGTGTAATAATAACCTATTCGTAATTGAAAAAATTGGAATAGTTTTGCCTTGTACTGAATGCTTTTTTAATAGCAACTAATAACAGGTTTGCATTACTTCGCTTAGTGGTGAATCATCGAATTATGTATAGCAGTTCGCGAAGGGCTGTACTTGGCCGTAATTTCATTGGAATTGAGCTTAATGCGTGCTTGATACTGTGTTTATAAATAAGAATGCTCATTGTCTAATTTTACTTCCAAGTTTAGTACCCCATGATTTCTAAAATTAAAAACGTTCCTTATTATTTTGCAGTGACAATCATTACGAAATAAGACTTCCAGAAACAATTTCTCCAGAAAGGGCCATTGAGGAACTAAGTGAAAGCAGAGGACAATAACGGAAATTTCAGCCCCGCTCAAAGGTGGAATGCCATTTCTTCTGGACAGGCTTGCATTTGTATTACAGTAATTGTGTTCAGAACAGACTGCAATAATTTCATAAATAATAGTTATACTATATAGTGTGTTGTGAAGCCTGTAAGTTCAGGATACACACACACACACACAATTATAAACATAACGTAATTTGTATGGTATTCAATCCTAGTACGGTAGACTTCTCCCTTCAACGCCCCCCTCACCCCCCACCCCCCCCCCTCCCCCGTCCGGCATTCCAAGGTTTTCTAAAATTACTACTGGCGAATGCCGGTATAATTTCTTCAACCTTTTTTTTAACGTATATCGAGGTCATAAGAGGCTGGGGCTGGGAACTAGGAACGGGAAGGAATTCGGCCATAGCATTTTGAAGAAAGCATCCCGGTATTCATGTAGAGTGATCTGGGGAAACCATGGAAAACCAATAATCTGGATGCCCGGACCGGGATTCGAACCGGTGTCCTCCAGAATGCGAGACCAGAGCGTTAACCATTCACCCACCACGCTCGGTTGGTTGGTTCCTTCAAAAGTCCGTGACTAAATTCCTTCCCATTCCTTATCCCCATCGTCCCTCGTCTTTAATGACCTGGATGTAGATGAGCCGTTAAGCCCGAATTAAAAAGACAGCGTGGTAGAAGTATCACGGACATTGTTATAGAGGTTTGACGTTTTCTCTTTTCCTTGTGTATATATATGTTGTACCTAAATATATAAAAAAATTTGTGCCGGGTATTATTTACCTGTGTTGTGTAGATGAATATGACGGAAGGGAGAGGGCAAAACCTGATGCCGGCTTACCCACGCATTCTCTTACAAAAGACATCAAGCTACCGCCCAGTTTAACGTCACATCCCGACAGACGAAACGCCGCCAAACAGTGTCGTATCCTCTCTCCAGGGGTTAGCATCTAACTTCGGATAATTTGTTGATTAGGAGTCGTACAGTGGCTTTTATGTTTTACATATCTCGAACGGTGAAGATTTCTTTCACCCGTTATTCTCTGGGTAACTTATGGCAGGCGCCAGCCATCATCAGAATACCGCACAAAACCTATATCAAAGGCGCGAGCATAAAAAATGCGGAGTAAAACGGAAGACTCGTTTAGTACAGTTAGGTAATGCGGTTGAATGCGATCTTGTTGAGTTAAGGCGTGATGCAGCCACGCTGCGTCCTTCCCCCTCCCTCCCTGCCTCCCGCCGCCCACTGCCAGTGTGACCTTGGCCCAAGATTAACAAGCAGTCCCCGCCTCACGTAATACCGAGGTGGGCGTGATGTTACCTTTTTAACACTTCAGCGAAACAGTTTCTTACTGCAGCTTCTCAGTGGAAACCAACAAGCGGGACACGGGATAAGAGAAACGAGCCTTATACGGAGAACTTTCTCCCGCGCTAATGTTATCTGCGTATTTAACGACTACTTTTCTCTTCCCGCTCGAGAGAGTTGTCCCAGTTAACAGGACAATATGCAGTCCCACAGCATTAATGTTTCATTTAACTACTGTGCTTTTAATTGAAATGTTTACTAATGTAAGAGAATTAACTTCATGTTACGGTAGTGCCACTTTCACGATTCAACTGGAAGATGCGCTTTGCTTAGTAAAAGCGTAAAAAATTAGGTTGCGTGTTAATATCTTTGTCACTTGCTTGTCACGTGAAAATATTGCCATACCGGTAACCAGGCGTGGGCGGCTGCCTTTCAGTATGTCCCCTCCCCCCCCCCCTTTCTCTATTTTACCCAGTGGATCCTGCATGGAATGTCTTCTATTTGCCTGCGTCATTATGAAAGTGGTGGCAGATGTTGCTGTTTAAGTGTATGACTATGATGTGTGTGTTGTAAATGAAAGCTGAAGATGCGAGGAAGGCGAATCTCTATGCTGGCACGTTCAGGCCCAGTTTTGTGTTAGTATATCGGCTGTTGGCTCAGCCGGCCTGCATTATTCTGCACACTCGCAGTCACGCATAACATTCCCGATCGCCTGGCAGGTATAAAGTCCAACCAAAATCGCCTGTCTCCTCAAAAATATTTTTTTTCCCCTAGATGTAAATATTATTCTGTGCAAACCTAAACATGTTTCAAATATGTTTTATCGATATTTATTAAACTAAAATAAAATAAAATTTTGGAGCAAAGTTAATAATTTGGCTTTCCCCCACTACCCGTCAGCCAGCTCTTCGATTTTGTGTTTACCAGCTCTCCTTCTATAATAATGGCACATAATAAATACTGATTTTTGTTTTGTTGAATTTTAGGAATCGACACAATGAGAAAAAAAGATAGGATGTGTCGCAAGAAATGGGAAGGTATTCGGCCACAGACTTTTGAAGGAATTTCGCGAAACCATGAAAATCGAAATCTGGATGGCTGGGTTGGAACTTGCGTCGTTCCGAATGCCATAAGTGATCATTTACCGTTCTCCCAACAGGCTCGGTGATAAATATTGAATTTGTGCATTAAATTGTAGCATCTGTATCAACTATTACGAACATATTTGTAAACTGCAAAATACCTCGACCCGCAAAATAAATCTCTTTGGGATCGATGGGAGGAAACTAGTATTCATCATTGTGAAAACTGCAACACCAAGAAGGAGACATGTGAAGACCCATGACTATACACAAATGATTAGAATTACAGAACTGTATATGCACTTTGACCGTGAGAATTCTGTACTGCAATCAGAGACTCTAGTCTTTTTTTTTTTTTTGCTCATGGCTTTACGCCTCGTCAAAGTCGAGGTCATTAGAGACAGGATGGGACTGGGGACAAGGAACGGGAATGAATTCGACCATGGCCTTTTGAAGGAAGTATCCCGGAATTGGCCTGGAGTGATTTGGGGAAACCATGGAAAACCCAAATCTGGATGCCTGGACGGTGATTCGAACCGGCGTCCTCTCTAATGCGAGGCCAGAGCGTTAACTACTCACCCATCACGCTCGGTAGCTTCTAGTCGTCGTGGCATGGAATAAAAGGGAGCCTGGATATGCTGCAGGGGAACACACTGCCTCCCGGTTTGTAGGCGCGTCCGTAAAGCATCGACAGTGGCTGCACGAGGACCAGATCGAAGCAGTTGCCCGAGACCATTTACCAGACATTTTCATGGGCGACATTACACGCCAAGGTGTAGGTCACGGAAGCTCTTCGAAGAAGGCTTAAGCCGCGTTCCCACGACGTCTTGTAACGAAGACGGGACGGGACAGATACTCAACAACACACCATGGGAACGGTTCCGCCTCTGCTAGTGGGGACGAGACGCAGCTACCCACTCTAGGTCGGTAAACATCACAGGCGTGTATAGCGGTGCGCTGTTGCCATCGGTTTGCAGCAACGGTGCACACCCCTTCTGTTGCTGTAAAGTGCTCTGTGCCAAACGACACTAGGAACGTGGTGATGATGTGGTGGCGAGGTAGGGAGGCCTAACCTGCGGCGCGCGCTCGTCCCTACACTTCGGCTAATGAGGTGTCGCCTCCGTTACAAGAGATCGTGGGAACGCAGCTTTATACGTACCTCGCAACATATGACCTGGCATCGTCCTGTTCGAATATGACCATGTGGTCCTGCCTGCAGGAATGGTAGTGCCTGGGTTTTAAAATCTCCCTGATGTAGCGATTGCTATACAAATTGCCTTCAATACTTCGGAGGCAAGATCGTATGTTACTGCCAATGGCGCCCCAAACTATCACACTTGGCGTTTGTCCACTAATGCAGTCTGTACGATTGCGTTCACCATGATACGCGGCCATCGATGAAGTCGTCCGAAAACACTAAATTTTGCCACTCAGCACGCCAGTGACGACTTTCAAGTGTTCATTGCAGTATGAAGTGTTGGTGGTTTCTGATCAATGGAAACCGACGCAGTGGCATGCGTGCCACCAGTCCAGCCCTCAACAGACAACGTCGAACCGTCACCGCAGACAAGTCCACACCCGTTGCAGTGCTCCAACGTCGAGCCAACACTGTGGACGAAGCTGTTCTGTCGATTACGGCCATGAGGACAAGATGCTGATTACGTGGCGCTGTGGTCACATTATGTTGCCCAGTACACATTCGTCGGTGTTTTCGGTCCCATTCTATTCACTAGTTCCACCTACGCATTACTGTCTTAGCAGCGTGCCCTGTACTAGTCGCAATAGCAAACCAATTCGAAGACCAATCGTTGTGCCACGTTCAAACTCGCTCACATGCCGATATTTCCCGCTCTGACGTCGACGAGGCATACCGGTTCTAGCTTGCACGTTTCCACTTCGTTTGATGGCTCCGTAACGTCTAAGCATGGCGTAACATTGACCTGTTCGATCACAGAAACTGGGGCGCTTCTGGACCTACGTACACTCCATTGCTCTGCAATCTTAATCTCTAATAATGGTTCCACTGTTCTTCACATCCCCAGATTTTGGAGTGATTCAGATAATTCCTGCTGGATGCTGGAATTTTCACAAATAGTTGGATACATAATAGGCGGTGACTGTTCGCGCAGAATCTCTGTCTTTACGCATTCTAACTACCTTCAAATTAAACAGAAATTCTTCAGATTTTGCAGAGCAGATCTGATTCGTATTTCGGCCAGATTGGATCAATAATGCGGTAGTATCTGTCAGTGCAAAATATCTTTCTAGTACTTCTAACAACCTTCAAACGCGACAGACTTTTTTCATATTTTTCAAAGCGGACCATGAGGGTGAAACATATCTACACCCATGACCTAACCAATAACACGCTCATAGCCTTACACCTAACTTATTCATAAACAGGTGTTAACTCTGACATCACAGCAGTGTTAGTAGAGCAATGAAACACAAATTTTTTAGCGTTGTTTAGGAGACGTGGGTAGTAGATAAATTGCAAAATTCGTAGGATATGGTCGTAAAGTCAATTACTTTCTCATGAAATATTAATGTATTTGGCTCTTAGACTGTACGCGCTTTAAACCTATTTAATTAGAGATCGATTGTACACGAATTCACTATTCTATTTTCTGAAAGCTGTGGGTTTTAATGTATGCCATTACCGCTTTTCATTCTGTTTCTTCGTATCGTATTTGCTGGATGCCAATTCCTGATGGACAATGAACTAAAAACCAAACGAAATTTACCTGCGGCACGGCAATGATACCAGGAGAGTTGAGGGTGGAGAGCAAAACCTTCTAATTGCTTTGTAGGCAACTGCGATTAGAATCAGGAACCAAAGTGAAACCTGATGTCATGAAGAGAATTGTTCTGAAACGTGACCTCCACTACGCTCGTCCCACGGTTAATTTTCCAAGGACTGCGACATTCGGCTTCAGTTGTATTACGCAATACTTCATAGGAGGGGGGGGGGGGGGAAACAAATATCTGTAGGGAAACGAAGTATTTAATATGTGATATGGCGCCGTTCGTTATTCTTTTAAGTAAAAATGTACAAACTCCTAAATCCTAATCGAAGACGAAACTACCTGAAATTAAAGTATTCCATCATCACTACACAGCATATCAACATAAATCCTTTGTATATTGCAGATCTGTTGCAACAAAGAGGATTTTCACCATGTAGTAGGTCAGTTTGTGGTAAGTAAAATATATAGCTACAATCCTGTGAGAGGTTATTCCTTTAATCAGGCAACTAAAGTAGCTTACTGAATCCGATCACTTGGAGCTTCCTGGAGCGAGAATAGAATGTCAATGCTCACATGTTACTGTACAGTCTCGATTGCTAACTCCTCTCACCAGGTATAGAAATCGACAGTTGGTATATGTCTGTTCAAATAAGATCCCAAAAATAAAGACGCTAGTGCTCGTAGTAGGAACGTAGTGTTTAATAGGTACAGTGTGGAGGTTAAGCAGTGCAGATTTTGTAGAATTATGTAAAACCAGTGAGTGAATGCCAATGATACTTTTTATTAGTGTTGAAAGGATTTTGTAAATCAGCAAATTACGTTCAAAGCTGTGGAATACGTCTTTATCCACGGAAGGTGTGAGCAGCAATACTATAGAGAGAACATTAGAAACTTAATATTAAAATTTGGTAGAAAAATATCATCTGCAGTTACGGAAGACAAAGTCAAGTCGGAGTCATTTCTAGTTCTGATGTTTTCTGTACCTACTGTCTTTAAGTTGAGCAGAACGTAACAGGTGTAATGGAACGATTCTTGATGCGTAAATCAGTTTTTACATCTAGCATTCCTCAGCCCCTTGTATGTAAACCAATTACACTTACCTCCCCACATATGACCACCTGCTTCTGCACTTCCTTTTTATCCGAATGAGATGCCGAAGACTCGTTGCTTTTGACCGATCCAGCATCACTCTTGTCCTCCACCTGTAACATAATCAGTGGACTCCATTCAGTGGCTGGCAAAAGATCTAGCAGCTACTCAAATTAACCTTATATCTCCTCTCTCACACTTCTGTGTGGATTAATGTCTAATGAGAACACATTTAGTACACAAAATCAGATACGATCTAATAATTTTTTTTGTTGCAGACAATATTTTCGCTGCTCATTAATAAATTTAATTATCAGTAAATAACACTAAAGCAACTGATTTTTAATGAGTTTATTGTATAAATAGTAACAAATTCATTAAAAATTGAATTACTAGTAAATAAGGCCAGTGCAACTCTTTTCAATGTATTTATATGTTGTAAGAAAATACATTGCAGAACAGTTTCATTGACGTTATTTATTAATAATTCAATTTAGCTTTTCCATAAGCATATTTTTTTTTCCAATTGACTGAGTCAATTTCCTTTAGACACCACTTTTAAAGGAGGCTGAAAATGAATGATTACCAGAAATTATGAAAAATCGATATCTGGGTAATCGAACAGGCAAAAGATTGTAGGTTAGGAAGAGGAAGGAATTCGGCCACTATTTTTTGAAGAAACCATCCCGACATTCGCCTATAACAGAAACTATTGCTGTTACACGTGGTTTACAAAAAACTAATCCAGCCTATAAAATGACTAGTTAGCTCTTAATACCAAGCTCTGGAATTTCTAGAATATTTATAAAATATAGCGAAATTTCATTGTTACTGAGGTTAGTTTCCACCTAGCTGAATTGAGAGGTTATCTTGTGGGAGAGACATTTTCTTTCTTTGTTTAAATTGTGTGCCTATCTCCTTTGAAATGCCTCGCAAATGTTTTAATGTTTCTTACTTTTGCTGTGTTTTTGGTTAAGTGACATTTTTTTGCCCAGTAGTGACAGTAACAGAACTATTATTTCTAGGGCTGTTCCGATTTTTTTTCACTTTTTTAAAAAAGTTATTTTTTAAATTATGAAAATATGTACATTAAGTAAATAATGTGATTAGGGTAATATACAATACAGCGGTGTTAATAATTCCTTTCTGAACAATCCGCCGCTCCGGTAGTAAACACTGGCGTTGCGTCGCCTCAGTCTGATAAAGTCGAGCCGGCAATTATGCGTGTGGGTCTCTGGGAACCGGTTACTACCTGCCAGGTCGCCCCGCTTCAATAGTGGGTTGAAAAGCAGGTAACCAACCTGTCTCACAATCCCACACAATATGGGAGATGTCCGTCTATTTCCCGTAAAGTTTATTGAGGTTGAGGGGTTGCATTATTCCCTACAAATAATTATAGATTCAATTTATGAAGAACAGATGTTCAAAAAGTAATAACCCCATTTTTTCCCCTTAGATACTATGAAAAAAATAGTGAAGGAAGATTTCGGACTAAATATAAACCAAAGCAAGACAAAAGCGATGGAATGTAGCAGAAATGATAGCAATAATAGTAGATTAAAGATAAAAATAGGATCGAATGTAATAGGAGAAGTAAGCGAATTCTGTTACTTAGGCAGCAAAATTATAACGGCTGGCTAAAGCAGAAATGATGTTAAAAGCAGAATTGCACAAGCGAAAAGAGACTTCTTAAAAAAAGATATATCTTTTAGTTTCAAATATTGATCTAGGACTCAAAAATAATTTTTTAAAACGCAATGTGAGGAGTACAGCACTTTATGGTTGGGAAGCATGGAAAGCACCAGAAAGAAAGATGATTGAAGCATTTGAAGCGTGGTGATATAGAAGGATGCTGAAAATTAAGTGGGCGGATAAAGCACGAAATGGACATGTTTTGGAAATAAGTGGGGAAGGAGGTTTATGGAAGAATCTGACAGAAAGAAGATACAGGATGGTCACATTTTAAGACATGCGGGATTGATTAATTTGTTAGCAGAGGGAACAGTCGAAGGTTATGACCGTAGAGGTAGACAAAGATTAGAATACCTACATACATGAAGCATATAATTGAAGAAGCAGGTTGTAAGGGTTATGTTGAGATGAGGTTAGAGCAATAAAGGAAGAGATGGAGGACTGCATCCAACAAGTCGAGAGATTGATGACAAAAAAGAAAAAAAAATCATTATTTATTGGTGCACATATTTCTCACCGGTGCCAAATCTTTTATTGGGCATTTGTCTATTTCTCACTTTTTGCTGTCGCCTTAGAATTCCGCCCCGCCTACCCTTTCTTAACAGGATCAAAGAGGTGAAAGTCAAAGAATTTTAAATTTAGACTAAAGAAATTTTTATCGTAGGCCTAACTATATTTCTGTGGACAATCGCAGAGTTCCGGCCGGCGAGAAGCAATTTCGTGACCACACTTTCTGTCTTTGTTCTGATCGTATAGCCCAATGACAGAACTAACGGTAGACATCTGTTAGCGACAAATGTAAGGGAGCGTCCATAAACTACGTAGCTCGGTGTAGAGGGGAGGGGGTTGGCTGAAAATCTAAGTTGGGTTAAGTGGGGTGGAGGGGGGTTCCGAGCCAGACCACGTAGCTTTCCATTCATATTATTTGTCAAAGTTAAAATGAGGTACAGAACACTCAACGGCATGTAAATATATACTTCCGTCATTTAATTATCACCATATGTAATTTACGATAGTCTGACAAGAGAAAACAGTACAAAATCTCTTCTAGAATCAATAGGGAAAAAAGCTACGTGCTACGTAGGGAAAGGGATGGGGGGCGGTAGAGACCAAAGGCACGCCGGGCTACGTGAGGGAAAAGGGGGGGGGGGTTCACAAGAGGCCAAAATGGAATTACGTGGTTTATGGACGCTCCCCAGGCATCGTTATGCTGTGGTGATTTTGTTAGATGTAGGAATTAGAGAACGTTCCAGCATTCCGCTAGGTGAGAGCGAAAAAGTTCCTATGAACCGTAATCACGATGATCAGTACGATGGGGCCGTGGTTTGAAATTGGTCCATTGTACCTCCACGGTCTGTTATCTCAAATCTAATTTGGTGATGTTTTCTGGATCTGATGTTAGGGGACTCATTTTGCAGTCATAGAGTTTACTTCTCCTTATAATGCCAGCAGGAAACCGGGAGATGGCGGTTACCGTTGGGGATATACCCTACTATGGGATCTTTTTTGGGAAGATATACTGGAGAAGTTTACCGTTGTCTTTCCCGGTGTCTGTTCGTATGTGTTATTGTAGATGTGATTGTGTTCGGTATAGACAGTAGTTTGTGTTGTACGAAATAAGAGATCAAGAAGGGAGAGTGTGAAACCCGGTCCCGGACCATTCAGGCCTACTTTACCGAAAGATACCAGAAACTCCGCCAGGCTTAACCTCACCCTGCAATCGACGAATCACCATTAACAAGGCCGTATGCCGTCACTACGTACGCACTGTGAAGAGGACTTTGGTGCACAATCTGGTGATTAGGAGCTGTCCACCACCATCTCTGGTACCCTGCCGGTCAAGTCCTGATACAAAATTTCTTCCACCACCACAGTTGAACCAGCTAACCTCGTCTTAGCACCGGACACCACGACGGTGTCACAACCAACTGACCAACGTGGCGGTCAAAGAGTTTACCAGAGCACTGAAAATATACTTTCATTGCTGACTGGAAGTCGAAGTGTCGCATTCTGATGTGCTGAATGGAAGCAATAATGTCATCCAAGTGGCCATGTATGTTGCGGTCGAATTGGTGGTAAAGTGTAATGTATCAGTATCGCTATTTTAACACCAGTCTATAATTATTTAAATAAAATTATGCAATTACGTACAGTCTTCATCACGGCGATTGTGATTTTGATGCATTCGTCGGACTTAGGTAAGTTTACAGTCTTCTGATTGTAGCTACAAACTTGTAGTATTTAATACTTTTATGTACTTTTAACAAATATTTGTAAATTTTTGTTTCTTGTTCTCATGACCGAGCTTGGTGGGTGAACGGTTAACGTTCTGGCCTCACATTCGGGAGGACGAGGGTTCGAATCCCCGTTCGGGCATACAGATTTGGGTTTTCCATGGTTTCCCCAAATCACTCCACGCGAATGCTGGATGCTTCCCTCAAAAAGACCATGGCTGAATTCCTTCCCGTTCATTGTCCCCAGTCCCATCACACCTCTAATGACCTTAGCCGTCGAGGAGGCGTAAAGTAATAGTAAAAAAAAAAATCTTCATGAACACCTTGTCCATGTTCGAGCGTAAGCGGTTTCCATGGCAACATTTTGACACACTTATTTGGTTGTTTTAGTTAATTTAAATTAATGGTTCATATGCTATTACATGCTCCTACTAGTATAGCTATCACGACTTTTACGCATTAGCAGATTCTATTGTCTTGGTCGCCAGGTCATTGGTCTATGTATAACGAAAGATTGAATCTCAGGCACTAACTACTACATGCTACAGATGAAGGTCGGTACACACACGTAGCTAATCACAGATCACAAAAGTTTTAATAAACTCACCATACATTCGCCAGCGCTAGCCATCAGACAATTTTAAAACTTCTAGGTTCGTGAAAGTGAGCGATAGCCCCGATAAAAATTCACATGAACAGTCATTAAAGCACAGTTCTGTTCCCCACTTTGGCCGACCTAACCACGCCGCCAATCGAAAGGTACTGGCACTGGCGATTCAGTCCTAGCTCTGTCGCCACTATCATACACACAACATATCCTCTCTCTCCAAACTGTTCAATTAAACGTCCTGGTAATTAAACTACGATGCTAGCGGATTACAATTCACATTAAACTTGTGCACTACCGGCGTCATCTTGAGACGTCTGACCCGTATGTGCTCTCGCGACCGACTCCCGCAATCAACTCCAGCGATATTGTTCATAGCCCTGCGATCTCATACACTCAGAAGCTTACAGATATTTATACTGTTCCCACTGTGGCGTTAGAACTTCCTGGAAGATGTACTGGTGTGGTTTCTCGTTGCCTTCCCCCATGTTAATAATGGTTGTTGTCAGTGTGGATGATTGTGATAATGTGTGTGTTCATTGTAGAGTGTTGTTTTTGTTGTTGAGGAGAAATGAAAGAAAGGAGAATCTAGAACCCGGTGCCGGACCATTCGGGCCTACTCTTCCGAAAGACACTTTGAGCAAACGAAGTGTCGTATTCCCTCATTCCATACGCAGTGCGGAGAGGTTTGTAGTTTAACCCGGGATTTTGGTACACAATCTAGTGATTAGGAATTGTGAACCTCTACCTCTTGTACCCTGTCGGCCCTGTAGTGATAGCAATTTCTTCCGCCACTAGGACTCGAACCAGCGAATCTCAAGTCAGCGCCGAACACCATCACTGTACCGCAGCCAATTGCGCTTCAATTTCTGATTTATTGTTACGTTTATCGATATGTAGGATTGAGTACACACATTTAATATTCATATGGTTCAGTACTCAATTGGACCGGATCTCTTACTGCTGAAGCTGCGCTTTCCGCTCGTATGCCACAGGCTTCCAACACCCTATCAGATTAAGTTGCAGACTTCAAATGTGCACATATGTACTTCGTTGATCCAAAACTGCATTTACAATTTTGTAAAATTGTATTTAGGGGAGGTACATAGAAATAAAGAAGGGCCAAAAATAGTTTCTAATCCAGCGTTTGGGGGTGTCGACGTTTCCTGCTCGTCAATATATTTTTTTAATTTTTTTCCACTGGAAAATAAAGACTCTACCTGTCAGTGAGCGTCCGTAAACCACGTAACTCCATTTTTGCATCCTGCGAACCCCCCTTCCCCCCTCCCCCCCACGTAGACCGACGTGGCTTTGTCCTCTACCCTCCCCCCCCCCCCTCCCTCTTACGTAGCACGTAGCTTTTTCCCCTTTTGATTCCAGAAGACATTTTGTACTGTTTTCTCTTGTCAGACTATTGTAAATTACATGTGGATATAATTAAGTGAAGCAAATAAATATTCACATGCTGTTGTGTGTTCTGTAGCTCATTTTAACTGGGGAAAATTATATGAAAGGAAAGCTACGTAGCCTGGGTCGGACTCCCTCCCCTTTTTCCACATAGCGCAGCGTAGCCAACTTGCCAAACCCTCCCGCGCCACGTAGTTTATGAACACTCCCTTATCAATGTTGTCGATTTTGAACCATTTTTACTATCGGAGATATCTCTAAAATGGTATTACCTACGACCTTGAAATTTATCTCTAATACCATCTACATAAACGACAAATAGTAGAAACGCTTAACAGGTAACCTATTAATGTACTTTGTAGATTGTGAGTAAACTAAAACAAATGTTTTAATTTTAAGGTTACTTTGGTATATGCTCTTAATTAAAGTGCATTGCATTCTAAAGGTACCTATAACAAATTAAATTGTAACTAAACGATATTATTAGCAGCGCGTGAGGCAGTGACGCGGGATTGGAGAGTCGTGAGGTAAATGTCGCTACCTAACCTGAAAATGACAGGCACTGATTTTTGTACCGTGCGTCTGATCAATTACATGCGAGATATGTGTTTGATCATAATCATACGGAACCCTAAATGTGCGAGGCTCGACTTGCACTACTTGCATTAGTGTTGTCGATGGTTCGGTTATTATTATTCTCGGATCATAAACATCAAAATACACAGTTAAAACATTGTAAAAATTAACATCTTTAAACACATTTCGCCCAGAACTTCGCAACTTCAAGAGCATTCGATGTTGCTTGAAACAAATCGTTTTTGTTGGACCTGCCCATTTCTGTTCGCAATCGATTTAAGGACCGCCAGACTTTCCAGTCCTCTGCGTGACCAGGCGGCAAGCGCTCTGCAACTGTTTGTTAGTGGTTCTGAGATGCCAGGGACCTTCATTTTTCACAACTGTAGTCTTGCCTTTTCAGGTGACCCAATTAGTTCCCGTGATGTTCTCAGGAAGCTTTTCCTGGATTTGAGTCTCTGGGCTGGTAGTGTATGGCCGTGCAGTGGATGAGCGCTTTCCCGTTCTATTTTTGTCCTCTCCTTGTTCGCAGCTACTTCTCTCCGAATAGGGGTGGTACAATCCCCGAGAGGTGGTAAAGCCTGTCAACGGAGGTAGGCTTTAGGCAGCCTGTCACAAGCTACAGGTGTCATAGAGGGCCATATCCAACTGTTTGGTATGAGATGATGAGTACCAACATTTAAGCATGAACGGCTATCCACGCAGCCTCATATGCGGGCTCAGCCTTGTAGTAACGTTTGAAGTTCCCGTCTCAGTCGCTCATTATTACTCGATAGTTTTCGGTATTGCTTCATGTCGTATTACAGCTTCAAGAGTGCATAAGAGTCGACGCAAACCACATATTTGCAATCTGATGAAATGACTTCTGAACATCAAAGTCCAAATTTCAATCTTCATTCATGCCTTACAGCCCTTCTACCGTGAATGATTTGTTTGGTACACTTTGTTACACTTAACGAGACAATCTATTATTGAGCTGTATCAAACCGTATGTATTCATTATAGAGTAACAACTACATCGTCCTACTCGAAGTACCGAAGCGTTACTTCCAAATTAATTTCGTTACTTGCATTTGATTCGATAAACGAACAAATGCGACGCACCATGCGGAAACTGGAACGGTTCATCCAGCGACTAAATGAATCTGAACGAGAGAATGAACGTTTGAACATTTTATGTCGCGAATTTCTGGGAATTTCGATTTGAATTCGTTTCGTTACAAAGGAAAATATGTAAGTACAAATATGTTGCGCGTACATTATTTTTAATGCAATTAATGTTATTTGCTGTTAAGGGTTGACATTTGTAACGAGTTATTTTGTAGTTTTACTTTCGTTTAACTTTCAAATTTACAGAGCATAATTTGAATTGGAATATTTGGATAGGTAGTTGGAGATGGTTTTTTTTTTTTTTCATCATTCCTTAGGGAGATTTTAATGATTTCAAACATTTATGAAATGCATTTATTCCCATCCTTTAACCCATACGCGACGCGTCATAACCTTCATATTAGTGATCGATTGTATCAAAAGTAACGAGTAACAAAATGCCATGCTTCATACTAGCGCTCGATTGTGTCAAAAGTAACGAGTAACGAAACGATACGATACTAGCGAAGTCGTTTCGTACGCGATACGTTGCAATGCTTCATGCTAGCGCTCGATTGTACCAAAAATAACGAGAACCAATCAATAATAACGAGCACTAATTGGTTTAGTAACGAATACATACGGGTACACAATTTCTCGTTACTTTTACAGCTTTAATCTATTATGTACCATTATTATTATCTTGCGTCAATAAACAGCAGATAAAACAAAACACACAGAAAATATAGTATTAAATTTCAATATCGAGGCATTCAAGCCATCTTCCGGTTGCTCAGTTGCTGGTTCACACTGATGCAGGGTGATCAGGCTTCCACTTGGACTTCTGTTTGGTCAGTCCACTATAATGTGGTCAGTGGTGGTCTGACTATTTCCACAATGACATGGCATATCTAAATGTAGCCCCCATTTGTGTGCTTTTGCGTTACACTCTCTGTGTCCTATGCGAAAATTGTTAATCAAGAAGTACCATCTCCTATGCTAATCGACCCCTGAAACGTAGATTATGTGTGAACTATTGACTTCCCATTCCTTCTTCCACTCCATTGACAGATCAAAGTTGTTACTCGTCAGCTTCACTGCTTCTATGCAGACTAATCTCCCTGATTTTAAACGTATACGTGGGAGATCTTGAAGGTCGCTATGGAGAGGAACCATGGAGTTATCCTCCACTCTTGAAGCAATGTTGATTTTATCCACACATGTGGTTGAGGGATGTAAGAACTGGAATGACACTGGGTAGAACCACTCACTGTTCTCATTGCGGTATTGAGCTGGATGCCAACTGTGGCAGTATGACCGAATCAGGTAGAACGACAGTATTCCGCTGTGGAGAATACTAGTCCAGGGATTACTCCTCAAAGAGGCTGTGCACCTGCGCCCCATGGCAAACTAAACACTTTCTTTACAAGATTCACACGGATTTTCACTCTTTTTGCAGTGTTTTCCAAATCTGTCGAAAGTTAAGATCTCGATCCATGGTAATTGCCTGATATTTTGGCTGGTCTTTGTGCTCTTCTCTTCCGTGGTGTCCGAAATTACCTTGAGAGGACACAGATTGGTTTTCAATCTGCATTTAGAGAAAATATGCGGAGCAGGGTAAGACTCTCGGAGAGTCTACTTGTATCTTCGCAGTTATCGAAGTTTCTACATTGGTAAGAAAGAGCCAAGTTGTCGGTATACTGAAATTTCCTTTAGCTAATTTGAGATAAGTTCGCAATTTATACAGTAAATTAAAAAGTCACAGGCACCAGTACTGAGCCCTGGGGCAGCCTGTTTTTAAGGAATGGCCGGCCACTCTTTTTGAGTTCCACAGCGGACTCGGAATTTAAGATTACTCAACATATGAAGGTCTCCCACTGGAATTAAAAGAAACACACACTGAATATAGATCACTAGATAGGTGCTGAAAATGATTGAGTTCCTCACCTGCTGATTCCTAGGCGGCGTCTTTCCTCTCCCGGAAAATATGTCAAAGGATCCGTCATCGGGAACATATCCGAAGAAGGACATGTCCAGCTTGCGGGGCTGTGGTCTGTTCTCTCCCAGTCCTGGTATCCAGCCAGCCATATTGTCACTCTGGAACACACAATAAAAATACATATGGTAGAGCGGCTTACCGGCTAGCTTAAAAACCTTATTATTAATTTTAAAAAAAACGTAGTCAGAAAATCTATCGGACATTTCATTGATACCTTGATTCCAAACGCGCTAAATACAGATCTCTTGCAGCGTGGGTTTCTGATCGTTTAGAATCGATAGAGCCAAAATTAGACGAACTGCTATTAATTTCAGAGTTTCTAATTGACGATGAGCTACCGTTTTTCATGCACGTAGTATCAAAACAGTGCTTTCATACCAATTTACACCCTACGTCACATAGCCTCTTTCTTTTTTGACAGCTGTGACAGTTGCAATAACATTCTTATGTCCACTGCTTATAGATTAGATTAAATAATCAGTGTTTTATTTGTAAAATAAGATTTTGATTGTAAAATACATCACCGAAAGAAGCATGTAATTCCGTTTCTCCTGCAAACCGGAATTTTGATTCAAAAGAATGTCTGCGTGAATTTATTCGAAGAGGCATCTGACCACGCTCGTCGTTTTATCTCCTAATAGCTTATGGGACACCCTTTTGCCAGTGAAGTGCAACAGTCTGAAGTGGCGTTGATTCAACAAGTTGTCGTAAGTTCCCTGGTGAAATATTCAACCATACTTCCTACACAATGTTGTCAGTGCAGGATATTGTGCATTAACTGACCTTTCGATAACGTCCCAGATACAAGTATGTTCGACTGGATTCATGACTGGAGACCTAGGTGGCCAAATCATTCGCTGGAATTGTCCAGAATGTTTCTCAAACCAGTCGTGAACGATTTTGGCCCAGTGACTTGGCGCATTGTCGTCATGGAAAAAGTCCATCGTTGTTTGTGAATATAAAGGTTGCAGACGGTCTTAAGGTAGCTGAACATAACACATTCTACTCAATGGTCGGTTAAGTTTGACCAGAGGTTCGAGCCCCCATGTCATGTAAACACAAATCCCCGTCCGTCCATTCTGATTTTGCGAAACCATTACAAGCAAATGCCGGAATGATTGTTTTAAAAGGCCACGACCTAACTTCCCCTTCCCGAATGTTAGGTTGGCTGCAAAGGCTCCCTGGGAATCGACGAGGCCTTTTGAATAAGTGATTATGTTGTACGCAGATATTCGTGCTGTAGGTAGTCCAATTTCATCTTCCTTATCTTCAGTCATACATCCCATTTTATTGCTGCGGAGGTATTAAAAATTTTCCGGCATCTATGTCAATGTTGGTTCTGCACACTGATGCAAACAACACGTAGCAAGCAGACAAGATAGTGAAATCTCGCTGTTGGACTATCAGCGATAAGAAACGGTGGTAAGCCTGAAATATGTAACGATATGTATATCTAACGCTTCTTGTATGAGAAAGTTTGTAAAATCCGAAATGCGTGATTTTCGTTCCGGTGTTGTTCAGTATATTTCTACTAGCCATTTATTTTATACGATACAACAGCATACAGAGAAATTTTATTGCTATCGAAAAAAAATGTTAAGCTACAGAACCAGTTGTTCTCTGTACCCTCTGAAATTGTTTTGCCTATTTTAGCCGTGATATTTATTGTGTGTGTGTATTTGTTAAAGTAACTTAGTCTACAACCAGAAGGTGGGTTGAATCTTCCCGAAGAAAGCATACTTGAAATCAACAGTTACTTTAATAGATAGTATCAAATTCATTAAGTGCAGTGTCATTAGACCAAAAGGAAATTGTGTGAGAGCAGTTGAAGATAATTTTTCATTAACGTTTCTCATCTAAGACAATGATCTGAAGCTGAGATAGAAAACCTTACATTACCTGATTACGATTAGATTTAATGCAGAAATATGATATAAATGAGACAATACTTCATAGAGGATAACTATTGAAAAACTTGGAACAGTAATTGGCGGCTCGGAAGCTTTCTGCTGTAAACGTTAATAGTATTTTGCATCATAACTGTAGATAATGTGACTAAACATAAGAACTGTACGTAGGTCAAAGATAACTCCGATATTATAATATTTGTTTATGTTTTAGCAGTCAGTATTTAAAACATGTAATCGCAGGTTTCTTCAAGAGCAGGTTGTTGAACTCTCTAATGACGTTCGGCAGTATGTGATTATCATACTTATCCGCTTTTCTTTTTGTCTTGATCCAAAAATGTGTTTAATAAACTTACTAATTTTTTAAATAAACAGTCAAATAGACATTCAGTCTTAACGGGTCTCGATTAAAGAATTTCAATCGTTTTGATGATAAAAAGACAATCAATGTAAAATAGATAAACACTGATTGCATGATTTTAGTCGAAACGCGGAGTACAGACTTCTGGTACGATTTTGTAGGTGTTCTTTCTGGATGTTCATTTTCTTTTATATTGCTAACTTTGTTGCTGGACTCCTCATCAGCTATTAAAACGAGCACGAATAATGCAACACAGTGAAAATAAAATCGGTTATAAAGTAAATATAGGGAAAATGATATATGACTTGAACCACGATCTGCTCCCCAAGCACCTGTTGCTTACTTCTGTAAATAAAAAGTCAACACGGCCCTACCAGACATTCTAAACGTGGGCACAATATTTGTGTGGAGTGGGAAACAAGTGTTTACGTTTCGGAAAAACTGTGTTTATGAGCAGATGGTGCTAGCAGACCCTCATGTGGGTAATGTAAATTGCCTTTAAAACTGTGACAGTGGAGAAACCATAAATGCAGCAGCAGCTGTTCTGTTGCAGACACGCAACTCTTTGCTAAAATGACAGTTTAACATGCTGACGTTATCACAGGCAGTTAGTAGCTTAACTTTGTTTGTGACTGACAAAGAAGGGGAAAATCATTTCGCGATGTAAACCTCACGGTTTGATAAAGCACCTCACATACTATTCACTAAAATTGTTTTCATGCAATGTCAAAAAAGATGCTTAAAGAAGAGGCAAATTAATTTAAACGGGAATGTTTATGTTTCTAAAAGTGAGACAGAATTTCATTGAACAAGCGAACAGAGTTTAATCAAGTAGTCCAAGTATGATGATTATTTTCAAGTCAGAGGCATTTATGTGAACTGGAAACAAGAACTAATATCTTGTTAAACATGTAATTCGTGTAATCTATCGCGCAATTAATGTTAGTTTTAAAGCATATGAGCAACTGCGATTATAGATGGGTGAACAACATCAAAAACTGTAGTCTATATCCAAAAACTTCAGTTTATAAACAACTGGACATGTCGAAATACTAAACATATAATTTATTCATAAGCGCTCTGGCCTCGCATTAGGGAGTACGTGGGTTAGAAGCTGGTCCGGCCATCCAAATTTGGGTTTTACATGGTTTCCCCAAATCATTCCATGCGAATGCCGGGACGGTTCCTTCAAAATAACCTCCCGTTCCTTGCGGCAAATATCTTTCTCGGCTCTAATAACCTCGCCGTCGACGAGGCGTAGAGGTCGAAGAAGGACATTTAAGTACAGTAATTTCTGTGAGGGTACATCTTATTACTTATTTGGAAACTTAAAATATTTGTTGCTTAACATATTACACCATTTTTGAACGAATCTTGTTATTCTTAAGGTAACGTATATCAGGGTCCCGGGAAATGAACCACAACCGAATCTAGGGGGAGGGGGAGGCGCAAACCAGGGCGCTTTTTGCCCCGGCTCAGAAAATTACTTGATCTGCCACTGAAATGTACACAAGAGCAATAACCCCAACACTCTGAGGTGCAAAACATACCAAGGCACCTTTGGCACAATTAACAGTCCTTTCTAGTTTCTTCATACTTTCAAACACCTGCGAAGGAAAATAAGAGAATTGTAGCAGTTGAATTAACTTTATCCATCATTCATACTCCTCACAATGAATTTATCAAACTTGTAATCAGATTCTCCGACTGTGACCAATATGGCAACACACAACATCCATTAACACAAAACAGAGTAGTATGAGACGGTTGCCATTCGGATAGTTACGCTCGTTTTGCTTCAATAGGATAAGCTGTAAAATCCCCGCTAAAAATGTTTAAGGACAAGAATAACCAGTCGGGATTGAGGATCAGCTGACCCACATCCAGAGACAATCCCTCATCTGTTTTTATTACTATAATTTTTTGCTGTCATCTGTCTCTGGACTGGTTTGATGCAATCCTCCATCCCTTCCTATATTGCGATAACCTCTTCATCTCAACAAACCTCGTACAACCCACGTTCTCAATTATCTGCTTCATATATTCTAATCTCTTTCTTCCTTCACAGTTCTTACCTTCTACTGTTCCCTCCACTAACAAATTAGCCAATTCCGCATGTCTCAAAATATGACCCACCATCTTGTCTCTTCTTTCTGTTAGATTCTTCCACAAACTTCTTTTCTCACCCATCATTCACAAAATACGTTAATTTCATACTTTATCTGTTTACTTAATTTTCAGCATCCTTCTGTAGCACCACATTTCAAATACTTCAGTTTTAATTCTTTCTGGTATCAATAAAGCCCATGGTTCGCTGCCATAAAGTTCTTTCTGAGCCCTAGTTCAACATTTGAAACTAAAGGCAGAGGTAATATAGTGTAAGAAAACCGAGAATTAAACGGAACAATCACTGTCCCCTTTCGCTTTAAAAAAAAAAAAAAAAAAAAAAGAAACTGGAACCGGCGTTGATGAAGCAATCTTCTCGGTTACCGATTGAAAAGCCGCTTTAAACTGAAATGTGGATGAAGCGGTGAAGCAAAGCCGGATCCCATCGATGGATATGCGGCGTATTATCGCTCACACACTAACCTCGTTGCACCTTGCTTAGCACACGAAAGTGTTCGTGTAGGTACAACAACAAATTGTTCCCAAAGAATAACTATCTAAAAATTCACGATGACGACGAGTTTGCTTACTTCCTCTGTCTGTGGAGGAAACCAAGGTGAGTGGATATTAAGACATCACTTAGCGTCTCGTTCCAGTGCAGAGGAGCACGTGTTAAGACGGAAGTCATTCGGCGGACGACTCACGCTGCAGACCACGCCCATATACGCCACTTCCGGTTAGCGCGGTGGAGGGGAACGTCCGACAGACCAAGACACCGAAATAGCGTCTGCTCCACCCAGACATCTGCTTACACGGCGCACGGCTCCGAAAACATATGGAAATCTGCGCGATATTTGTTCTGTGCTCACAACAGTAGCTGCCAGCTTTTGTACTCGTATTTTTATCATGGGCAGAGCACAATACATTTAGAAGATTTGCATTGTAGTACCAGTCCACAAATGAGGTCAGACAAATAAGAGTAGAAAATTACAGGCCAATTAGACTAACATCAGTAGTGGGAAAGTTGATGGAGACATTGGTATGCAAACACATTAGGAATGTCTGTGAGGGAAGGCATTTGTTTTGCAAAACAACAACATGGATTTAGGAAACTAGGAAAGGACACTTAAATGGATCTCGTTTAGTGGAGTGCATGAGATATTGTAGTTGAAATGGGCAAGGAAGTCCAGCTTCACAGTGTATCAGCGCATCTGTCCAAAGCATTTGACAGAGTGAGTCATAAAATGATGGTAGATAAGATAAAAATCAATGGAGTGGATGAAAAAGTGACTTGGCTAGGTGTAGGAACTCTTAAAGAAAGCAAAGAATTAGGGGGTGTAAGGCAGAGGTAAAAAGTTAATATAAGAGTGCCTCAGGGTAGTGACCATTACTGTTCATTATTCTAATTTATTTATTTTTTTCTTGTCAAAAACGCTGCTTTTACAAATTGTTGGAAATGGTAATAACAATAACAGAAATAAAATGATATCAATCAACACCAAAGAGTTCATATGATGGATGACCATAAGTCAGCAACTTGTATGGCATTGTCACTAGCGCGAATGAGGTCTTGCAGAGTGCAGGTTGATGGGCACTGCGGGCAATTGTATAAATGCTGAACATTATTTTAATGAATGATTGCATTGATGGATTGAAGTCAGAAGCTAGATTGTTTGCAGACGACTTCACTTGGAGGAAACCCAGAAGAGTGGATATTAAGACATCATTTAGCGTCTCGTTCCAGTGCAGAGGAGCACGTGTTAAGACGGTAGAGGACAGTGAACAGCGACAATAGGATATGAACAGGATATATAGCTAGGTAATTAAACATGTAATGAAAATAAATGCCAAAAAGAGACAACTAATTAGCTACACGGATAAAAAAGTAAACAATTTATATAATTGTAAGTTACGAAACCAATTGCTTGTCGAAGATCGTAACCGTATATACGAGGTTGAGTCAAATGAAAACCTTAAATTTGTAATAAAAAATCGAAATTTCGCGCCGTTATCCTGTAAGTTGGTAAGCGTGCTACAAGCAGCGTGCAGAATGGCCTGTAGGTGGCAGCATAGTGCAGATGCACAAATACCGTCGCAGTATCAGTATAAAGATGGCTGCCCCACTTGAGACTTGCACCAGGGAAGAACAGCGTTCTGTTATTCGTTTTTTGAGTAGTGAAGGTGTGAAACCTATTGAAATTCATCGAAGAATGAAGGTTCAGTACGGTGATGCATGTTTGTCACAGCAGCAAGTCTACGAATGGAGTAGGAAGTTCGCAAATGGTGTGACTTCAGTGGAAGATGATCCTCGTCCAGATGAGGGCACAACGAGTTGTGACTCCACAGAACATTGCAGCAGTTGAAGCTATAGTGATGGAAAATCGCCGAGTGACAGTGAATGACATTGCAGCATGTTTAAAGATTAGTCATAGTTCAGCACACCACACTGTGCATGATGTGCTCCAGTTTCACAAAGTGTCTGCAAGATGGGTGCCACGGCAGCTGACTCCTGAAATGAGAGAACGACGTGTTGATGCTTGTGAAGAACTTCTTCGGCGCTTTGAATGAGAAGGTGATGGCTTCCTTGCAAGAATCGTTACTGGGTACGAAACCTGGGTTCACTTCCACCAACCGGAAACGAAGAGAGCGAGCAAGGAATGGCGCCATTCCTCATCACCAAAATCAAAGAAGTTTCGAACAGAACCATCACCAGGGAAGGTTATGCTGACTCACTGTTGGGACGAAAAAGGCGTCATTTTGGAGCATTACATACCTAGAGGGACCACTGTCACCAGTGCATCATACACAGATCTCCTAAAAAATCATCTTCGGCCTGCAATCAAATCAAAGCGACGTGGATTGCTGTCATCAGGTGTCCTTTTGCAACATGACAATGCAAGGCCCCACACTGCCCGTACAATAGTTGCAACAATCACAGACCTGCATTTTGAGTGTCTTCCTCATCCACCATACTCACCAGACCTTGCCCCAAGTGATTTACATATGTTTGGACCACTGAAAGAAGCAATGGGAGGAAAGAAGTTCCGTTCTGATGAAGAAGTACGCCACGCGGTGCATGAGTGGTTGCGCGGACTACCAAAAGAATTTTTTTCTAAAGGAATTTATGCACTTTGTAAGCGCCGGAGGACTTGCATTGAGCGTGGGGGAGATTATGTTGAAAAGTAATACAGCTTTGTACCACTTCTGCACAATAAATAATATTTAAAAAAATATTTACGGTTTTCATTTGACTCACCATCGTATCTTGGCATAACTGTTGATAATAAACTCAACTAGGCAGAACACTTTGGGCAGGTACTAGGAAGAGTATTAAAAGTCCTTCATTTATTGGAGATGGTGATGACCAGGGAGGTAAGGCAACTGTGTTGCAAAACCTTGGTCAGACCACAGCTAGAATATGGTGGAGTGGCGTGGGATCACATTAGTGATAAATTCAGGAGTTGGAGAACAGCTTATTTGTTTGCGGAAATTACCATAGAATGTAATCAGTAACTGGTATGCTGAAGGAGCTGGGTTTGGAGTCATTGGAAGACAGAAGACGGGTGAAAGGAGTGTTTAGTTTGTTCAAGGCTTATGATCGCGATAGTGCATGGATGGATATTAGTGATGGATTAGGGGTTCTACATGGAGGGGAAGAGATGATCGTAATTTATAAGCTGGCACTTGAATTCAGGCGAAACGGAGTGGGAAAATTTTCGTTTGTGGATAAGGGAGTCAGAGAGTGGAATATATCACCTGGGGAAATAATGTACAGTTTACCTAAAACACTGAAGAAGTTTTAAAGTTGCAATTCGTAAATATCGTGCTGTAGTCGCCGAGAGTAAGAAATGGTTTCAACTAACACCTTTTTTAAAAGTGTAATACTTATGTTTTTTTTATTTAATATAGCAAGAAGACACAAAGACAGTAATTATAAAATCCTATGTCTGCGATCAAACTAAAAAAAGTCACATGAGCTTCGGACAAGAATCGCTTCAGAGTCGGTTTCTTGCAACGTAACCCATGTTCAACTTCTGATCGAACTACTCACAAACGACTTACTTGACTGTTCCGTACCAATACTCGTAGGACTACAGTGTGACCATTGAGTTTGTAGTCAGTCATCAATTCAGTGTGTTGTAGTGTGACGCCTTTCGCCATACTCCAAGTACGTATTTTATATTAATGGTAAAGTTAATAAAGATTGGGCGATCACTGTATGTATGTTAAACAAGTGCTGTATTAAAAACAGGTTTTCTTTCAATGTGTCAAGAACAGTGAGTTAAAGTGAGTGGGTAATCATTTATCTGAGTACTGTGGAAACAAGGCAATGATTGAATTGTGCGAACGTTGTTATTTCGTGCCGCCTTTCTGAGAGACAACAGTTTCTTTTCGCCAAGGCGTCGGCTAGTCGCGAGGAACCAATAAGCTGGGATTTGGCCAAAGTGCTGGCTTTCCCTTTGCAGGTGCAGGTAGTAAACTTTAAGGTCACCCAGGCTGGCCTCCCACGATAACGTCACCCATGTTGAAACACGCGGGATGAGTCAAGCAAATCACAAGTCGACTATACCATTTGACTATAAACCACCATCTCACCCGTAGTTCTTACAACTAAAATTCTGGAAATTTTGTGTTTGACATGTTTCTGCGAGACTGGAAGGTGGGACGAAGTTTAGCTGCGAGCTGAAGACGCGGCGAGAGCTCATTCTGATTCTGACGCTGTTCCTGAGCTGAGCTATCTGACTGCCTGGATATAGTATGACGCTGCCACCGTTTCCGAATGTTGGAGAGTGTCCCTCATGCCGCGGCCCATCTTCGATCCACGCCGACTGCGGTCGCAGACTTACCAATGGAAATGTATTAATTACCAAAGCCATAGGTCGTGCATTTTATGAAACTGCTACTGGCCCATAAGCGACTTTGAGATATCAGTGCTCGAACTTATGAATGAAACCCCACTGGGTTAGAAGTCCCAATTATATAAATGCCTACTTATATAGAGTCATATTTGTCTGCTACCATATGTGTTCATTAACAACTGTGTACTGTCTTTCAATTTTTTTCAAATGGTATTTAAGAACCATTTGTGGCGCCTGACGTATTAGCATCATAACTCAAACTGAATTTTATTCTGTTAAAGCGAGGTTATTGTGATGTAACTTGAATGTTTTTTTAAGTCATGTAATTTTGGTATTGATTATTTACTTTAACTCATAACGTAAAGTTCATCATTTGTTTGCTTGGATAAATGGCTAATTGTAGCTGTCGGCCTTGTTCTGCCATATATACAATGTTTCTATGTTACGTTTAACGTTAAATACGCCCAGATATGTAATTGCCAGCGATCATCAATAAATATCTCATTGTGGTAATTTACCTGAGACCTTGAAAAATAATCAATGTTTTTGCAGAATACTAAATTTAAGTATCCATAAAATTCAACTCTTTCAATTAATGATCCATAAAAAGGTGATAATCAAGAATTACTATGCTTCAAAAGTTTAATCATATCACCGTGGGGAAGGTACTACAGTGTGAAAAGCAAACCCACCATTGTGGCTCAGTGCGTTGATGCGCCGCATATTGGATGGGCGACGTACAATGGGACCGGACAAGAACCCAGACCCACTCGCATCGGTTGTTCTGACTGCGGTTTTTAGGCGGTTTTCCGCAGCCTTCAAAGCGAATACTGGGACTATCCCCAATGTCTGCCTCATAAACTACACATTTTACAAACAAATTTATTTATTTATCGTATGGTAATTTAGAGACTTTTAAGATACATTGGAATAAAATATACATATTGTAACTTTACAAGATTACAGACATATATCTAGTTTCATCAGTTGTCAGCAGGAAGTCCACAGCATCACCACTGTAAGACCTCTTCGGACATTCTTCAACAATATGACCAATGGTTTGAATCTCTCCGCATTCGCATTAAGGGGATGGTTGCTTGACTCACTTGTACAGGGAGGGTGCGCATCTCCCACGCTGAATTCTGATCCTGTTGAGTGTGGACTAACTTTTACGTGGTAAATCAAAACCTGGTGGATTTTGTGCAATACAAGGTATGCTGTTATTTTGGTGTACAGTCCACTCCTGGATCCAAGCTTTGGTGATGTTGTGGTGTAGCATCCCTTGCCGATTTCATTGGCGGTTTTCTGGAGCGAAGTCTGTTGATGTTGGCATCCTCAATATATTGGTGAATCGGCAAGTTCACAAACAAAAAATATACTTATCACACTAAATTTCGCAGACAAATGTAAACACTTCACATCCTCCATTACCACGTAGGACGAAATAATAAAATGATTGGTGTCAGCAAGGGCACACAACCGTAAAATCAAAGTTCAAAATTTGACTATGCCATCCTCGGAAAAACTCATCAAATATTTGGAAAACATGTTGAAGTAGAAGATTGTGTGAATTGTTAACAATTTAGACGGTGACTGCTTAGCGTACTGGTAAATAATGATCGTTACCGTGTGTAAATATTGTTCCAAATTACAAGTAATGATAGTATTGTTTCCTTTTTGTCCATGAAAAACAGAACATTGAAATACTTACCTAATTACAATTTTTACATACCTAATGTTTCAAGTTACTAAAGTAGGTTTTATTTAAAACAGAGCATAGTTACACCTTAGTACCTATATAACATTATTTCTTTTTATTCAATGATATTCAGACGAAACTTCCATTGCCAAGGTAATGTCACAACTGGTGTTAGGAAATATTGGTAAATATAGTTTCGCAGATGTTTGGCGTTTGATATGCCATCAACGGGAGCGATGTTATCCACCTGCATTGACTGTAGAGGGTCAAAATCATTTTGATACTTCTTGCAATTACTTGTTGCTTACGCTTTTTATTCTCTCTTCCTAATGAAGTTGTGCAGCACGAATACAGCTCTTACGCTGATGATAACATAATATTCTTCTGCGAGTTATAGCATGCAGTAAAAATTTATAACTTTTGGCTCATCATGCCAAAAACATATTCCGCACTTTCCGGACCATGGCTCAATTTGTAATTTAAAATACGTGGGATTTAGTTCAGGCGTCTTTTAGGAAATCCTCGCACAAGGTTTCTAGGGAGGAAAACTGCTTCATCAGCAAAATAAAACGGGAACCGTGATCCTGTATTGTATACAAGGGTAAGGGGAATGTAAATACGTAGTTCTCACGCTAGCACAGAAGCTGAACGTGTTTGATTTTCGCAAATTAAAGGATGAATCCAAATTTTTGCCGGCCTCGGTAGCGTCGGAGCTACAGTACTAGCTACGCGTGTCGAAGGTCACCGGTTCGAGTCCGGCCGAGGGCATGGGTGTTTAAGTGTTGTGTATGTGTGAATGTCATGTCTGTCCTTAGTAGCAACAATATACTGGAGAAAACTATACACTGGAAGAGTCATGATAATCGCACTGAGCTGACTGTATGGCGTATGTAGCCGAATGACATTAAAACAAAAACAAAAAATTTCCCTTATTTGAAGCCTTCTGGAGAACCAGTACACAGCATCATTAGGATTAAGAACCACACGGCTTGTCATTCTGGAGCAGACTGAAGTTTTCGTGCAGAAGAGTTGAGAGAGGACGAAAATCGCGCAACACAACTTATCATCCAAGTTGGGTTGTAGATGCATTTGCGTTACGTTCTATCGGCGGACGAAGGGCCTAAGCATTAGCTTGGCTAAGCGACAGTTATAATTGAGTGCGCAATCCACGTCTACCTTGGCCGCCGAACCTATTGTGTAGTGGAGTACTGTGTACTGGAATTCTTTTTGGAACTACTGAATAGTTCTGACATAATTCATGTTTTGTCGGAGATCAAAGACAGCACTCTAGTCGGAGAATTCTCATTCCACACCGATCGGTAACGCCTGTAATATTGTGTCACAACGGAAGTATCCGGCATTTGCTCGTAGGATAGTCATCTGGTAGGACAGTCTCTGCGGCAGGCAAAATTAACAATACAAGTACCAGATACTTAAATTTAAAACTACGCTCAACATCTTCTGAAGCCATTTCAAAGAAGCAAAGAAGAAGAAGAACAACAAATCGTCTTGTTTTAGTTTTAGTTGTAATTCTGCTATGCTGCTTATTCCGTCGAAACATTTCTCTACTCCTCATATTGCTTGCTGCCAATGTTATCTGTTGTTGGTACATAATTTATAGTTCAAAGTATATAGATCACCCAGCAACATTAAAGCGTTGCCATAGTGATAGATTACAACTGGCATGATTTAAAATTTTCTGACTCAAGATGTACTCGCTTCTAAATGATTAATACGGGGGACAGAGCCTGGTGAGTGATCTGAAACGTTAGGTCCTGGCGTTCGGAAGAACTGGTTTAGAATCCCCCACATCCAGATTGCGGGTTTACATGGTTTTCAGAAATCTCTAGAGGCGTGATGGTGCCTTCAAAAAAGGCCGTGGCCGAATTCCTCTCCTTTTAATTGTCCCACAGGTCTTTCCCGCCTCTAATGACTAGGCGTAAAGATTGAAGAAAAACCAAGATTAACAAGAAATACACAGAAGAATTTCGTAACCTTTCATGTTTGGATGTCAACATGTCTTTCCCTTCAGTGTAAATCATAAACGTCTTAGAAGTCGGGATGGGTGTAGACAATTTCTCTAAAAGAAGAAAGTCGATTATGTGGCGAAAGTGACGTGCACGGTGGGAAAAAGAAGGGCGCGAGGTAACCAGATACCTTGCTTCTCACGATGACAGTCACTGTGCTTGGAAGAGATACCAGACCATGTTTCTGCAAGTGAGAATTGTAATATGTAGCGTCTCAAAATGACTTAAGCCTCATGTACAGGTGCCCAGATTCAAGTGTATTGCTTTCGTCGATCAGCACCTACGGACTACTAATCCAACCTGTCTCTCCTTACAGAGAGTGGTGAAAGAGCAACAACATTCGAGCCTGTCATTCAGCAGGACGTGGGTTCAAATCCTCATCCGGCCACCCCGATTTCGATTTTTCTATGGTTCCCCAAAATCACTCCAGGAGAATGCCGAGATGGTATCTTCAAAAGGCCATTACCGAATTCACCCCCCCCCCCCCCCCCAACCAATCCTTTCCTAGTTCTAATAATTTCGACGTTGGCGAGGTGCAAAGCCACAAGAAAAAATCTATTCTCTTTCCTTTCCCCGGAAATGTACAAGTTCCTCACATCGAAAGTGAAATACCTTAACATTGCATCGAGTCACCCAAGATGATGTACACTATTTAATTTTTTGTTATGGCTTTTTCAGAGGCGGTAAAGGACTGGGGAAAGAAATGGGAAGGAATTGTGCATGGGTGTTTTGAAGGAACCATTCCGACATACGCCTAGAGTAGGGTTACCAGAATTTTTTCTCCAGATCCGGGGACGCTTCACAACTTTTTCACCAAAATCCGGGGACGCTTTCGGCATATGTCCTAATGACACGTTGTACTTTTATAAGTTATATGATTAAAGGTTTAGTTAACTTAAAAGCCACATATTGTTCATATTTTGTATTTTAAATGAGGATCACAGACAGCCATGTTGCACACAGCAAGGAGACGATTTTCCAAAACTGTTGTGTCGAAGACGCAGTATCCTTGTAATTTTCTTTTATTCCTAGGCACGTTCAAGGAAGGAAGTGCGCTTCATATTTCTTGCTTTAAACGAATGCATTGGCAAAACAGAGATTCTAAAAAACTCTCGCTTGATCAAAAAAAATTCTGACAACAATAGTAAAAATCCGGGGACATTGCGGGGACGAAATCTGTCCGGGGACAGAGAGCTAAATACGGAGACTGTCCCCGGCAAACGGGGACGTCTGGTAACCCTGCCCTAGAGTGATTTCGGGAAACAATGGATAACCGAAATCTGGATAGCCGGACGGGGAACCGAACCCGAGTCCTCCCACATGTGAGGCCTGAGTGTTACCGCTCACCCACAACTCTCGGTAAGAAGATGTAGTCTAAATAAACCGTGGAACAAATTCCTTGAACAGGATGTAAACATAGACGCCTGAATCACCCGACCACTAAATTTTGTACTAATTAAATTTTGCGTAATTTTAAAGAGCTGTCAACATTATCTTATAAACGGGGCCAATACTTTTATACGGAATTCGAACCACGAAGCTTTCATGTTTTTTTTTTAACTGCTTAACGTCTCTTAACAGCGAGGTCTTTAGAGACGGGAAAGAATGGGGGGTAAGGAATGGGAAGGAATTCGGCCATGGCCTTTTGAATTTTTTTTATCTGCTTTACGTCTCTCAACAGCGAGGTCTTTAGAGACGGGCCTTTTGAAGGAAGCATCCCGGCATTTGCCTGGAGTGATTTGGGAAACCATGGAAAACCTAAATCTGGATGCCCGGACGGGGATTCGAACCGCCGCGCCGTCCTCCCGAATGCGAGGCCAGAACGCTAACCGTTACAACACCCCTCTCGGTGCGAAGCTTTCAGTAAATACTTCTTGTACAGAAAGATACGAGAATTTTTTTATTATTATTTTTACTTTTAAGAACCCATTTATTATTATTATTTTTTGTTTTGTTTTAAATAAGATATACCATTTGGACCAACGAAACACACAATATATGCAGATTTGTACTCTATAACTTATTTCGAGTTAGAGGCCTATTACAAACGAACAACTAGTTTCTATTTCCCTTGGGTACGGAGAATTAACGCTGACGGTACGAGGTTAATAGTACTTCTAGTCCACTGTGTTATTCCACAAGAAGCTGTTATCCCATTTCCAGTGAAGACAGTTGTGTATTGAATAAGCGCGTGAATTTGATGACACAGCGTCAATTATAGCAAGACTGTTAGTGAACAAAAGATCTAATAAGGTTTCACTCCTGTTTACCTGGCGTGTAGATTCATAGACAGGTTGTTAATACACGTAAACAAATTCTGTTTATTTTCCGACGTAAGAAGAGCTGTTGCTTTATATAGTCGGAGATTAAATTTCAGACCGAGTAATCATTTTTCTTTTGGAGTCGTTATTCTCATCGTAAAAAGAT